>OU342740.1:61174142-61678715 GCA_910589775.1 Avena eriantha
ACTTCGATAAACCACATATGGATCCACCTAGTGTGATTGCATGTCTGTTCCTCTAAAATAACCACATAAGGATCCATCAGTATCATTGTGTGTCTGTTCTTTTCATGAACCACACCCAGTGTCATTGCATGCATGTTCTTCTAAACAAACCACATAAGGACCCACTAGTTTCATTCCCTATTTGTTCTTTTCATGAACCACACCTAGTGTCATTGCATGTGTGTTCTTGTAAACAAACCACATAAGTCATTGCATGTCTGTTCTTTTCATGAACCACACACGGTGTCATTGCATGTCTGTTCTTTTCATGAACCATGGCTAGAGTCATTGCATGTATGTTCCTCTAAACAAACCACATAAGGATCCACCGGTGTCATTGCATGACTGTTCTTTTCATGAACCACATAAGGATCTACTAGTGTCATTGCATTTCTGTTCTTTTCATGAACCACACCCAGTGTCATTGCATGTGTGTTACTTCCATAAACCACATATGGATCCACCTAGTGTGATTGCATGTTTGCTCCTTCCATAAACCACATAAGGATCCACCAGTGTCATTGCCTGTCTGTTCTTTTCATGAACCACATAAGGATAGGCCCACCAGTGTCATTGCATGTCTGTTCTTTTCATGAACCACACCCACTGTCAGTGCATGTCTGCTCTATTCATGAACCACACCCAGTTTCACTGCATGTATGTTCTTTTCATGAACCACATAAGCATCTACCAGTGTCATTGCATGTCTTTTACTTCCATAAACCACATGTCCATCCACCTAGTGTCATTGCATGTATGTTCCTCTAAACAAACCACATAAGGATCCACCAGTGTCATTGGATGTGTGTTCTTCTCATGAACCACACCCAATGTCATTGCATGTGTGTTCTTCTAAACAAACCACATAAGGATCCACCAGTGTCATTGCCTGTCTGGTCTTTTCATGAACCACATAAGGATCCACCAATGTCATTGCATGTCTGTTCTTTTCATGAATCGCAGCTAGAGTCATTGCATGTCTTTTACTTCTATAAACCACATATGGATCCACCTAGTGTGATTGAATGTCTGTTCCTCTAAGCAAACCACATAAGGATCCACCAGTGTCATTGCGTGTCTGTTCTTTTCATGAACCACACCCAGTGTCATTGCATGCGTGTTCTTTTAATTAACCATAGCTAGAGTCATTACATGTCTGTTACTTCAATAAACCACACATGGATCCATCGATGTCATTGCATGCCTGTTCTTTTCATGAACCACACCCAATGTCACTGCATGTCAGTTCTTTTCATGAACCACATAAGGATCCACCCAGTGTCATTGGATGTGTGTTCTTCTCATGAACCACACGTGGATCCACCGGTGCCATTGCATGTCTGTTCCTCTGAACAAACCACATAAGGATCCACCAGTGTCATTGCATGTATGTTCTTTTCATGAACCACACCCAGTGTCATTGCATGCGTGTTCTTTTCATTAACCATAGCTAGAGTCATTGCATGTATGTTACTTCCATAAACCACGCATGGATCCACCGATGTCATTGCATGTTTGTTCTTTTCATGAACCACACCCAGTGTCATTGCATGGGTAGCTGTTAGACTGAGTCTTCTAGAAGGCACACCCTAACACAGTTGTTCTGCTTGACGATTGTTACATACCATTCGATTGGGCCACCTGGACGATTGGGATGGTCTTCGTGAGAGCAATCCGCGAGTAGGCTGTTCTGTGGCATGATTGGCCACGCTTGCTTTGGACAAACTGGCAACACCGGGCGCTCCCCTATTGCGAGTGTCACGTCTCACGAGTTCAGTGGGCCACATCCCAGTGTCACGTTCCCATTACTTCTCTTCGTCCCCGTACTTCTCTTCCTTACCCTCGGAGCCACTTTCCCCACCTCACTCCCATCCTGCCGTAGCCGCAAGCCGACGACGCCTCCATCCCAATCCCCTCTCCGACAGCCACCCCCCCAACCCTCTCGCCATGGGTTCAAGGGGAGACAGCGAGGAAACGCGTCGTGACGACAGGGACGGTGATTTTGATGTGAGTCGTATCATCTCTATTTATATCATATGTGGCCAGTTATCTATTTTTTGAGCTAGATCTAATCTGTTTACTCATGCGCGTATGATGTGTTAGGCCAACCAGATGATGTATGACTCCGACTATCACGGTTTAGAGGATGAAGACAGTCCTCTGGTATGTAAACATGGATATGTGCCCGCTAAATTTGTAGCCTTCGAAGGACGAAACACAGGTAGGAGGTTTCTACGGTGTCAAGGACATCGTGTAATGATGCAAGGCGGAAGTTGCGGTGTTGTCAAATGGGTAGATCCAGAGTGGCCCAAATCGATGGAGAAAACGCTGGAAAAACTATGGGAAATGACTGTCGAGTTGAAATAATCCGTATTCATCTCACTTCTTGACAGTGTTGAGATGAAGCTATGGGAACCAGTTGACACGACCAAGCATAAGCGAGATCTCAGGTGGGTGCAAGACAAGGTTATCAAAGTCGAGAAGGAAAGGGACGCGGCGTTGGCCCTAAAGGCTAAAGCAGAGCAAGAACTGACTCAAGCAAGGAATGATCTCCACCAGGCCAAAGTCCTGCAGTACACAACTATGAGTATTGACAAGTGCATGAGGAAAAATGCAGAGAAACAATTGAAGCTGTGCAAGGAAGATGCTAAAAGGAAGGAGCAGACAATTCGATCCTTGCTCTCGCAGGAAGATGCGCATCGGGCCAAGATTAGGAAGATCAAGGAGATGTGTGATAACTAGTTCTATTTAGCTTAAGCTCCGTGCCTTTTTAAGTCGTAATATTTGTACTTGTTGACCTAGAGGTCTGAACTATTGGTCCCGGATTCTAGGGAGGAAAAAATTTCTCTGACCCCGCATTAATTTGTGCAAGAATTTGTGATTTAGATCAATTTCTGCCTCGATTTAGATCTCTGTCCCAGAATGGGAACGTAATCGTGGACCAAAGACACCTTTTCTACTAGCGTATTCTGACACTGGTGGTTTGTTTAAACGTAATCTACGTGGATTGTACCGCATGCAAATGGCAAAACCACAATTTATAAAGTGGAAGCACGTACACCCGGTTACCGAAGATCCGGGAGTTTCGCCAGATGCAGGGGTTGCTGGAGCAGAGAGGCGGTGAGATAGACGGGCTCAAGATTAGGCCAGAAAGTGGTACCCATTTCCTCCTCATCTGGGCATTATCGGTGAGAACATTGCTGTTTATGTTGCCACGTCGTTGTGCAGCATCTGAAATAAGTTGTTGCTTCGTGGAGTGTGGAAGCTTAAATAATTTATTTATGTGCCACTTACATTCCGTCGTATTTGGAGACCTCCTGGCCCTCAGCAATCGTGGAACCGGTGGATCCTTGTTTTCAGATAGAAGTGGCACAATCACATTTTGGGATTCAACTACCGACTCGGGCGTTTCCAAACCCTAAGTCGCAGTACATTTTACTCAGAGAACGTGGGTAGATTGTTTCACCCAGCAACGTGCCACACACATAGCGATCAGAATTTAACAGAATTACATATATAGGTTCAAGTTCAACACATTACTATGCATTTTCATTGCCAGCAGCCTTCTTCCGCAGCCTGGGTGCCAAGCCTTCACGTCCAATGGCTTCTTCATTTCCTGCCTTCTTCCTCTTACTCGGTGCCAATTTTCCCAGCTTCACATACTCTGCATCGTCGGGACAATGGGCACCATAGTCGTGTCCAGCATTATCTTTCCACTCGTTTTTAATTTCTTCGGGCAGCAAAATGACATCTTTCCACTCGTTTTTAATTTCTTCGGGTAGCAAAATGACTGACCCGGCAGTCATGTTTCTAACCTTGCGGCGCTTCCTGTCAAAGAAACAAGTCTATTGCATAACTGCCCAATATCTACAGAGTAAATAAAACAAAAATTACAATTCAGCACAAACATGCGAACCCCAAGAGACCTTTGCTTACCAGGAGCTAATTCGGTTTGAGCAACCACCTTGTCCAAGAATAGAAGGGCGACTCCCAGTTGCAGCAACTTCTACATCTAGTACATCACATTTCAGCTCAAACATGGCAGCCGAAGCATACCTTTTCATCAACCGAATTAGCTGACTATCACACATTATAGGAACCATGATGCCACGTTCATCCATGCAGCTGAACTTTGCAGTCTACTTCGGCCATAATTCAACATGATTACGCAGAGCAGCAACCATACCAGATATAGTGCAGATCTGCGCATGGGCTTCTTCCATCGTTTAATAATGGTGTCCATACCTCTTGCCCTTAGAGTCGTACCTATAGAGGACTACCGTATCTAGGTAAGGGGGGTCCGCGCAGATCCCACTTGACAGAAAACTGTGGACAAAATATGTTTGTCAGTGTTGGGCTAACAAATAATTTGAGGTTCAGTAGCCAGCTAGCAGTTGTAACTAGTGCGAATAGCAAAGAGAAGGGTAGATCACCCGCTTGTAGACAGAACTTCTTCTTTCTTGATAGTAGGATCTGCCATCCTCTAAGCTGCTCGGCTCATCGGCGGCGGAGGCGGGCTAGAGCCTCGCAACGGCGGCTACGACATGCGCCATTGGAGATCGGGATCAGCGATTGGGCACAGAAACTAGGCGCAGCAACTTGGCACCGGAAGTCAAATGTTCGAAGGGATCGTCCTACCTGGAGGGTGGATTCTGACGCCGCCGGTGCTAGGGGAAAGCTAGGAATGGATTTGTGAAATTGGTCAACGCATCCAATCCACTTAGCTGCTCGATTTGCCTAAGAGGTTGCCGCGTTGGCACCCGCGTCACGGATAGATGACCGACATGAGGGTCCCGACCGTCTAATTCACGGGGCAGTTTAACAGAATGTTTGAATTTGGCAGGGGTGAGATGTGTTTGCCTCGAAATGGCCCCTCTCAGTAGTTGGCGGCCCAACTTTTCTAAACGCGGTAATTTCAGGCAACTTAGGTACCGCCATGCGCTGGCCTGCCAACTTTGGTACCGCAGACGAACAATCCCCTCATCCACGCTTCCTTCTTTCATCAGCATGCGCCTCAATGTGTACCTCAGGAATGGCTTGTTTGTTCCGGCATCGGAAGAGCCAGAACAGGCATTGTTGTCTTGCTCTCCTAGATGTCGACCTTGGCGGGCAGATCGATCTGGGATTCGACCTCGCTAGGGAGATCCACTCCAGACTCGGAATGCACCGCAAGATCCGCTTTAGGTTCAGCTTTCTCCAGTATCTCCGCGCCAGATGTGGGCTGGGTGGGATTAGGGTTTTTCGGGATCCAGAACTCCGCCGCCTCAGCGGACAGAGGGGATCCAGAAACTTCTTTTGGCTCTATCGTAACCGCTAGGGTGGGTGGGGCAGGTTCAGCGAAACTGATGTAAACATCAATCTCCCCAAAAGACATAATGGTGTAGGCAGTCATAGCCTCCCTAGCCAGAATCCAAGTCTCGTCGAGAACGATGAGAGGTACGTCACTGGCGTAGAGGATGTGACCAACGGTGGTAGTCTCGCCGATTCTGATTCTTGCAGATTCTGCCCGGAATGCAGAACCAAAGCTCACTTGCCCCACGGTGGTGCCAACTGTCATCGGATTGATGACAAGTACGCCATGAGGGGGTCCTTGAGGCGTGGGGAAGAGAGGGGTGTGAGATGTACGGTATTCCGGGATGGTGAGCACACAAGTTTACCTAGGTTCGAATCCGCAGAAATTGGACGGGTCGTACTCCTGCTAGGAATCCAGTAATACGACAGAGCCGGAATATGGGTTACAAGGGCTTCGCCTGTGTGAGTTTAGATTGTAGACTATTGTAAGGGTAGGTGCCCTAAATGCTCTCCCAAGGACGGCTTACTAACCAGGGTGGCCCACAGTTGGGGATATACTTTTCGGGTATCCTCACTGTGCCTTACTAACCAGGGTGGCCCACTTTGGGATAGAGCTTTGCTTCACGGGCGGCCCAGTCAGGGAGAAGAGACGGAGTCTAGTCCGGCTACAGGAAGGCCCTGAAGACTTACCGACATAGGCCTGTTATGTTACTTGTAGTTCAAGATGTACTCTATAACCGACTCTTAGTCGGAGTCGGATAGGTCTCTCCTGTAAACCCTAGGCCGGATATCTATATAAGCCGCCCTTGTGAGAGCCTTTAGGGCACCTACCCTTACAATAGTCAACAATCTCAACTCGCACAGGCGAAACCCTTATGACCCATATTCCGGCTCTGCCATATTACTGGATTGCTAGCAGGAGTAGGATCCGTCCAAAGCCAGCATATTTGAACCTGGGTAAACTTGTGTTCTCACTGTCTCGGAATACCGTACGTCGCACACCCCTCTCTTCCGCACGCCTCGAGGACCCCCTCATGGCGTACTTTTAATCAATCTGACGATAGTTGGCGCCCACCGTGGGGCAAGTGAGCTTCGGATCTGCGTTCTCCGGCAGAATCTGCAAGTCCCGGAATCGGCAAGACCATCACCGTCGGTCGCATCCCTACGCTAGTGACGTCCTCTCATCATTCTTGACGAGACTTGGATTCCGGTTAGGGAGGCTGTGACTGCCTACACCATCATGTATTTTGGTGAGATTGATGTTTACATCGGCAATGAAGACACTCCCCGGAACCAGAATAATGACACTCCTGATGGAGGCCGGCGATCAGCCGGAAACAGTCCACCTGAACCACCCTCTCCCCCAAGCAGCCACCACAATGGCACTAAAGGAAGGCGTCGTGGTGGAGGAGGTGGTGGAAGAAGCAGAAGTCTGCCTCCAAGGCACCACAGCCACAACGAATAACCAAGACGGCGTTCCTTGTCACCAAGTGACACACGACACCGGATCAACTCTAACATAGAGGCGCGACGCTACGAGTCGGATAACATCTACGTAGGTCCAAAATGCTTTGGATCGCGTATTTGACAAACAAACTTCCCGGAAGGATTTGCTATCTCAAGACACATCTAACCCTACGACGGTGTGGCACGGCCAAATACTTGGCTCCAGGATTTTTTCCAGGCTTGCTACATCTCCAAAGGCGGAAATAGCATGGTCGCGACCCAGTATCTCCCACTTATGTTGCGGAAGAAGGCACAATAACAGCTTAATGAACTCCCGGAGAATACCATCCACAACTGGTATGACATTCAAAGCGCGTTCTTTTGGAATTTTGAAGGCACATATCGGAGGCCCTGTACGGTAAGAGACCTATAGTGTTGCACGCTGGAGAAACTTTCCGAGATTACCTCGGACGATGGATCGACACCAAAAACTCCTGTGAAGGAGTAAATGATCAAACTGCGATTTGAAGCTTTCATTGCAGGACTCCCATATTGTTTACTACGTCACCGCTTGAAGTGCGACAAGGTCACTGATCTGGGAGAGATGATAGAAACAACGAGCAAGTATGTAGAAGCCGACGATGATGCAGAGGGATTACTAAACGACCTAGTTGTGCCACAGTCGATAAAACAACCAAAGAAACAAGCTCAGAAGTGCAAGAATACCTCAGAAGAAAAACCCAACACGGAAACAGCAGTGGTCACTTCTACTTTCGGGTCTGGAGGACGGGGACAGCGCGGTGGAGGCCATGGATGCGGTCGTGGGACGTCAAGTTTCCCAGGTAGAGGAGGCCAGCAACCTGGCAAAACCTACGCTTGGGCCGACATTGCTAATAACCCGTGTGTGCATCACTTAGATGCCAATGGGGGCTCGTCCCATATAAACACCGAGTGTCGCTTCAATGACGACATCAAGAAGGATCATACTGCTGGCTACAGGGCTAGGCGAAAGAAGGGAAAAAAGAATCCTGAAAAAGAGAAAGAGACCAAGGAAGATTCCGACATGGAGGAAGCTGATACTTCAAATCCCAAGTCAGATGGAGAAGAACTTCCCAATGAAGAAAGACACCTATGTCACTTTCCTTTGGTCTCAACCAGCTAAGGTCAAGGAAGCAGTACTGCATGAGCTCAACGCAACTATTCCGGCTGTCCCACAATTCTTGGACTGGTCGGAAGTGGCAATCACCTTTGACCATGCTAATCATCTGCCTAAGTTGCACAGGCAAGGAAAATACGCCTTAGTCATCAATCCACTTATTGACGGCCATGGTTTCTCCAAGACTCTCATGGACAGCGGCAACAGCATCAATATTCTGTATGTCGAAACACTACGTCGGATGCGGATCTCAGAGACACAGCTGAATCACAGCTCGGTGATCTTTCACGGAGTTGTCCCAGGAAGACAAGCAAATTCCCTGGGAGAGATCACTTTGGATGTTACCTTTGGAACTCCAAAGAACTATCGGACGTAAGCACTTTCTTTCGAAGTGGTCCTATTCAAGAGTGCATACCATGCTATATTCGGATGTCCGGCTTACTAGGATTTTATGGCTCGTCCGTGTTACATTTACAATATGATGAAAATTGCTGGTCCCAATGGTGTGATCACCATCAGGGGAGACCCGAAGAAGGCGCAAGAGTGCAAGGACGGAAATGCCGCCTTTGTTGAAGCCGTGCTGCACGCCCAGAAGTACAAGGAGATGAAGAGGACCATCGACCCGTCCGAGATGCATGTAACGAAGAAGTAGGTGACAAAGCTGACTCCGGAGTTCAAGGAATCGGAAGAGACGAAGACAACTCCGTTGAAGGATGATGACCCCCCCAAGGTGACCCAGATAGGTGTAGGTTTAGATAGCGCATAGGAAAGCGCGGTCGTCAAGTTCCTCAAAGCAAATCAAGATATCTTCGCATGCCAGCCATCTGACATGACCAGAGTACCTAGGGAACTTGCCGAGTACTCTCTAAATGTACACCCAAATGCTAATCTTGTCAAACAGTCCTTATGACGTTTATGTCGAGGGGATGACCTCCGGATACCCCAACCGAACAAGAACTACGGCAATCGATTCATGTCCGGCTGGCTGAGCGCAGCCAAACACGAGCAAGTTAGGCCGGCTACTTTACGGTAGCCGGAACCAAGAGGAGCAACAAGACACGGGACTGACTACATCAGCGTAGCCAGACGCAATTAGAAGGATAGAGCGACATGCTTCACAGTGCGTGGTATGCCCTGGTACGATGACAAGACCCGCAACTACATGCCATACCGAAGACTTTGCTGGGTGATGCGGGAACCGTGACCAGACGCTGACGACAGGCTCGCACGGTGTTCACTGTACCCATAACGACCTTACCGCATGTACCTCGATGGCATGTAAGTGTACCAGATACTGTAGATGACCAGCCGGCTGGGACCCACCTGTGGGGCCCTCCAGCCGGACTAGCCAGTGAGACTGTTGCCTCTCTGCCTATATAAGGAGAGGCAAGGCTCTGTAGCAAGGGTTGGTCTCAATGCATTTGAGGTAGATAGAAGATACAGTTCCAGGAGCGATTGTAGCCCGTGTACCACTCATAGTCAGATCGGCAGGAGTAGGAGCTTTACCTCTACACGAGGGCTCCGAACCTGGATACTTCTTGTGTCTCGCTACACTTTCTCATATCCAATCCCTCATGCAGACGCCATCGAGAGTTTCCCTGCTAGTCCCCACACCTCTATCTAACCTGTTTAGGTACTGATGTTCCCAATACAACGACAGTTGGCGCCCACCGTGGGGCTAGATGGCTTCGACCGGAGTCACATTCCGCACGGGACCCCGCACTTCAGCCGGTGAGCGCGTGGCCTCCGGACTAGTGCTTATGCTCGGCAAGTTTGACTCTGTCATCGAAAATGCTTGGTGGCGGATCCACATTTCCAGCAAACGGTTCCATTCTGCTTTTCGACGACCTTCCCGTCTACGTCACCACTCTGCGGAGAGTTTCCCTAGGGAGATCGTCTCCGTCACGGAACTGCTGCACCTCAGCAGCGGTGCCTCGGGAGGTGATGATGATCGGCTCCATCTCTCAGCCCCGCTAGCCTTGGGAGAAGGGCGCAGACAAAGTCAAAACTTCCTCTCTGCCGCGGCCTAGGAACCCGGTGGAGGAGGCCATTGACCGGCTCCTCATGCCGTTTAACTTCAGGGATAACTCGGAGGAGGTGGAAGCCAACTTCGCCATGGAGAGGCAGCTTCTCCTGCAGGAGGCCATGGAGCTGGCAGCAACCAGGAACCACATCGAGATCACCCGGCGCGAGTACGACCGTGTGCACGGCCACACTCCAGCTACCGCGGAGCCGAGCCGGCGCGGACTGGTACGACGCCGGGGTGGCGAGCTAGGCGGAAGGATGGAAAGGGATGGAGAACCGGATCCGCCACCTGCTCTCATCCGTCCCACCTACAACACACCCATCATGAACCTGCACGCGGCGCGAGCCGCGGCAGATGAACTGCCCAACTTGGAGGGCGAGGAGCGAGACCGGCAGCACGCCCGGGTGCAAGAGCTCCTCTGGATCGCAGACGAGCAGGCTGATGCCAACCGGCAGATGCAGGAGGACCCTAGCTGCTCCAAGGGAAGCAAGCCTCCTAGCAACAGCAAGGGTGCACCCCACGAGACCCAGCACGCGTCCTCCCCTTTGGCCAAGGCCCGTAGCAAGCGCCGCAGCTCTGGCAACAAGGGCCAGCCGTGCCAGGAGAAAACGGTGAACAACAACCCACTTCCTCCCCCTCCACCATCCGGAGCGCCAAGTCCTACCAGCTCCTGTCTCTCGGGCCGGGTAGGAGCGCCCAACACGGACCGTCCGGATTCCTGTGACCGTATCGAGCTCCTCGCTCAAGCGTCCATCACGGAAGAGGAAAATTCCACTGGACCAGTTTGTTTTGGACCCTGCATCTAGAACAAGCCGTTTTCGGATAAGTTCACTCTGCCTAGGGATACCCCCAAGTACGACAGCAGCATGAAGTCGGAAGATTGGCTGACCGACTACGCCACGACAATCAGAATCGCCCGTGGGAACAAGCGCACAACTGTGTGCTATGTCCCCCTCATGCTAACCGGGTTAGCAAGGACATGGCTCAACAACCTCGCGCCCAACAACATCAACGCCTGGCCAGATTTTGAGAAGGTGTTTGTCCGCAATTTCAACGGCACGTACAAGCGTCCGGGCTGCCCGCGCGATTTGTCCTTGTGTGTTCAGGGCGACCGTAAGACGGACCGCGGGTACCTCGCCAGGTGGACGGAGCTGCGCAACACCTGCGAGGGCATCCTGGAGAGCCATGCGATAGGGTTCTTCGTCGAGGGGTGCCGAGAGGGCACCATGCTTCGCCACCGGCTACTGTGTGAGGAGCCGAAAACCATGGCAGAGCTCATGACGGTTGCGGACTAGTACGCCACGACGGATGCCGCAATGAAGAAATATCTCCGAGTGAGTGCCAACGGGCGTCCGACTCCCTCGGAGCCGGCTCGTGACCGTCCAAGCAATCCGGCTAGTGAAGCCGGATCTTCCAGGCGCCACCGCAACGACAACCGGTTCCACGGGGACCGTCAAGCTGGACAGCAGAAGCCTTGCTACCATGCGCGACAGGTCAATGTTGTGGAGGGCGTGCCCGACGCACCGGCTAACGACGCAAGAAGACAGAAGCCATGGCTCACCTTTCACCAAATGTTTGATGGCCCGTCCAAGTGGCATAGCGGTCCCTTCAAACCGGCTACGCACACCACCCGGAACTGCAGCTAGACCCGCTAGCTAAAGGACTAGGGCGACTAGCAATGTCTAACCCCGCCCCCTCCTAGTGGACCCCCACCACCGGCTAGGGGAGCCGGCAATGATGGTAACAGCGGCAACAATAGCAACAACAACACCTACCCCCAGCCGCACGCCGCCTACCACATCTTCAAGACGGAGTTGGACAACAAGCACAGCCATAGGTGGTGCTCCAAGGAGGACAACACCATCGTCTCCCTAGTCCCCCAGTACCTGAACTGGTCGCAGACCCCCATCACCTGGAGCCGGGAGGATCAGCCGGATTAACTTCCGATTCCCAGGGGCTACGCCATGGTGCTTCGCCTCCTCATCGTCTCCAATGAGCGCACTTGCCGTTTCTCATCGATGAGGCTAGCAGCCTCAACCTACTTTACCTGTCATCGCTGGAGAAACTTGGCATCCGCGAGTGCGACCTACGCCCAACTACCACGACGTTCCATGGCGTACTGTCGGGGCCGGCTTGCGCTCCGCTGGGTAAAATCCAGCTGGATGTCATCTTCGAGACTGAGGAGAACTTCCAGCGCGAGGCGGTATGGCTCGAGGTGGTGAACCTATCGAGCTCCTACCACGCTCTCCTCGGGCGCCCCGCCCTCTCCAAGTTCATGGTCATCCCCCACTATGCGTATCGCAAGACAAAGATGTCAGGGCCAAATGGCGTGATCATCATCGGCGGCTGCTTCAGGCGGTCCATGGAGTGCACCTAGGCCGGATCCAAGCTGGCTGAAGCCCTCATCATAGCCGAAGAGAAGTGTGTGATCATGCGCAATGTGGCCATTGCCCAGCAAGAAATACTGGCTAACAGGAAGCCGGCTAGAGAAACAATCATCCTGCCAGCAAAGGAGACAAGAGGATCCTGCTCAACCCCTACGACCTGACCAAGTTCATCACCATTGGTGCCAACTTTGATAGCAAATAGGAAGGCGCGCTCGTCGACTTCCTCCGTGAGAATCGGTACATCTTCGCATGGTTACCCAAGGACATGCCAGGTGTGCCGAGGGAGTTCGCCGAGCACTTGCTTCATGTGCGGTCAGATGCCAAGCCGGTCAAGTAGCCTCCACGCCGGTTCGCAGAGGAGAAAAGAAAGATCATTGGTGACGAGATCACCCGGCTCCTTGCAGCCGGGTTCATTATGGTGGTATACCACTCGGACTGGCTGGCCGACCCAGTCCTGGTGTTGAATAAGAACAAGACCTGGCGCATGTGTATCGACTACACCAGCCTAAACAAGGAGTGCCCAAAAGACCCCTTCGATTTTCCCCGTATCGATCAAGTTATTGATTCCACGGCCAGCTACGATTTGTTGTCCTTTTTGGATTGCTACTCCGGTTACAATCAGATCTTGCTAAACCTGGCTGACTAGATAAAGACATCGTTCATCACCCTGTATAGGGCTTTCTGCTATGTAACCATGCCTTTTGTTCTGAAGAATGCATGCGCTACCTATCAGTGTTGTATGCAGAAATGCTTACACTCGTAGATCGGCTGAAACATGCATGCCTACGGGGATAATGTCGTCATCAAGACAAAAGAGAAGCGCACCCTCCTCGAGGATTTGGGGAAAACGTTTGGCAACCTCCGCCAGTACTAGATGAAGCTGAACCCGGAGAAGCGCGTCTTCGGCATCCCATCTAGCCAGCTACTCAGTTTCCTCGTTTCACAACGAGGGATCGAGGCAAACTCGGAGAAGATCGCGGCCATCGAGAGAATGTAGCCGCCCAGGAGCCTGCTTGGAGTCCAGAAGTTCACCGGTTGCTTGGCTTCCCTTAGACGTTTCGTCAGCCGGCTAGGGGAGAAGGCACTTCGGCTGTACCAACTGATGAAGAAGACGGACAAGTTCTCCTGGACCTTGCAGGCCGACGCCGCCTTTCATGACCTAAAGCGCATGCTATCCACAGCGCCGGTTCTAGCCACGCCGGCTAGCAAGGAGCCGATGTTGCTCTATATAGCAGCCATCAGCCGGGTCGTCAGTGTCGTCCTGGTGGTGGAGCGCCGCGAGGAAGGCAAGGATCAGCTGGTTCAGCGACCCGTCTACTACCTCAGTGAGGTTCTATCCCTCTCCAAGCAAAACTACCCCCACTACCAAAAATTGTGCTACGGTGTGTACCCAGCGTGCAAGAAGTTCAAGCACCGCTTCTAGGAGCACCCGATTAATGTCGTGTGCATCGCACCCCTTTCGGAAATCATCGGCAACAAGGACGCCACCGGCTGAGTCACCAAATGGGCTATCGACCTGACTACTCCATCCAGTACGAGCGCCAGCTCACAATCAAGTCGCAAGCTCTAGAAGACTTCCTCGTTGACTGGGCCGAAACCCAGTACCTCCCACCGGTTCCCGATTTGGACCACTAGAGGATGCACTTCGACGGCTCGAAGATGCTCGGGGACTTGGGAGCCTATGTCGTCCTCATCTCGCCCAAAGGAGACCGGCTGGAGTATGTTCTCCAGATCCAATTCCAGGCCTCCGACAACGTTGCTGAGTATGACACGCTGGTGCATGGCCTCTGGCTAGCCAGGGATATTGGCGTCAACCGGATCCTTTGCTTCGGTGACTCGGATATGGTGGTGCAGCAGGTATCTGGAGAGTGGGATGCCCGTGATACAAACATGGCTCTCTACCGGTTCCACGTACAGAAGCTCAGCGCCTACTTCGATGGATGTGAGTTCCATCACGTCCCTCGCGTCAACAAGTAGGCAGCCGATTCGCTTGCCTGAATCGGATCCACTAGGTACGCGATCCCACCAGGGGTCTCCTTGGAGCATCTGTGCAAGCCCTCCATCAACCCGTCTCCCGAGTCAGATTCCATTATCTGGGCGGGAAGCATTCTAGTTGATGGCACGACAGACACGGAACCAGCAGAACCAGCGAAGAAGAAGGCTCGCACCAACTCCGGCAAGTCCGTACCCTCCAGCTCGCAAGACCCGGGGGCTACCGACTCATCAAGCGTCTCGGGGCTTGCTGTTCTGGGTGGCCCCTGACATCCCTCAGTCGGAGAACGAGAGCATCCTCACTATCCGGGAGATACCATCCTGGGCGTAGCCCTTCATGAAGTACATCGCCAATGGAGAACTTCCGGATGATGAGGTGGAGGCCAGGCAAATCCGGCGACGCGCGCACATGTACACCATCATCAACAAGGAGTGGTACAAGCGCAGCGTATCCGGCATCTTCCAACGATGTGTTGTTGTGGACACAGGCTACCGGCTACTCAAGGACATCCACTAGGGCGAGTGCGGACATCACGCCTCATCTAGGGCAATAGTCGCCAAGGGGTTCCGCCATGGCTTCTATTGGCCCACCGCCCTCCAGGACGCGGAGCAACTAGTCCGTGCGTGCAACGGGTGCTAGCGCTTCGGGCACCTCAGGCACATGCCGACTGCAGTGCTCAAAACTATACCAATCACCTATCCCTTTGTTGTCTGGGGCCTCGACATGGTCGGTCCTTCAAGCGGGCATGACTCACCTGTTGGTGGCGGTAGACAAGTTCACGAAATGGATAGAGGCGAAGCCTATCTGACAGCTAGATGGGGCGACAGTCGTCACCTTATTCACGGACATCATCAACCGGTTCGGCTACCCCAACAGCATCATCACGGAAAACAGCACGAACTTTCCCAAGGGGGCCTTCGCCCGGTTCTGCAGCAACAAGCACATCCGGCTAGACCTCGCTTACATCACGCACCCATAGTCCAATGGGCAAGTCGAAAGAGTAAATGACCTAGTGCTAGCCGGCATCAAGCCACGCCTCATTGAGCCCTTGGAGCGGTCGCCCGGATGCTAGATTGAGGAACTTCCGGCTGTGCTGTGGAGCGTCTGCACCACGCTGAATAGGTCAACCGGCTTCACCCTGTTCTTCCTCGTCTACGGCTTGGAATACGTCCTCTCCATGGACATCGTGTTCGACTCACCGCGCAAACTCCTCTACGACGAAAAGGCCAACCAGGAGGCGCGGGAGGATGGCATGGACCTCCTCGAGGAAGCCCGTGAGTTGGCACTGTCCAGGTCGGCCCTGTACCTGCAGCGCCTACGCCACTACCATTCGAGTCAGATCCGCCCCATCGCATTCTGCGAGGGCGATCTGGTAGGGTCCTTTCATCATTAGCCCGGTGCTGCAACAACAACTCCTACTATTTCATTGATGTGCAATAGCTGCGCAAGAACAACATGGACAAGTCGGACGAAGAGATAGAACGCCCCTGGAACACGGCCCTCCTCCGCCCTTTTTACACCTAGTCACCGAACAGTGTATGTATCCCGCGAACTCTATGAATTAAAATGCGGGCCCCTGCGAGATACCTAGGGTCCCCTTGCTACAAATTTGTGTGTATTTATTTCCGGTTCAGTTTTTCCGGCTCTGACAACCCCTACCCGGGGGCTCGCCGGCTGGCCCGACCTGTTAAATCAATAAACCGGCTGAGTAGTGTGCGACAATGTCAGAGGACCACTCTTCATCTCAGCTACAGACAACAACCTGGCTTTCCGGCTAGCAAGAGCAAAAGCCTGGGGCATTCCACATGAAAAACAGGGAGGAGACGTGATGGATCGGGCATTCCGGCCTGGTGCCTAGTTTGAGACTATCCGGCTACTGAGCCGCCAGTACCGTGCTCTAATAATATCGGAACAGATAAACCGTTCCTGAGATACATGTTGAGGCGCATGATGATGAAATACACAAGCATGGATGAAATTCTCGAGACCACCATATGTTTCGAGGAAGCCGACCAAGAGAGCCGCAACTATCTCAGGAGGAACGCATCGCACTTTGTCGGATATGTTGGATCCGGATCCGGCTATGCCGATGCTGGAGACAATGAAGACTCGGTGCTAGAGGCGACCGGAACAAACATCGAATTACCGGCATGTTCGGATGACTCCATGACATCGGCAGATTTCCGAAAATTCTCCACGAAATACAAAGAGGAGTTTAACTCCATGGCTGCAGAAGAAGGAGAAGCCATGTACGAAGGATCCAAAGAAAACTCTCCCAGTGCGTAGGATGGTATGGATCTCGGAGATAATCCCGACGTCCAAATGTCCGAAAGTACCGATCAGAGCTTGACTCCGGGAAAAGGACCCAAAGCCGTCTTTGCTACTAGCGCTGCCAAGAAAGCAAGGAAGAAGAACAAGACCCCGGCAAAAGACCCTCCAGCGGAGGACGTAGTTGTCGAGGATTATGAAGAAGACTCGGACGGATCCCTAATCCCGGATGAGCCAAAAGAAGCCTCGTTGGACGGACACGTGATCACTACAGGTGCACGTAAACTCATCGATGTTGCACTAACTACACCTATCCCTACAACTGTAGAACTTACTGTTGAAGAGCTGGAGGGAAGGGCCTAGGCCCTAGAAGCGCGTTGCCAAGTACTCCAGAATGAAGCCAACAACATCGAGGAAGAGAAGAAGCGCATAACAACTTCGGAGAAGTATATCTCTCGACAAAATCAGAAGACCCAGAAATGACACACGCGTGACTATAAATTTCTGGAAATCCACAAAGTTCTCTTTGAGGGAGACCTAGGGATGCCTCGGCTCGACAGCAAAGGAGATCTGGTGTAACCAACACCAGTGCAAATCACCATCGCAGCTCAAGATATCCTGGCAAATAATCCAGGACCGGAACAAGTTTGATTGGGCATTAAGCTACTCACCAAGGGTCTGGAGCAGCAGAAGGTCGCGAAGTGCGGAAGCGGAAAACTGGTCGCCCAATCCGACCAGCGTCGCACATATCTAGCCTGGAATGACATAAGACATCGATGGGTGCCGGAATAGAATCACTGTTCCGACCGTTGGGAAGATAACTACTCATGAACTGGATCTTTAGGGCAGCATCGTAGAACTGCACGTGACTGGTGCAATGTTGCCCCAGCCGTAGAGCAAGAGGTAATTGTTGCACTGTATCCGAGAAATCCTCCCCAGCGAGAGTCGAACGATCGCATGGAAGAAGATAAAGAGAAACGTCGGGAGGAGGACTATCAAAGAATGCCACCTCCTAGACTTACAAGCCGTCCGGCTGAACCCCATCGCGCGGGAAGTGACAGACGAAGGAACGACAGACAGCGCGCCGATTCAAGCCGGCAGGGGGCTCGTCGTAATGAAGACCCTCCCCTGAACCGGAATAATGAAGCTACGGACGGAGACCGGCGACCAGCCGAAAACAATCCACCTTCTCCACCAAGTAGCCACCACAACGGTTCCCAAGGAGGCGAGGGAGGGCGTCATGGAGGAGGAGGTGGTGGAAGAAGTCGAAGTCCGGCTTCAAGGCACCGCATCCACAGCCGTCAATCAGGACGACAATCTCTGCCACTAAGTGACGGGAGACATCGGATCAACTCCCACATAGAGGCGCGACGGTACGAGAATGAAAAAATCTATGTGGGTCCAAAATGGTTCGGACCATGCGTAAGAGCAACAAGATTCCCAAAACGATTTGCTATATCAAGGCATATCCAACCATATGACGGTGTAGCTCGGCCAGATACTTGGGTCCACGATTTTTCTAGGCTTGCTGCATCGCCAAAGGCGGAAACAGCTTGGTCACAATCCAATATCTCCCACTTATGTTGCGCAAGATGGTGCGATCATGGCTCAATGAACTTCCAGAGAATACCATCCACAACTGGTATGACATGCAAAGCGTGTTCTTTCGGAGTTTTGAAGGCACATATCGGAGGCCCTGTACGGTAGGAGACCTACAACATTGCACCCAGAAAGCCGGAGAAACTTGCCGAGATTTTCTCGGACGATGGATCGACACTAAAAACTCTCGTGAAGGAGTAAATGACCAAACTACAATTGAAGCCTTCATTGCAGGACTCCCAATTGGTTTACTACGTCATCGCTTGAATTGTGACGAGTTCACTGATCTGGGAGAGATGATAGAAACAGCAAAGCAAGTATGAAGATGCCGACGATGATGCAGAGGGATTACTAAACGCCCTAGGTGTGCCACAATCGGCAAAACAACCAAAGCAGCAAGCTCAGAAGCGCAAGAACACCTCGGAAGAAAAACCCAACACGGAAATGGCATTGGTCACTACTACTTTCGGGTTTGGAGGACGAGGAGGGCGCGGCGGTAGCCGTGGACGCGTTCGTGGGACATCAAGAGTCCAGGGTAGAGGAGACCAGCAACCTGGCAAAACCTACTCCTAGGCCGACATTGCCAATAACCCATGTGTGCATCACTTGGATGCCAGTGGGGGCTCGTCTCACACAAACACCGAGTGTGGTTTTAATGACGACATCAAGAAAGACGATACTGCTAGCTACAGGGCTAAGCGAAAGAAGGGAAAGAAGAACCCCGAAAAAGATAAAGAGACCAAGGAAGATTCCGACATGGAGGAAGCTGATCCTTCAAATCCCAAGCTGGAGGGGAAGAAAAACTTCCCAACAAAGAAAGACACTTACGTCACCTTCCTCAGATCTTAAATAGCTAAGGTCAAGAAATACACTACAATCAGGGATACCCGAAGAAAGCGCGAGAGTGCGAGGACGAAAATGCCGCCTTTGCTGAAGCCGTGTTGCACGCCTAGGAGTACCAAGAGATCAAGAAGACCATTGATCCGTCCGAGATGCGCGCAACAAAGAAGGAGGTGAGAAAGCTAAATCCGGAGTTCAAGGCATTGGAAGAGACGAACAACACGCCGTTGAAGGATGATGACCCCTCGAAGGTGACCTAGATAGGTGTAGGCCTAGATAGCACATAGGAAAGCACGCTCGTCAAGTTACTCCAATCAAATCAAGATATCTTCGTATGGCAGCCATCTGACATGACCGGAGTACCTAGGGAACTTGCCGAGCACTCTCTAAATGTACACCCAAATGCTAAACCCGTCAAACAGTCCCTACAATGTTTTGCCAATGAAAATCATAAGGCAATAGCTAAGGAACTAGCCCGGCTCGAGTTAGCCGGATTCATAGAAGAGGTCATCCAAACTGATTGGTCGGCCAACCCTGTAATGGTCCCTAAAAAGGACACACCTGAATTAAGGATATGTGTTGATTATAATGCCTTGAACAAGGCTTGTCCTAAAGATCCGTTCGCTCTGCCTAGGATTGATCAAGTTGTCGATTCTATGGCAGGCTCGGAACTCCTATGTTTTCTCGACGCATATTCCGGTTATCACCAAATCCAGATGAAGGAATTAGAAAAAGTCAAAACTTCATTCATAACCCCCTTCGGAACCTTCTGTTTTGTTACGATGCCCTTTGGGCTCACGAACGCAGGAGCTATGTACCAGCGCACTATGCAGCGTTACCTCCATGACCAAATCGGACACAACGTACATGCATACATGGACGACATTGCGGTGATGTCCAAAAAGAAGGAAACATTAATTTCTGACTTGGAGGAAACATTCGCCAATCTACGAAAATACAACAATGCTTAACCCGAAGAAATATTTCTTTGGAATTCCAGCCGGAAAATTGCTAGGTTTCATCGTGTCTCAAAGACTAACTGGTTGCAATGCTGTAGTCAGTCGGTTTGTAAGCCGGCTCGGATAAAGAGCCGCGCCACTTTACAATCTCCTGAAAAAGACCAAAAAATTCATTTGGACTTATGAAGCTGAAGCTGTGCTGCAACACCTGAAAGTAGTACTCTCATCTGCTCCATCCTTGCAGCACCGGAACCAAGGGAACCGATGTTCCTCTATCTCGCTGTGACAAACAGAGTCGTTAGTGTCGTCATGGTAGTGGAGAGACGAGAGGAAAATCAGGAACACCTGGTGCAGCGTCTGACTTACTACCTCAGCGAAGTCCTAACTGAATCAAAGCAGCGTTATCTACACTATCAAAAGTTGGCTTATGGTGTGTTTTTTGCATCTCGTAAGTTACGACATTATTTTCAGGAACACCCAATTACCGTGGTGAGCATAGCTCCCATGAGAGATATAATCAACAACAGTGATGCCACAGGACGCATCGCAAAATGGGGCATAGATGTTTCAGCTTTCGACATTGAGTATTAGCCTCGTACATCAATCAAATCCCAAATCCTCGGTGACTTTTTTGGTGATTGGATAGAGACAATGCAGAATATGACCCTCCCAAACTTGGAATACTGGACCTTGCATTTTGATGGGTCTAAGGCGCTCAGGGGCTCGGGGGCTAGCATGGTGCTCAAATCACCCCAAGGAGATAAACTTTTCTATGTGTTACAGATCCACTTCAGAGAGACACATAACATTGCCGAGTATGAAGCACTGCTGCATGGAATCCGGATTGCAAAGAATATCGGCATCTGACGTTTTATGTGTTATGGAGATTCAGATCTTGTTACCCAACAAGTGTCAGATATCTATAATGCAAATAATCAAATGGCAGCATACAAATTTGCCGTGGATGAACTATCTAAATCGTTTGAAGGGTTTGAGGTTCAACACATCCCTCAAACAGAAAATGAGGAACCAGATGCATTATCTCGGATAGGCTCTGCACGGAAAAAGGTTCCGGATGGTGCTTTTTTAGAACACCTCGAAGTTCCCTCCATAAAAGGAGTAGATGAGGAATATCCGACCAAATCCGACTCACCTCTAGTAGTAGTTCTGGCTGTAATTCCCAGCTGGACTAAACTCTACCTTGACTACTTGGTAGATGGAAAATTACCCGAAGATGAAGTTCTGAGCCGGCAGATCATCCGACGAGCAAAATCCTATACTATAATTAGTGGTGAGCTCTATAAGCGGAGTGTGTATGGGGTCTTTCAGCATTGTGTATCTGCGGAAGAAGGAGTGGAAATCTTACGAGAAATCCATGAAGGCGAGTGTGGTCACCACGCTGCAGCCAAATCTCTAGTGGCAAAAGCTTTCTGACACAGTTTTTTCTAGCTTACAACCAAGGCAAATGCCGAACGGCTGGTCAAGTCGTGCAAAGGCTGCCAAAAGTACGCCAAACAAGCTCACCTTCAGGCTGATCAGTTGGGAACAATACCTATAACATGGCCTTTCGCGGTCTGGGGGCTTGCCATGGTACGACCGTTTAAAGGGGCTCCAAGTGGATTTACTCATCTCTTAGTGATGGTGGATAAATTCACAAAATGGATTGAGGCTAAACCCGTCACTAGTTGTGATGGAGCAACAGCCAAAAGATTTGTCGAGGATGTCATAATCTGACACGGTTATCCGCACAGCATTATCACAGAAAATGGGAGTAACTTCTCTATGGGAGAGCTTGCCGAATTCTGCAACGAACAAAATATCCGGCTTGACATTGCGTTAGTCGCACATCCGCAGGCTAATGGACAAGTCGAAAGTTCAAACGGTTTAATCCTACAAGGCCTAAAGCCAAGACTCGAAGCACCACACTGACGTGTTGTGGGGGCTTGGGTAGAGGAATTACCCTCTATAATATGGAGCTTGCAAACAACTCCGAATAGGTCAACCAGATACACACCTTTCTTCTTGGTCTATGATGCTGAAGCAGTTCTTCCTAGTGATTTGATTCACACTTCTCCTAGAGTTGTTGTGTATATTGAAGAGGATGCCGAGATTTCTCGACAAAATGAACTCGACTTAGTCGAAGAAGTCCGCGTCATTGCTGAGATGAGATCAAAGCCTCTCAGCGGAAGTTATGCAAGTATCATAGCTAGAGAGTCAGAAATCAGTCTTTCAATAAGGGTGATTTGGTTCTCTGACTTGTGCAGAAAAGAAAGCACAAACTTTCCCCAGTATGGGAAGGGCCCTTTTTAGTTAGCCGAGTTTTGCACAATGGTTCTTACTATGTAACTGATATGCAGCCAGTCAAAGAAAGACCTACTACTAAAAAAGAAAGAGAGCTGGAGGTAGTACAGACCCAGAAGAATTAGACAGACCGTGGAATATTGCTCAGCTACGTCCCTTTTATTCTTAATTTATCTTTCTTTATAATCATATATGTGTACATGTTCAATGAGAAATAAAGTATTGGTTGCCTCATTTTTTCTGAGAAGTTTTATATTGCCATCTTATTTCTGAATGATCATGTCACAGTCAAAAATCCCAGAAAACTTGAAAGTACTTTATGCTTATGCTTGTTCTGGTTTAGATTTCCGATTCTAAAATTGCTACCTTCAGGTATAAATCTAAAAAAAATAGTTTGTACTTTGGTTATTTATCTGATTGCCGGATGCGGGCATTTTCCGAGTAGTGAATTGTAGGTACTGGAAGCTAGCTTTTTTCTGAGTTTAAACTGGTTTGGCAATTAAGCTCCGTTGCTCGACAAAGTTTCCGTGCTAAAGGTTGGCCGGCTCACGAAAGGGACGAGGCAGAATGCCATATAAACGATAGCTCCAGACAAAAAACATAAGTGCTTATGCAAACATTTCAGGCACATAAAATTAAAGCCAAAAGTGCTAAATAGGGATAGCAAATGTTAGCACTAGAAAAAGTATTATACTACTTATTTACAACCCAATTTTTTTTTAGAATAACACAATTTGTTCTAATGCTCTACGGTGCAGGGGGAGAGGCAGGAGTTGCCGGCTCACTGGATGCATCTGTCTCGCCTTGATATCTTTCCCAGACGTTCAAATCTGATCGGGTTTGTTCGTCGTCGGAAACTTCACCAGCTTCTTCGGCAGGCGGAGGCGGCGTGTCCATGCGAGTGAAGAATGGAGTGTCATAGCTGGTTAAGTCGGCTATGTGGCACCCATATCTGGCACATGAGTCCATGATTGCTCTAATGTCCTGCTCCTGGCCATCTTCATCCAAAGTAGAATACCCTCTGGTTACTTGCCAGATTTCCATGCTTCCATGGTGGCTCATAACCATGGTGAGAGCGTTCTGTGCTGCGGTTCGCGTGTAGGACATGTTCCAGTCCTGGATAAACTGAGGCATCTCCTTGGCCTTGTCTTGCACTTCAAAAGCCGAGCATTCTATGCATGTCTAGAATCTGGAGAACTTCGCCAATATCCTCGAAGGATTGGTGGTAGTCATGAAGTAAATCGCTGACTTGGGTAAGCCGGTTGGTGCGATATTTGGCGGAGGCTGAGTACAGTAAGTTCTAGGGACCTGCGCATATAATGCAAAGGATTAATACAATAAATCCGAGCTCCAAAGAGACGGAAAAAACAGAAAAGTCAGAAAGCGGGAAACGTACCGAACATGACATTTTCAAGTTTGGTATTCTCCTCCTGGAGGCTCTGGAGTTCAGCCCGCAGTGCCTCAGTAATATCCTTCTCTCTAAATAAAGCATCATTGATATACGAGATTCTTTGGTCCTGGGAAGCGATCCTTCGATCATGTTCGTCGGTGGCCGTGGAAGTGGATTCAAGAATCTGAGCAATGCTCCGTTCATGATCTGCCTTTAGTTTGTCTAGCTCCTGACGTAAATCGGTGTTCTCCACCGCCAAGGTTTTCAAATTCTCGGCTTCTTCAATCATAGCACATGATTGCTTTACCAATGCTGAAGTCAAAAACAACAATAGTTGAATAAAAATTCGACTATGAAATAAATGGTAAGGTTTGGGTACTAAAATGTTTACCTTTAGCCTCGTCCCTTGACACTTTCAGTTGAGCATTTTCAAGTCGGAGATCTTTGATCTGTCTCTGCTTGTTACATATACTCTTCAACAATTCCTGGTTATATGAATTAACTTTCTGTAAGTCAGAATACCTAGAGTCAGAAGTCTACTAAAGACTCGGGCTAATATCTTTACTAAATATCAGCACGAGCCTTGGGGGCTACACTAGTTCATTCTTTGGCATCCTAAGGAAGCATAAATCCGGATGCTCTATCCAACTTCATGCTTGAGGGCTAGAGGATATGATATAGAAAAAAGTAAAAAAGATAAGTTGGAATTCGACTTGCATGATGTTCATGGGTGAGCTTGCTCAAGCTCATGGACACCTCAGTGCTAACCTTCTCAGCGAGGGTCAGCGGGATTACCGGAGGTGGTGGAAGCACACCGGTTCTTAGCCCCTCGCCACGAAGACGGATCTGCTCGAGAAGTTCAGAGTAGTTGATGTCCTTCGCTTCTTGTGCCTCTTGCTCGACAGTAATATTCCGGCTCCCAAGCATTGTCGGGCGAGCCGTTGGAATTCTTCCGCTGATTTTTGAGTAATGCCAAGTTTGTTAAGACCCAGATTGTTGAGGAGGTTCTCAGCGAAGAGCTCTGCCGAGGGATCATTACCCGAAGAGGGTTCACCCTTATCAAAACCTGAGTCACCCATGGTGACGTTAGTTTGTGACCCAAGGATCACTGGCTCCGCTGACTGAGCCGGATCTTCTACGACGGTTGGAGATGGAGTAATCTCTGGTGCCGCAGATGGCTGAGGGGTAGGAGTCGGAGGCGCTGTGGCAGGAGAAGTCAAATTTAGATTTGAGTAGCATAGGGGTTTTGACAAGACTCCCTTCCCTTTGCCCTTGGTGAGCTGTTTAGCTCTCAGAAGGTAATAGAATAAAGAACATTACATCTCGACAAGAATTATGAACAAAGTACCAAAACCTTGTGAGGAAAGTTACCTCTTCGCAATGGGCACTTCCTTTGTGCCAATGGCCAAAGTCGGAGCCTTACGCTTCCGAGTAAAGGCTTCCGGCAGTGGAACCAACTCTCCATCATCCTGAGATAACTTAGGAGGATATCCCTCGATATGAGCAAGCTCCGACTCGGGGAGATCGACAAGCCGAAAAGAAGAAGTATTTCAGTATTGCGGAAAAAGATAATAAAGGTGAACACATAATTCAAGTTACTATTGGAAACTTACTAGTACCACGGGATCATCGGCAGTATGCATGTCGAAAGACAGCTCCGGGATTTTCCTCTCGACCCACTCCTTTCTCAACCATTTGATCTGAGACTCATAGTCCTTATACGAATAAGGATTGGGGCAGATTTGGAGGGAGTCCGACTTGCTTTTGGTGATGGAGTGCATGAGCCTATCACCATGATGTTGGAGGGGCTGAATCCGGCGTGCCAGCTAGTAGTGGATTAAATCGGATCCTTTCAGATCCTTGTGCTTCATCAAATATTCAAGCGGCCTCTTGGCGAGAAGAAGATCGTCACTGAGAGTCGGCGCATCAGCGTCCCAGGACTCTTGGGGCGTGGCGGCACTGTCGACGAAAGCCGACAAAGCAGTAGCTTTGCCGGGAGCAGGGATATCCTTATGGTAGAAGAAGGTGGAAGGCCACTTTTTGACCGACTCACTAGCCTTAATCCGAGGATACACACGCTCTCTTCTAACAAAAAAAACTAATGGTTCCGGTGATTTATGGATTACCGGCTGTGATAAAGTTTCTCCGAACAAGATAGTAAAACCGGAAAAGAGTTAGACTCGGCCTAATGCCGAGATACCCCTCGCAGAAAGAAGCATAAGAACTCAACTCTAAGATAGAGTTCGGGGTGAGATGGTGGAGTTGAACTTCGTAGTGATCTATAACCTCAGTAAAGAAAGCTGAGGGTGGAAAACTCAAACCTCTGTCGAGGTGGGTGCCGAAGTGTACCCACTCATTGGCGCGAGGGGTGGGGATGGTCTGGCCATAGCCGCTACGCCATTCGCCGGCGCGGAGGGGTCCCTCGTTCTCCACAACACGAATCTTGGCGTCATCCAAGACGTAGGGGATCCAGACCCCCTTGAAGCTCTCTTTCTCCGTTGTTGCTGTCGTCGCTGCCGTCACCACCGCACCGGAAGATGATGCTGAAGCCATTCTCTCGGAGGTCGATGACCTGGGATGGGCGGCGCTGGAGGTTTATGAGGAGGTAGAGGAGCTCTGTGTTCGTGGGAAATGTTGGAGAGAAGGAAACGGCACAAGTGCTAGTGAAGAAGATGGGGAGGAAAATCCTAACCACTTATATCCTCCAGCTGCGCCAAAATTCGTGTAAACGCAACAGTGAAACACGCCACGCGTCATGGAAGGAGCTTGGTAACCCCCATGCGATGATTACTCCGCCTCGATCTCCGCGCACGCATTAAAATGACGCCTCGGTTCCGTGAAAGGCGGACCCACCAACGGTCGTGCAGACAAGAATGTTTGTCAGTGACTTGACTTGACCGTGACTGGTATCAGATTACGTCAGAGACCAAGTTCTGGCTTAGTTTGAATTTCGAGCTAGAAAATCCGAATAATGTATTTGATAGGCTCGACTCATTTGAGACCTGATCGTATCTTTTCTTTTGAAGTTTTAGGAACCCTTCAAGATTCTGCAAGCCGAAGATCAAGCTAGACGATGATGAAATCCGACATTGGATCTTGGAGGCTTCTAGGGGCTACTATTGGGGATATACTTTCCGGGTATCCTCAACGTACCTCACTGACCAGGGTGGCCCACTTCGGGTTAGATCATTGCTTCACGGGCGGCCCAGTCAAGGAGAAGAGATGGAGTCCAGTCTGGCTACGGGAAGGCCCAGATGACTTAGCGACATAGGCCCATAGTGTTACTTGTAGTTCAAGATGTACTCTGTAACCGACTCTTAGTCGTAGCCGGATAGGTCTCTCCTGTAAACCCTAGGCCAGATATCTATATAAGCTGTCCTAGGGAGAGCCTTTTGGGCACCCTCACAATAGTCTACAATCTCAACTCACACAGGCAAAGCCCTTGTAACCCAAATTCCGACTCTGCCATATTACTGGATTGCTAGCAGGAGTAGGATCCGTCCAAAGCTAGCGAATTCAAGCCTGGGTAAACTTGTGTGCTCACCGTCCCGGAATACCTTACCTCTCACACCCCTCTCTTCCACACGCCTCGAGGACCCCCTCATGGCGTACTTGTCATCAATTCGATGACAATTACTTATCCTGCTAGAATTTGTCATATATATTACTTATCCAGCTACTTAATTACTTTATAACTATGTTTACTATGCATATTCTTTCTAGATAAATATATAGAATGTATCAAGTGTGCAACAACTATGCACAACCATTGGGGAGGTGCCTGGACAAAAGTTCCCCATAGTATTCCCTGTCGGGTTTGAGGCTAGGATGGTATGTGCTCTGTGAGATGCACACTATCATGGATGTATATATATAGAATCAACAAATTGTTTTACTCAGTCAATCCATTGCGCTTGGCGACGGGACTTCATGGACCATTTCCATAGAAACACCATGGACGATGTCATGTTTGAGGTCACTTTGATGTCAGATGCTGATCTCGACAGGAGTTATGTGGTTATAGTGACCAACATAGCGATCAGGACATCTTTTAGTGGACCTGGTTGGATAAACTTCTTGAATGATCATGACATGCAATACGGAGACAAGATAAAGATCTTTCTCATGCATCAAGCAGCCGTAATATACTACATGTACATGCCCCTGACGATGATATCCAATAGTAAGCTAGCTATGTAGTTGAGACCATCCTATGTCCTTTACTCTATACATGCATTCTTTTTTTCAATTTCTTCTTAATATATGTAGATTGGATTATAGCAAGAAGCGTGCAACAATTGTAGTCAACATAGTTGGCATTCAATGGACAGGAAGATCACCATACCGCTCCCTACGAACTTTGGTGTTAGGATGGTATGTTCTCTGAAATTCATGTGGAGAATGTAAATATATATATATATATGTTCAATGAAAATCACATCTAATTGTTCTATTCTATGATTTTACTCAATCAAAACCTTGCGGTGCACAACATGGCTTCATGGACCATCTCCATTGAAGCATGGATGAGGTTGTTGTGTTTATTGTCACTTTGATGCATCATAATCACCCTGATATGACGTACCAGGTTAGGAACAGACTCCTCATCTTGTATGATGACATGAAAGAGGGATGGGAGTTTAAGTTTTTGCTCAGTCATACTTATGGCATCATCCATTTCATTGCTTTTTTCCCGACTCTTCCGACGAGGGTGAAGATGAGTAAACTCTGGATAATGCTATATGAACCAATGTGTCGGCTATATTGAACACTAGATCATGTAGGCGCATGTTGCCGCGCCACTATATTAGGAATATATAATGTTAGGAAATGATATAAATCTATTTAGAGTCATGTTAATAACTATTATGAGGTACACATAAAAGTTGCCAAGTCACCATCTTCAGGCGTTAGAGCTCCCGTTTTAGGGGGTGTCAAGTGTCAACTGCAACAAGAGTATGATAAAAAAACTGCAACAAGAGCAAAATGTCTTTAGTTTTCGAATCACGTTGTCAATGGTTCAGTTCAGATCTAATCCACAGAAATATTAAGAGAATGCATGAAATTACCAACAAGGATAGATCAGTGCAAAATCATTGAAATGGTAATGGTTCATGATAAAATCTCCATTTGTTTCTTTACATGAGATACCACCACCTCAAAATGAAGAAGATCAAATTTTAATCAACTTCTCTCGCATCCTTACCATCTACTGGTCTTCCATGTAGTGCAAATAATCTTGGCAAAATGAAATACATAAAGAACATTGAGTAAAATAAAAAATTACCCTCTTGTATGTGTACTTGCTACTCCACGTGCTGTAGGAGCATCTCCAGTTCAGTATTCTATGTAGAAATTTCAGTCATGTAAGTGTACTTGTTGCTCCATGTACCACAGGGGCAGACGCGATGCCAAGCTATCACCCTTTTATCTCCCAATCCTGAGCACCATAGCTGTGAGGGAAGCCATAGCCGATGCGCAAACAGAGGATGGGGATGAAGCGGCGATCAGACTTAGGGTTGACATTGAGGGAAGTGGGTCACGGGAAGGGGAGGTGGATATGCATCTCTCGTATCTCTAGGGCCAAGAGCATGTCGAGGGGAGAGGCCAGGCACGCTGGCAGAACATCCTCCCCAGTCCCATGCCGTCGACTTTCCCCGACATCGCGACCTAGGAGAGAGAGTAGGCGGCGACATCCTAATGGAGACATGATCCGCCGTCACTGTCTCTCACAGGGTTAGGTAGTACGGGAGGGGAAGGGGAGGGTGGTGTGGTGTGAGAACGAAGAGCTCGGGAGTTACCTGATGATATGAATGGGCTCGGTGCACAAGCCGAACTAACAAGAGTGGGCTGCTACAACAGTTTTGGCCCAATTCACCACAAAATGCCAATTTGATGTATAGAGACCATCCCCTAGGGATAACTGGGCCAATTCGGGAGCATAAGTAGCACAAGTAAATCGGACAGCTAAAAATGGTTTCATGCGACCATCGGACGGTCAAAAACGTATAAGTCGTGAGGGAGCTCCCCTTTTGTCGCAGTTATAATATCCCTAATTGGCGCATAGCGGAAATTCGTTTTGGCACCTAAGTACAAATGCTCCTGTTTCCTGGGCCAACCAGTTCATCACAGATGGAAGCCTGTGATGGCGCGCGTTACCGTGCCTGTCTATTCTTACAATAGGTTGACATGATTTTACAAAAGAATATACAGAGAAATGAAACTTTAAAGAAGCAACATTCATGTAGTAGTGATAAGAGTGAGAAGTGAAGACATGGAGCATTTGGCTAGTCCATTCATTAAAAAGTGATATAGATGGAAGGAACAATTGGGACGGTGAGCAGCTGGATGTACACAAATGAATGGCCTTAGTATATGTTTTACGATTTGAACATTCGCGCAAAGGGCTGAAATCAAACATCTTAACACCAAAATTACAATATAATAAGTAATTTGATCATTTGGCATGAACATATATATTCTTCCCTTCAAGTTGTTATTCTTTCATAATCTCAAAAAAAAATCTTGTAATTCTTCCGAATGGTGCATTTTGCGGCTCTGTGTGATAAAAAAAAAAGCAAAGAACAGTTAGAACACTTATTAAAAAAAATGTTCTTAACGCACATGCTTCTCTAGAGGAATTCTTACCATTTACAACGTGAATCCATGTATTCCCATGCAATTTATGAATATGCAGCTACTGCCAAAGTACAAGCATTTTTCAGCAGTGAGTCAGAGCGAAGTTCTGGTATTGTAAAAACTGCGAACAATTTACAACGTGAATGCATGTATTCCTATGCAATTTATAAATATGCGGATACTGCCAAAGTGCAAGCATTTTTCAATAGTGAGTCAGCGAAATTCTGGTATTGTAAAAATTGCGACTAACGTAGGGTTTCTAGGTTCCATATAATAGGACCATAAAAAAGGCCATGATTCTAGATGTACTACAACATCACAGGCATTCATATCATATATAACCATAATTGGCATGTAGAGAGAAAATGCAACATAGAAGCAAATACAAAAAATAGAATGTTTGGCATATTGAGATGTTAGAATCGAGAAATATTTCGTTGCCGGTCTAGTCGTGTATTTAAGTTGTGATGAGGAATATCTCTCAAAAAATGTTGTGATGAGGAATACAGCTTGTAGTGTCACAGCCTACATCTACATAGTAAATGGACATAGGCATCAACTTGTTCCTTTACTAATATAGAAAGCCCTTCTTCACATGCTGTCTTTTTTATGAATTCTATTCAACAAAAGAATAAAGAAGGCTTAACTATTCTGGATATGCACTACTCTCCAGTTGATTCTAGGAGGAAGCAATTAACTGCAGCTTGCATGGTGTAGCTGCATGGTGAATCTTGCATGAAGAACACTAACCTGTCTAGGAGCAATGGATGAGCTTGATGCGGCAATTAAAGTGAAGACCGAAGAGTCAGTAATACTACTTCAATATTATTCCAGGTATTGACTTCGGCTTATTGAAACAATGCATAACCAAACATGAAGTTATTATAACAGTAGACTACCTTCAATCTAAATAAAAAAGATAGTTAGTGAACTAACCTGGACAGCAAATTTTCCATAGTAATCAGATCCTCCATATCTTAATTCCAGTGCATTATATATATTTTTACAAGGCATGGACAATTCCTACGAAATGGATAGTTCTGACGTCAAAAAAAGACACCTGTACCTGGAACATGAACTATAGTAAGCTGCATGAAGCTGAGTTGCAACAATGTGCTATGGGAGTGTATGAAGCCTGACACCACATAACATCGCTGTTGTTGCCCTGTTTCCCATGAATACTCACTTTGCCGCTTGCATCACGGTCTAGGAGGCCACTGCCATGCGGACACAAGCAGGTCCAGGTAGCCCTGCACACACGGAGGCAATTGCATGCTTGCCAACCTTGGTGGTGGACAGATCCCCTACTATGACGAAGTGAAGTTTAGCCATCTGAACAGGTAATTAGAACCCTGGCGAGGGACAATCACATCGACCTCGACTGGGGACTCAGCGGTGGTGCGCAGTGGGCACACTTACTGAGGATGAACGGTATCTCACCTCCGATTCTAGAAATCTAGAAATCTAGCACTCCATTCCCCTCAGCATGGAAACGTTATGAAAAAAAGTTAAAGGCAGTTAGAGGCTACATTCATTACTTAATACAATGTTTTCTCGCAACATTAGAAACTCATACGATCTTAGCATAGGCAAAACAGATGTTCACCTTTCTAATCTACAGCAGTTTCATCATCTTCTTTAGTTGCACCTTCTACCTCAACAACACCATAGCACTGCCCATTTGCAGGTGCAAGAAATACAAACAGATGAATCACGGTATGTGACATCTAATATGATACAACTAAAAGAGAGGCTGGTCTGCATTGCATGCACTATGCAAAGAGAAGACTACAATCAACAAAACGGAAGTCACTCTTTTATATTACAAGTTATATCTGAGAGTTAAGATTAATCCAGTGAGTCCCCATAGCAAAAATTAGCTAAACAAAATGAAAAGACAGATCATTGTTGGGAACATCCCAATTATATTGCACATGTATGTTAACATTTTTCTCACCTATATTCAGCAACAAAGTTCAACCGCAGACAAGCACATAATTTCAGAGACGGGAACTGATGTATTTACCGGTAGTGAATGAAGAGGCCGCCACCATCACAACAGCGCGAGCCGAGAAGGTAGTCAAGGGACACGAACATGAAGCCGATGCGGTGCACCGCCAAACCAACATGAGAGGCGCGGGGAAATGCGCAGGACAAAGGCGAACGCGAGGAAACCACGAACAATGAGAGTTGGGGCAGGGGCACCGAGGTGATGCGGGGGTCGATGAGGAGACGCAGGTTTGCCGGGAGGCCACGCGAGGAGCTGCCCTGGCGATGCCTACGGCTAGCCGCAGGCACGCCGGCGAACCGGAGCGCAGCTAGGGTTAGCTTCAAGGGCGCTCACGGGGCCGTAGATCGGAAGCGGCGGCGACGAATCGGCGGAGGCCACCGTGGTGAGCTCGGGCCGATAAGAAGCTGCACAGATTAGTGGTAGAGGCGGCTGTCATACCGGCGACATCGCGAAGAGAGAGAGGTCTGTATCGCCTCTCCCCACGGTCGAAATCGGGAGCGGTGGGGGCTGGTGCTGTGCGAGAAGGATTAGGTGGCGAGGTGGGTTTTGTTGATGCATACGTTTCCCTATGAGATCCGTCCATTTTGGATCGAACAAAAGCCCCGGGATTTGATCTGCAGAGTAGCGGGTTTAGGGAATGCGGCCAAGAGCATCGCATCGGACGGCCAAGAATTCTCAAAACGCTTGTTCGGACGGCTGAAAATGTTGCAACCGTGAAAGAGCTCCCTTTTTTCCAGTTTTAATATCCCTAATTTGGTGGATACTGCTACTGTTTCTTATGTTAATATGTATTTTGTTGTCATTATCATGTATACTGTGTATTCCTTTATTCCTCTGCGTATTATGTCTATTTATTATTATTTTTGCTCTGAAACATAATACTGCCGACGAACAAATTGTATTACCCCTGGCAAAGGGCTGGTGGTATTATCAGTTATCATCGGCGAATCGTATGGTTTGCCGCCTGTAATGCATTACCGCCGGTGAGATGTTCACCAACGAATAGGTACTCGCCGGTGGTAGGCCATTTTGTTGCACCGGTGGTAAGCCTTTCCCTACTAGTGGCATTTAGTTCACTCATATTCTCTGAGTCTTTTACCTCCTTTAGTTGTTTATTTTTTGATCATATAAACCCTTTATGCGCAAGTTTGCATTAGCACTTGTGAAAATTCGCCTACGGGCATCAGCTTAAGTTTTCTGGTCTACACGGTTTATGAAGTTTTTATGTGGATTCCGGAGTAGTGACTTCTCGGCACTCAAAGCCGGTGATTTTGTTCTTAGGTTCTTGACGGTGCTATTAATCATCATCACCTAAGAGCATAGTTCTGTGCTGCGAGTCTTCCGTTTCACGAAAGGTCAAGCATACGAACCAGAATAATGGATAAGCCAGCACTTGCTTAAAAAATATATACATGCTGGAAACTGATAAGTAGCAGGAAACTTGAGGACCAGTTTTTCTTCCTTACTAATTCATCAGTTCTTTCCGCATATACATTGTAGAGATACATTTAATACAAATATTGTTTTTCATGGCTCTGCTGTAGGGGACTTCATGGTGGCATCATCAGCAATAGGAGAGCTAGGATGGGATAGCTCATCAAACTTGGAAGGAGATGGGCTAGAATCAAAATAAGCCATGTCCTCCTCAAGTATCTCGGCAAGCACGAAGACATCCATGTTGACCATCTTGGCAACTCTGATGTTGAAGCCGGTGAGGGAGTTCCAAATAGTGTCGCTATCGAACTCTTTCCCGTCCTTGTCCATCTTGGGAATGCTAGAGATCACCAAATCAATGTCGGCGTTGTCGTAGTGTGCTTTGACCGAGGACAAGGTCATCCTTGCACCAACCTAGACGCAAGAGGCTTTCTAGTCCTTGACTTTCTTGGGGGCTCGGTGCAGGATTTTTGAATACTTGGCCACTAAGTATGCCGCCTTGATGTTTATCCCTAAAGGCTGGGCTATCTCCTTGGCATGTGCAATGGCGGTGCTGACGAAGTTTTCGGCAAGAATCATGCATTCCTTTGGATCTAGAGCACCTTCACCCAAGTTGGTCAAGCCAATGGGAGCTGCAATTTTCATAAGATACAAGGACCATGAGTATAAGTACATCAAACATTTGTCCAAAGTATAGAATTGATCAAGACAGAGGAAACATACCGAAGATGCTAGATTCAGATTGCTTGCACGTCTCCGCCAAGATGCCATGCTCATCCTGAAGTTTCTTGTACGCCTCAAGGCTCCAAGAGTTTTGCTCTTCGGTAGCTTGGTTTTTCTCATTGAGACGTTAAGCTTCTTCCTTTAGGTGCTGCATCTCAGCGTCTGTAGACTCTTGCATCACCTTCATCGCCTCCTCGTGGCCCTTCACTGCATCCGCCAAGTCTTTCTTCAAGATCTTGTTTTCACTGTCAAGCTCTTGAATATGCTTTGATTGCTCGACAATGCCCTTGGCCTGGCAATAAGTTCTGTAAGACGACAAAACAAGAAAAATATGAGAACACGGAAGAAATTGACTATGAGAAATAGCAAGGAAGAAGTCGGAGGAAAACAGTCTCCCCATAGCTTGGCATATTTCTCATTGGCCTTCTTCCTCTGGGTGCTCTCATTCTGTGTAAAAAGCATTTAGTTTCTCTTAAAAGCTCCTAGCCGGAACTATTGTAGTTTCATCTAGAAGCTCGGGGGCTGCAATGTGATATTTTGATCTACGACTAGTTCTTCTAGACCATCCAGTAGGAACTTTGCTAAAACTTTCAATTAGAAGCTCGGGGGCTACAGGATTAAATATCAATGTCAAGTATGCTACTCTTAGAGCATCTAGCCGGAACTTTCTATAGTTTCGCCTAGACGCTCGGGGGATACACTATCAAGTTCTACTATTAGTTCTTTGGAGCACTTAGGCCAATAACTATTGTTTATCCACCTACGAGATCGGGGGCTATAGAGGGATATGTTATACAATAAAAGATAAAGTTTAAAAGACTTACAATGGCAATAACTTTGAGATTGTTGGCCAAATTGGCATATGCAGTGTGGAAGATGCCGACATTGTTGTATAAGGCATCCACCTGTTGGATAAGATCGTCCAAGCTCAAAGTTGGAGGCACCGAAGGAATTGGTGTAGTAGAAGCCGGAGCCATAGATGAAGCTCTATCCGACTGTTGTGTTACTATGACAGTTGAAGGCACAGAAGCTCTAGCCTTGTCAGTTGCTACTGCCGCTGCTGCCTCTACCTCCCTTGATAGCTCTTTTCCTTTTTTGGTGGCATCCTTAGCCAGAGATTCGGCCACTTTGGAGGGAGTACTCTCCTGTGTCGCCTGTCCACTGGAGCAATGTCCGTCCTAGTAGAGTCTGAGACATTAAAAATTGGATTTACATATGTCTCCATGGCGGAGATCTCAGGGTTGACGGGGGATGAAGGCCCAGTGAGGCTAGTTGTAGGCTTGGCGACATGAGTTGGGGAGCGGTAGCAGGAGAGGGCTTGGTGGCCACATCCTTGGTCAGCATATCACGAATGTTTTTTGACCCACTAGCATCTCTGGAGGATCACTTCAGGCTAACACTGGCTTTCCTCCTGACCGTACAAAGTATAAGTACGGGAGTTGAATAAGGTGCGAGCTAAAAATACAAGCCGGAGAATGAATACACTTACTCCACGATAGGAGCCTTGGTTAGGGGAATGCTGGTGGATTTCTTCTTCTTCACCTCTAAGGCGGTGGTGGATCGCCTGGAGACTCCACTCTCTGATTTCTTCTTCTTGGCCTCGGCAGCAGCGTTAGAGATGGAGCTCTTCCACTTTCGCGCTGCCAGAGTTGGTTGATCTTTGGGGGTGTCATCGTCGGACACCACCTAGATGTACTTCAGTTTGGGATCATAGACCTGGGAGGCTATCTGATCTTCCGCCAAAGTTGCGAGCTAGGAAGCAAAGGTATGTTAGACTGATAACTTCAAGATGGAAAAGCCTTAGAGTATATATGTAACAAGGAACAAAGGAAATAGAAGCTACCTCTGGACACTTGCTGCCTTCGAACATGTCATAGTTGATCTTGAAGCCAAGCTTCCTGTATGTCACCTTGACTATGTCCTTTAGCCGGAGCTTGATGGAGTTAGTGGAGATGTTGTCCTGCGAAATACGAATAGGATCCTTTTGGCTCTAGGTGTACTTGCACATCAACTCGGCGCGGTGCTGCACAGGCTGGATCTTCATAGTGAACCAGCACATGGCTAGGTCCAAGCGTGTGAGACCTCCATCCACAAGCCATTCAATCCGCCTTACGGTGCGATTGGCCTCATCGTCGGACGGAAGGGAGGCTGGGGTCCTCCAAGCAGGTACTTTGGCGGCGGCTCCATCAACAAAGTCAGGGTACGTCTCAAGGCCATCAGGCAGAAGAATATCTGGGCCATAGAAGTATGTATGCTGCCAGTTCTTGCATGATTCATTCCCTATGATGCCAGGGAAGCATTGGCTAGGCCGGATCTTAAAGCTAATGGTTCCACGAGTCCGCAATTCGTCCTTGGACTCTACAGTCTCTCTCTTAATGGTGAAGAAGTATACAAACAGATCTAATCTAGGTTTCTTTCCTAGATATCGTTCACAGAAAGCTACGGAATTGCCAAGGAAGAGGATGCCATTGGGAGAGAGGTTGTGGGGAAGTACCCGGAAGTGGCGAAGGACATCCAGGAAGAAGTTGGAGACTGGGAGACTTTTACAAGCTGGGCTTTGAGGTATACCTTCTCTCCGTCTTGGTGAGAAGGAGTTACCTCGCCGGCCAGTGCAGGCTGCCAGACAAAACCCTCCACCGCGGGGAGATACCCCTCGGCGACGAGTTCTTGTAGATCTTCGGCGGAGAGGTTGGATCCTGACGAGGGTTGAACTCATCAATGTCCATTGTTATGGACTTAGCTTTTGGAGAAGGAGAGAGCGCTAGAGGCATCAATCGGCTAGCAAACAAGCACACATGAAGATTTACCCAAGTTCAGGCCTCGTAGAGGTCCCTACTCCTGCTTGTCTGCTCTTGGAATTATCGAGGGAGTCGAAAGTTACAGGGGGTTTGTGGGGCCCCCGGATTAATCCTACGAGAATCCCTGTTATGCATACAACCATGATCCCATGATCAGTTAGTCGTGGCACATGACCGACAAGTATCATTACAACATCCGAGAATAGACCGAATTACAAGACTTACATAAATGTCGTTAGGGCTACATCAATAATCATCAGCGGAACTTCATGAAGCGTAGAGCCCGAGCCATGCCTTAACCTACAGGCAACTGACTAGGAGAACGTCCTAGCTCGCCTAGGCGCCAACGTCCTCTTCTTCTTGATATCTGACCAAGTTAATAGCCAGGGACAATGCCAGTGAGTACATTGAATGTACTCGCAAACCACCTTCATAGCCAGGGACAATGCTAGTGAGTAATTAACAAGGGGATATGCAATATGGCTGTGGTAGTAGGAGGGCTCCAAGAGGGGTTATTTGATAAATAGTTTCTCTTGTAGATATAGCATCTACATATCTTTGTTGAAAACTTTTGTAAAACATTTTGGAAATCGTTTTGAAAAGTTTTGGAAAACACTAGGACTGGGTCACCCATTTTCTTCTCGTCTTCGGGTCGTCCCACGACCAAACTCCTTCCATACCTTCCTGACCATCCCATGGTCAGAACAAGTATCCTTCCCGACCATCCCATGGTCAAAACATTTCCAAAGCCATTTTCTTTTGTGAAATCCTTTTTGGAAAACAAAACCAGCACCGCTCTACAGAAGTTCGTACAACCCGTCCTTCACCGCGGACACAGGTATTCGAATAGATTTACACTCTGTAGAGGTTGTACACTTTAACCACACCATCCGGGTACACTACCCTGATCCTCACCGATCGTGGGTCGAGTAACCGATCAGGACTCTCCAGATGCCCACTCCAGTATAAGTGCCTACCCTATAAGTGTTATTCCCCTCAAAACCGGGACGTCGGGTACCTAGGACCAACCGGAGCACATTTTGCACCTCCCAGGTGTTGCGCTTTCAATGAGGGGCTCATAGTAACGCGTGGAGGCGCGTAGGCCCTTTGTTCCTTCTCCAGATCGATGTCCCGCATGGATCCTTACATGAGAAGGCCCACCCTGCAGGGCTTTTTGGTCCCCTGTAGTTGTTGCGAGGCAGCGTATACCGGAATAGACAAACATCAAATCCAACCATGTCCTATACCAGAGTAATGTGGTTGCACGGGTTAAGTTGTTATAGCTAGACTGCAAAGAACCGGGTGCGTTTTTGTAAACCTTTTTCCTCTAGCTTTCCTTCATCGGGTCCCACCTCACCAAGGTTTTCTCATATAACATTTGGTAAAACCTTTTTCCCGGGGTCTTCCCATCCGCTAGTTTTTGCCTCGGCTAAATCGGGGTATCAAAAGGGGCATGGTGTAGTACACCATCTATTCTACTAGAGTCAAGTAGGTAACACCAAGGGGATTGTACTTAGTAGTACAAGATGTAATGATTCGGAGGAGACAAACCACTACCAAGTATACATCAACATATACTAAAACCATGCAGTTTTAGTAAACAGTAGATAAAACATGCATAGGTAAAATAGTAGGACAAGGCTTATGAGCAAGATGGTGGCTTTCCTGAGATCAACAATATGGCATAATTGTCCCTGGAATTCTCCTTTAGATAATCCCAGAATACCAACATCAATAATAAGTACCACTTCTTCCGCTCTCCGATTTCATCGCAACTATCGTCGTCCAGACAACACATGCAAACAAACCAAGCCACAATCAATACAAGGCATACAAACACCAATACATATAGCAAACAAATCAGAATTTAAGTTTACAAATCCGTAGGTCTTAGGAAGGAAGGATTTAATCAAGGTAGGACTTGCCTTGGAAACATGGAAGGAAATCCCCTTAGGATTTATAGTCTAGGAAAATACCTAAGAGAGGTTTTGGACCAAGGACATATTCTGGAAGGTACCATTGTAAAAACATTATACCAAAAAATAGGTATTGATAAAATGAAACCAGCAAAAGTGGTATCACTATTTTATCACCTACCAAAGATTTCTAGGGATTATTATGGTGAATATGACTCTACTTTTAGGAAATAATTCACTAGAAAAGTTATGGAGCTCCAAAAATCATTTCCTTGGATGGGTCAATGGGGTTTGATGTACTTGTTCACTGAGATTTGGAATAATGCCAAATTAATTACCAGAATGCCCTCAGAAAATTCCCAAAGACAGTTCTGTAGGCAATTTATCTTTTTCACACGATTAAATCTACAGCAGCTATTGATATGAAACCAAGGACACTTGGTAGGTATCTCTAATACCTTTCTGTAGAAATTGGAATCATCCTTTTTGGAGTTACAGAGCTACTGGAGTGATTTTCTAGTGATGAAACTATATATAGAAATGTTTAATGCATTCTAAATCCTCAGAAATTTAATAATTATTGAGCTTCTGGATTTTGACAGGCCTTGATGTACCACATAAATGGGATGTGGAATCAACCCAAAATATTTTGTAGATTTACCTAGGGATATTTCTAAAGGTAGAAAGTATCTGTTTTTGTTATTTTTACTAAAGGCAAACGACTATTCACCTTGCAATGATGTTTATGCTAATTGAAGGGTATAGAAATTATCTTCCAGTAGGACTTGGGTTCATCCCAAATGGATATGTAAAATTCCCAGAGGAATTTATTTAGTGTAAAAGATACCTTTTGGTAGATTAATTGCCAAAAAATAATAGAAATTATTTTTGGCAAGGGACTGGTTCTGCATGTTGGACAGTCCATATGGGAACATGGTAAAATTTATATCTGGTCAAAAATATGGTTGTTACATTTTTATTTGAATTAAAACTGAGCAGCTAATTACTAGATCTGGAATAAAAAGGAAAACAAAAAAAAACCTCACTCGGGCTAGGTATAGACAGCCGTCGGCCGCATAGTCCCTGGCCGGCCCACCCACACGGCAGGGCGCACGGCGGGAGCCAGGATTCAAAGAGCTGGGGTGGGGCCCAAGCATCAGCCACACCGTGTACCGAAGGGGTACGGGCGAGCATGGGCCGTTCGATTAAGTATGGATCAACGGTCTCCTGTCGTCTTCCTCGACAGACACCACCGATGGCGAGGGGAACCCTAGCAGAGAAAGGTGACACCTAGGGACCTCACTTGGGGAATCGTAGGTGACCGAGGAGGTGACAGGGCGATGCGGCGCGTCGAGGGGACTCCGAAGATGGGCGGCTTCAGGGGTCCTTGCGAAGGAGGGGATCTCGCGCGCGACCGCCCGAGGCGGACGGCGTGGTGCTCGTCGGAGATGGACCAGGGGAGGCGTGCATGTGAACTACGAGGTTCTGGAGAGGGTTCTAGGGCTTGTACTGGTAAGGGGCCGGTGCATGCGGGGCTGTCGACGCTCAGGCTCGCGGGTGCTCGAAGGAGGAGCTCTCTCAGACAAGCAAGGCAGTGGTGGTCTCCGCTCTTCCTGCGGAAGAAAGAAGCAGAGGGGGATGTCGATTAGAGGTAGGGAACACACTGAGAGGAGGGAGAAGGGGAGGGGTGGTCGGGATCCATGCCTATTTCCATGGGAAGCTCGCATACCCGTCGGAGATAAAGAGAGTACCCGAGCATCAGGGGGGCGCAGCTCGAGATCTGGCTCTATGGAGGAGAGAGTGAAGAGAGGGGAGTGTAATGAGGGCAGAGGGAGTGGTTGGGGTGGCCTGTGCCTTCTTATCCGAATAGGTAATGGTCTATGGTGGGTTGTGTCCATGGGGAGCATGGGGGAGAGCAGGGAAAGGGCATTGGTCGAGGAGGTTGGTGCTGGGATGTTGGTGGGGCCTGGTGCTCGACCAGAGGAGTGGGGGAGGGCTGTTGTGAAGATTTTTTAAGATATGGCATTGATTTGACCTCTCTCTCTCTCACTTGCTCCAAGAACTAAAAGACAAAATGATGGCCTTGCTATAGTGTAGTGCTACAGGGATCATGACCAGGTGTGTGATGGGTGCTGGAGAAGCTTGCTTGACCAGGTTGGTAAACTTTTGTGGGGTTTTGAGTGGAGGATTTTCTTAGTTTGCAAAATTGATCAACTACACTATTATGAAGGAAGTCTCAAAAGTGTTCTATGGAAATATGGTAAAATGGCACTAATGGGTAGATATGGTCAAGATACACCTCCAGAATTTATTTGAGATTTATCAGAAGATTAGAAGTCCACTTAAAATCCTTTATTCAAAAAATGCAGAAGTAGTTTATAGTAGATCATTGGAAAATTTTACATTGGCCAAGATTGATTTTTGATGTGGGATGGTCCCAAATAGGAATACACACTTGGGGGAATTTTCCCAAGATTTATTGGGGCTTAAAAGTATTTAAAACATTTATTACTCCATTTCTGCCATTTAAGAAAATAGGCAAAAAGAAATAATACAACTCTTCAAAAAAATATTTATTTTTGAAGTGGGAAGGTAGGGTATGATATGTGGAACTTAATTGAGCCAAAATTTGGGGAAGTGTTTTGGCAAAAACCAAACTTTCCTTTATGAGGGGAGTTTTGGAGATTTTTCTTATTAAGGGAATTAAATAGTTTTGGTCCATACTAAATATGGATAATTGTGGATAAATCTTGATGATCAAGGTAGATTATGTAAACAAGGTGTATCAAGCATTTGCAACCTTGGGATTGGAGATTCCAAGTTGATTTTGGTGGAATGCCCTAGATTAAGGATCTAGGGTGAGGTTAATTTCATACCACCAAAAGCTTATTGCATCTTGGAGCTCAGACCTCACCTTGATGCATGAGATAGATGGATGGATAGAACAAGTGATGTAGATCACAAGGGTGTAGAGGTTTGAGCTTGATCCTGCATGAGCTCACCAAGAATTGATTCCAAACTTTGAATAAAATAAGCTTGCCAAAGCAGATTATCAACTAGCCTTCAAAACCTTGTGGGTTTGAACAGCTCAAGGATCCAATTGGAACAAGTGATGTAGGTAATGATAGAACTATATGAGTAGATAACTACCATGCAGAGAGTTGGTCCATAGATGGTTGGATGGTGGTGTGAGCTTCTACCAAAGTAGGCATGTTGACTAGATTTGCAGGAAAAGTTATTATCTTACCTGCAAAACCATCAAGAACAAGTGGTAGGAGGAGGGTCTAACCAAGGGCAAGAGTGGGCCTTGGTATTACATAGGATGGTTAACAAGATGGTTCAGATGCATTTACCAAAATGCACAAGGGTTGAGAAAGGGAGGCATTCAAAAAGGTGATGTTGGAAAAAGACTTCTAGACTTGGCCAAATTTGGCAGATTAAGGGTTTTTGACTAGAGCATCAGATGGGATGTTTTTGATGGGTTGCAAGGTACCCAAGCATCATCAAGTGAATGATGTTGAATTGTAGATTGAGTAGAAAGGATCCATGCTTGATGTTGGTCTCCATTTACTTGGAAGCTTCTAGAAGTAGATCACTTCAGAGATGATCTGGTTATGGTTTTTAGATGACTACTGAGTAGCTAGGGATCAGATCCAGATTGTATTCTTGTTTAGGGTGTGGGGATTGGGAAACCTCTTGATCCTAGTGATGAGCTCCTAGAGTAGCTCATACTACTTCTAAGCAATCAATTCAACCAGCTGATCAAGGCAACTCATCTTACAATCCAATCAACTACTAGTAGGGTTACCATCAAGCCTAGCTTGAGGTAAGGTTGAGGCATTTTGAAGAGGTTGGATTTTGAATAAGATGAGGGTCTCTTGGTATCGCTACCAAGGGTGGAATTCAAATGCTTCATAAAGAGGTTTTGTTAAATCTAGAGATAAGAGTAGTAGAAAGTTCTATCTTGAAAACATAAGGAGATTAGTATTCTATAGCTCTCCATAGTTTGATCAATAGAATCTACTAAAATAGTTGGTTCGCAAAGGCTTCTTGGCTCAGGTTTTGAAATGCCAGAACATTTGAGAATATGGAAATTAAGCCAAGACAGTTTTGGAAAGTAGCTTTGGTCAACTGGTGTTAAGGTAAGGAGTATATCCTCTAATACACATTTATATGCAGAAGCATATCCAAACGACAAGCAAACACTTCAGCATTAAACAAGAAAAAGTTTTTGTTCTCCCTGATTTTTGCATTGTGGACAACTAATCAGGGTTACTGAAATCGGGAGAGTACGGTTTGGGGGTTTTGAGTTGGGATGATACTAGGTGTCTTACGCATCCTATCTTACGGTCTCCATCTTTGAAATTGACTACTTTGTCGATGAAGTTGAGCTTTGGTCTTCCGGGATGCACGGAGAGTTGAGCAGAGTCTAGTCCTGATTGCGAGGGATGACCTTCTTTTCCTTTCGGATTCTATATCTCGAGGGCTTGGACTGGGCGGACTATCACGATGCTGAATTCCACGGGGTACTCGTCGGAGGATAGAATCTGCGGCTGGGAGTACCTCTCTCTAAGGATTCACATCTCTTACTTGGGGTCGTAGCGTATCCTATATAACGAGTTTAGGGTCGGGACTCCTGAGGTTGCTCCTGGCAGAGGGTTATTCTATTTTGTGGGAAATACGCAGTCTTTCCCCCTTAGGGTTAAACTAGGTTGGCTCAGAGAGTCGACGTAGTCCTTCCTTGTTGGAGTCGTTGAATGGGGTTTCTGGGGATTGTCGTCCATCTTTCTTCTGGAGTAGAGACCTTCGGAAGTCTTCCGGGGATTATGACGTAATGGGCTTATATACTACTATTATTCGTACTTATCCTGGTAGAGTCATTGGAGTCTCACGTCCTCTAAGTGATTGGAAATGGACGGTCCGCGATCTTGGGGTGCTTCAGGTAGGTCTTCAGTTGAAGTAGCGAAGGGACTTCGTAGCATCTTTCAGCTAGTTTCTCATCGGATAACTCACGGGTTGTTGCTTGGCAGAAAGACTTTGGATCTAGGGATATTTTCCGGAGTCTTGAGCTGAAGTCATCGAGTGACGCCTTATTTTATCAACCTTGGCAGGGCTGGTTTCCTATCGAGGCCTTTAGGGTGGTTAGCTCAAGGTAAATTAGCGGTTTACGACTCTTCTGGCTAGTAGTTAGATAGGGTTGAAGCAATCAGCATCGGGTAAGCTGTCTTCATTGGCATTTCTTGCGTGGCTTCTGCTTGATGGCGGAGTGGACTCGTTGTCTTCACACTTCCTATTCATCTGACTTCAGGGGTGGTTCTGACCTTCTAGGGAGGATAATTCTTTTAGTTTGGGTAGGGTTGACTAGATTAGTTAGTCTCCTGAGGCGGTCAGAAGCTCTAACACACTAAAGGTTAGTGTGGTTAGGTCTTCACTCCTTGTCTTGGTTGACTGATCGGGTGGTTCTGGTGGATATTTAGGATCCGTCGGGGATTGACTTCCGGCTTCAACGGGATGCTGTAGTAGACTGATGAACAAGGGAGGGTTGAGCTATTGACGAGTCTTGCAAGGTGAGTTTGATGAGGTATGCTGTCCTGCTAAGGTGAAATCTTCGAGTTGATTCGGACTTGACGATGTCGAGCTCCTGGTTCTGGCGATGCTTTTCCTCTCATATACTCTCGAGGTTAGTCTGGGTCTCATTACCGATATCTAGCACATGGGCTTCCTGAGTTACTAGGTGGGTTATCGCTCCTCGAGTCACAATAATAAGGACGTCGGAGCAAACCAGAGCATGCAAACAAGGCGAACATAGCGAGAGAATCGCAATGTCCTTGGCAAACATCACACATCAAGCAACACAGGAGGCACTTAGGAAAGCAAACACGATCAATGCTAGGGACCAAGGAGTTAACTACTCGCGAGGTAGGGGAATCCTATTCTTAAGATTATTAACCCTAGGTATCGTCTTTCTTCAGGTCGGAATCTCTATCTTGCAGATGAAGTCTTCGTCGTATCTTGGAGGCTTATTGATAGTGCAGCACCCGATGTCTTCTGATTGTGAGGATTCCGCTGGTAGAGCGATATTGTAGTCTCCTTGTGTTTGCTGGTAGTTGCTTGCCTTCATCTTGTTCTCATCGTCTTCACCGGGTTCTAGACCTTTGATGTTTAAAATACGTAGATTTGGAGTTTGGACGAGATTTAGAGTAAACCATTTTCGAACACATTTACTTAGAGTAAGAGAAGAAGTAGATCTTTTTGAAACTCATTGAGAAACTCGTTTTCGAAAGCCGGGGTTTTCAAAATAAGGTTCCTGTCTAGCAACCATGCTAACTAAGGTTCTACTACAGTCAGGATGGCTCTGATGCCAAGTCTGTAGGGCCCCCGGGTTAATCCTCCGAGAATCCCTGTTATGCATACAACCACGATACCATGATCAATTAGTCGTGGCACATAACCGACAAGTATCATTACAACATTCGACAATAGACCGAATTGCAAGACTTGCATAAATGCCGTTAGGGCTACATCAATAATCATCAGTTGAACTTCATGAATCGTAGAGCCCGAGCCATGCCTTAACCTACAGGCATCTGACTGGGAGAACGTCCTAGCTCGCATAGGCACCAATGTCCTCTTCTTCTTGATATCTGACCAAGTTAATAGCCAGGGACAATGCTAGTGAGTACATTGAGTGTACTTGCAAACCACCTTAAGAGAATAGTAATTAACAAGGGGATATGCAATATGGCTGTGGTAGTAGGAGGGCTCCAAGAGGGGTTATTTGATAAATAGTTTCTCTTGTAGATATAGCATCTACATATCTTTGTTGAAAACTTTTGTAAAACATTTTGGAAATCGTTTTGAAAAGTTTAGGAAAACACCAGGACTGGGTCACCCATTTTCTTCCCGTCTTCGGGTCGTCCCACGACCAAACTCCTTCTATACCTTCCTGACCATCCCATGGTCAGAACAGGTATCCTTCCCGACCATCCCATGGTCAAAACATTTCCAAAGCCATTTTATTTTTCGAAATCATTTTTGGAAAGCAAAACCAGCACCGCTCTACACAAGTTTGTCCAACCCGTCCTTAACCGCGGACACGGCTATTCGAATAGATTTACACTCTGCAGAGGTTGTACACTTTACTCACACCATCCGGGTACACTACCCTGATCCTCACCGATCATGGGTCGAGTAACTGATCAGGACTCTCCGGATGCCCACTCCAGTATAAGTGCCTACCCTATGAGTGTTATTCCCCTCAAAACCGGGACGTCGGGTACCTAGGACCAACCGGAGCGCATTTTGCACCTCCCAGGTGTTGTGCTTTCAATGCGGGGCTCATAGTAACGCGTGGAGGCGCGCATGCCCTTTGTTCCTTCTCCAGGGTGATGTCCCGCATGGACCCTTACGTGAGAAGGCCCACCCTCCAGGGCTTTTTGGTCCCCTGTAGTTGTTGCGAGGCAGCATATACCGAAATAGAGAAACATCAAATCCAGCCCTGTCCCATACCAGAGTAATGTGGTTGCACGGGTTAAGTTGTTATAGCTAGACTGCAAAGAACCGGGTGCATTTTCGTAAACCTTTTTGTTGGGGATATACTTTCCTGGTATCCTCACAGTTCCTCACTGACCAGGGTGGCCCACTTTGGGTTAGAGCTTTGCTTCACGGGCGGCCCAGTCAGGGAGAAAGACGAAGTCCAATCCGTCAACGGGAAGGCCTAGAAGACTTACCGACTTAGGCCCATAATGTTACTTGTAGTTCAAGATGTACTCTGTAATCAACTCTTAGTCGTAGCCGGATTGATCTCTCCTATAAACCCTAGGCCGGATATCTATATAAGCCATCCTAGGGAGAGCCTTTAGGGCACACCCAATACTTTAGACCCTCAACTCGCACAGGCGATACCATTGTAACCCATATTCCCTGCTCTGCCGTATTACTGGATAGCTAGCAGGAGTAGGATCCGTCCAAAGCCGGCGGATTCGAACCTGGGTAAACTTGTGTGCTCACCGTTTCGGAACACCGTACGTCTCACACCCCTCTCTTCCGCACGCCTCGAGGATCCCCTCATGGTGTACTTGTCCTCAATCCGATGACTGTTGGCGCCCACTGTGGGGCAAGTGAGCTTCGGATCTGCATTCCGAGCGGAATCTGCAAGAATCGGAATCGGCGAGACTATCACCGTCGGTCGCATCCTCTACGCCAGCGATGTCCCTCTCATCATTCTCGATGAGACTTGGATTGCGACAAAGGAGGATGTGACTGCCTACACAATCATGTCTTTTGGCGAGATCGATGTGTACATCGGTTTCACTGAACCTGCCCAGCCCACCCCAGCGGTGATGATAGAGGAAGAAGAATTTTCTGGGTCCCCTTTGTCCGCGGAGGCAGCAGAGTTCCGGATCTTAGAAAACCCTAATCCCACCCAACCCGCACCAATTGCGGAGATAGTGGAGAAATCCGAGCCTGAAGAAGACCTAGCGGTCCAAGTCGAATCTGGAGTGGATCTCCCTAGAGAAGCCGGATCCCAGATCGACCCACCCGTGGAAGTCGAAATTCAGGAGAAGCATATCAACGACACTGATTCCGGCTCTGATGATGCCGGGACAGACATGCCTTTCCTGAGGTACACACTAAGACGTATGATACTGCAAGGCGAAAGCGCAGATGCAATCCTCGAGACCATCAAAAGTTTTGACATGGCTGATCACGAGGGCCACAGGTACCTCAGGAAGCACGCGACGCACTTTTTTGGATAGGTAGGATCCGGATCCGGCTCTGCCGATGCTGGAGAAAACACCGACTCTATGCTGCAGGCGATTGGAACAAATGCCGACGTACCCGCAACCTCGGATGAATCGATGACGTCAGTGCATTTCCGAAAGTTCTCCGCGGAATATGAAGAGGAGTATAACTCCAAAGCTACAGAAGAAGGAGAAGCCATGGATGAAGGATCTGGAGAAAACTCTCCCAAAGCACAGGATGACATGGACATCGGAGATAATCCCGAAGTCCAGATGTCTGAAAGTACCGATCAGAGCTTGACTTCGGGAAACGGACCCAAAGCCGTCTTTGCTACCGGCGCTGCCAAGAAGGCAAAGAAGAGGAACAAGAAGAACAAGACCCCGCCAAAAAACCCTCTCACAGAGGAGGTGATCACCGAGGAATACGAGGAAGACTCGGATGGAGCACTTATCCCAGAAGAGCCGAAAAAAGAAGTATCGGTGGATGGACACGTGATAACCGAGGGTGCGCGTAAACTCATCGATGCTGCATTAACCACACCTATCCCTACAGCTGTAGAACTTACTGCGGATGAGCTGGACAAAAGGGCGCAGCCCCTAGAAGCGTGTCATCAACAACTCCTCGATGAAGCCAAGAACATCGAGGTGGAGAAGAAACGCATGTCAAACAAGGACTACATGTCTAGGTTACATCAGAAGACACAGAAGCGTTACACCAATGATGACCAATTCCCACGTGTCCGTGCCATCCTTTTTGGGGATGAGATGGGGAAGCCACGGAAAGATAGCAATGGAGATTGGGTTTACCCAACCCCAGTACAGAATACCATGGCAGCCCAAGAAATTCTATCGGCTAACCTAGGACCGGAGGAGATCTGTTTGGGTATTAAACTACTCAACAAGGGACTGGAGCAGCAAAAGGTCGCCCTGTGCAGAAGTCAAAAACTGGTCTCGGATTCTAACTAATGTCGCACAGATCCGACATGGGCTGACGTAAGATCCCATTACGTTCGGGCGCAGTACCATAACCCCGAACGATGGGAAGACAATTATTCAAGAACCGGATCGTCAGGACAACAACACAGAACTGCGCGTAACTGGAGCAATGTGGCTCCAGAGGCCGAGAAAGATGTCGTTGCTGCACTGAATCTGAAGAACCCTCCCCGACGAGAGTCTAACGATCGAAGGGGAGAAGATAAAGAGAAACGTCGGGAGGACGATCGCCAGAAAATGCCACCTCCTAGACATGCAAGCCGTCCGGCTGAGCCTCACCGTGGTGGGAACGACGGACGAAGGAATGACGGTAACCACGCTGGTACGAGCCGGCAGGGGGCTCGTCATAGTCAAGATCCTCCCCGGAACCGGAATAATGACGCTCCGGACGGAGGCCGGCGATCAGCCAGAAACAATTCAGCTGCCCCACCCTCTCCACCAAGCAGCCATCACCATGGCTCCCAAGGGGGACAAGGAGGACGACATGGCGCAGGAGGTGGCGGCAGAAGCCGGAGTCCGGCTCCAAGGCACCACAGCCACAGCCGACATTCGGGACGATCTCTATCCCCGAGTGACGCAAGGCATATGATCAATTCCAACATCAAGGCGTGGCGCTATGAAAATGATGACATGTACGTGGGCCCAAAGTTCTTTGGACCACGCATCAGAGCTACAAGATTCCCGGAAGGATTTGCTATCTCAAGGCATATCCAAGCCTACGACGGCATTGCTCGACCAGACACTTGGCTACAGGATTTTTTCCAAGCTTGCTGCATGGCCAAAGGCGGAAACAGCCTGGTCGCAACCCGATATCTCCCACTTATGCTGTGGAAGACGGCGCCATCATGGCTGAATGAACTTCCGGAGAACACCATCCATAACCGGTATGAAATGCAATGTGCGTTCTTTCGGAATTTCGAAGGCACATATCGGAGGCCCTGTTCGGTCGGAGACCTACAACGTTGCACCCTGAAAGCCGGAGAAACTTGCCGGGATTACCTCGGACGATGGATCGACACCAAGAACTCCTGTGAAGGAGTAAATGATCAAATCGTGATAGAAGCTTTCGTCGCAGGACTCCCAATTGGTCTACTACGTCACCGCTTGAAGTGTGACAAGGTTACAGATTTGGGAGAGATGATAGAAACAGCGAGCAAGTATGCAGATGCTGACGACGATGTAGAGGGATTACTCAATGTCCTGGCTGTACCTCAGTCAACAAAGACAAAGCAACAAGCTCAGAAGCGTAAAAATATCTCGGAAGAAAAACCCAGGCAAAACCAGGCAGAACCTACTCTTGGGCCGACATTGCCAATAACCCATGTGTGCATCACTTAGACGCCAATGGGGGCTCATCCCAAACCAATGCTGAATGTCGTTTTAACGACGACATTAAGAGAGATGATACCACGGGCTACAAAGCTAAGCGGAAGAAGGGAAAGAAGAATCCCGAAAAAGACAAAGAGACCAAGGAAGATTCCGACATGGAGGAAGCTGATGCTTCAAATCCCAAGCCGGAAGGGAAGAAAACTTTTCCCACCAAGAAAGACACTTATGTCACCTTCCTCGGATCTCAACCAGCAAAGGTCAAGAAAGCAGTTCTCCATGAGCTCAATACAATAGTTCCGGCTGTCCCCCAATATCTAGACTGGTCGGAAGTGGCAATCACATTTGACCCCGCTGATCATCTGCCTAAGGTACACAGGCGAGGAAAATACGCCTTAATCGTCAACCCACTTATTGACGGTTATGGTTTCTCCAAGACACTCATGGACGGTGGTAGCAGCATCAATATTCTCTATGTCGAAACGCTACGCCGGATGAAGATCTCAGAAACCCAGCTAAACCATAGCTCTGTGATTTTTCACGGAGTTGTCCTAGGAAGACAAGCTAATTCCCTGGGAGAGATCACTTTGGATGTTACCTTTGGAACTCCAAAGAACTATCGGATGGAGGAACTTTCCTTCGAATTGGTCCCGTTTAAGAGCGCATATCAAGCTATATTTGGACGTCTAGCTTACTGGGCTTTTATGGCTCGTCCGTGTTACATTTACAATATGATGAAAATTCTAGGTCCCAACGGCGTGATCACCATCAGGGGAGACCCGAAGCAAGCGCGAGAGTGCGAGGATGGAAATGCCGCCTTTTCCGAAGCCGTGCTGCACGCCCAGGAGTACCAGGAGATCAAGAAGAGCATAGATCCGTCCGAGATGCCCGCAATGAAGAAGGAGGTGACAAAGACAAATCCGGAGTTCAAGGCATCGGAAGAGACGAAGAAAGCACCGTTGAAGGATGATGACCCCTCCAAGGTGACCCAGATAGCCGTAGCCCTAAGTAGCACATAGGAAAGCGCTCGTCAAGTTCCTCCAAGCAAATCAAGATATCTTCGCATGGCAGCCATCTGACATGACTGGAGTACCTAGGGAACTTGCCGAGCACTCTTTAAATGTAAACCCGAATGCTAAACCCGTCAAACAGTCCTTACGACGGTTTGGCGATGAAAAGCGTAAGGCAATAGCTAAGGAACTAGCACGGCTCGAGTTAGCCGGATTCATAGAAGAGGTCATCCACACTGAGTGGTCGGCCAATCCTGTAATGGTCCCTAAAAAGGACACCACAAATTTAAGGATGTGTGTTGATTATACTGCCTTGAACAAGGCTTGTCCAAAAGATCCGCTCGGTCTGCCTAGAATTGATCAAGTCATCGATTCTATGGTAGGCTCGGAACTCCTCTGTTTTCTCGACGCATATTCTAGTTATCACCAAATCCGGATGAAGGAATCTGACAAAGTCAAAACTTCATTCATAACCCCCTTTGGAACCTTCTGTTTTGTTATGATGCCCTTTGGGCTAAAGAACGCAGGAGCTACGTACCAGCGCACGATGCAGCATTGCCTCCATGACCAACTCGGACGGAATGTACATGCATACGTGGATGATATCGCGGTGATGTACAAAAAGAAGCAAACACTGATTTCCGACTTGGAGGAGATGTTCGCCAATCTACGAAAATACCACATCATGCTTAACCCGAAGAAATGCTTCTTTGGAATACCAGCCGGAAAATTGTTAGGTTTCATCGTGTCTCAAAGAGGCATAGAGGTGAACCGAGATAAAATCAAGGCTATACTCAATATTTCCAGGCCAACTCGCCTGAAGGACGTACAAAGATTAACTGGTTGCATAGCTGCGGTCAGTCAATTTGTAAGCCGGCTTGGTGAAAGAGCCACACCATTATATAAACTCCTGAAAAAGACCAAGGATTTTGTCTGGACGGAGGAAGCTGAAGCTGCACTACAAGATCAGAAAAGAGTACTCTCATCTGCTCCTATCCTTGCAGCACCGGAACCTCAGGAATCGATGTTGCTTTACATTGCTGTGACAGATAAGGTTGTCAGTATCATCATGGTGGTGGAGAGACCAGAGGAAAATCAGGAACACATGGTGCAGCGTCCGACGTACTTTGTCAGCGAAGTTCTTACAGAATCAAAACAACGGTATCCGCACTATCAAAAGTTGGCTTACGGTGTTTTTCTAGCATCTCGTAAGCTACGACATTATTTTCAGGAGCACCCAATTACCGTGGTGAGCAAAGCTCCCATGAGAGACATAATCAACAATAGTGACGCCACAGGACGCGTCGCCAAATGGGGCATAGAGCTTTCAGCTTTCGATATTGAGTATAAACCCCAGACAACAATCAAATCCCAGATCCTTGATGATTTTGTCACTGATTGGACAGAGACGAAGGAGAACATGATCCTCCCTGAGTCGGAATATTGGACCCTCTTTTTCGATGAGTCTAAGGCTCGAGGGGGCTCGAGGGCTGGCGTGGTGCTCAAATCACCCCAAGGAGATCCACTTCACACCGACAAACAATATTGCCGAGTATGAAGCACTGTTGCATGGAATCCGGATTGCTAAGGATATTGGCATCCGACGTTTGATGTGTTACGGAGATTCGGATCTTGTTGCTCAGCAAGTCTCGGATATTTGTAATGCAAATAAACACATGGCAACATATAAGGCTGTCATAGATGATCTATCTAAATCGTTTGAAGGGTTTAAAGTTCAACACATCCCTCGAGCAGAAAATGAGGAAGTAGATGCACTATCTCGGATAGGCTCTGCGCGGAAAGAGGTCCCGGATGGCGCTTTTTTAGAGCACCTCAAAGTTCCCTCAATAAAGGGAGTGGATGAGGAATATCTGACCAAATCCGACTCACCTTTGATAGCAGTTCTGGCTGTAATTCCCAACTAGACTCAACCCTACCTCGATTATTTGGTAGATGGCAAATTACCCGAAGACGAGGTGCTGAGTCGGCAGATTATCCGACGAGCAAAAGCCTATACTATTGTTAAAGGTGAGCTTCATAAACGGAGTGTTTCTGGGGTTTTTCAGCGCTGTCTATCTCCGGAAGAAGGAGTGGAAATCTTAAGGGAAATCCACGAAGGCGAGTGTGGTCACCACACTGCAGCCAAATCTTTAGTGGCAAAAGCTTTTATACACGTATTTTTTGGGCTTACAGCTCAGGAAGATGCCGAACGATTAGTCAAGACATGCAAAGGCTACCAAAAGTACGCCAAGAAAGCTCATGTTCTGGCTGATCAGTTGTGAACAATACCTATAACATGGCCCTTTGCGGTCTAGGGGCTTGACATGGTAGGACCATTTAAACGAGCTCCAAGTGGATTTACTCACCTCTTAGTGATGGTGGATAAATTCACCAAATGGATTGAGGCTAAACCTTTCACTAGTTGTGATGGAGCAATAGCCAAAAGATTTGTCGAGGATGTTATAATCCGGTATGGTTATCCGCATAGCATTATCACGGACAACAGGAGTAACTTTTCTATGGGAGAACTGGCTGAATTCTGCAATGAGCAAAATATCCGGCTTGACATTGTGTCAGTCGCACATCCACTGGCTAACGGACAAGTCGAAAGAGAAAATGGTTTAATCTTACAAGGCCTGAAACCAAGACTCGAAGCACCACTACGACGTGCTGCGGGGGCTTGGGAAGAGGAATTACCCTCTGTAATTTGGAGATTACGAACAACTCCAAATATGTCAACGGGATACACGCCTTTCTTCCTGGTCTATGTCGTAGAAGCAGTTCTTCCAAGTGATTTGATTCATACTTCTCCTAGAGTGGCCGCGTATATTGAAGAGGATGCTAAGATTTCTCGACAAAATGATCTCGACTTAGTCGAACAAGTTCGCGTCGTTGCTGAAATGAGATCTACAGCCTATCAGCAGAAGTTACGCAAGTATGGGAAGGGCCCTTTTTGCTTAGTTGAGTATTACACAATGGTTCGTATTACTTAACTAACATGAGGCCAGTCAAAGAAAGACCTGCTACTAAGAAGAGAAAGAGAAGTTTTTGGTTGCCTCAAGTTTTTCTGAGAAGTTTTTTACCATTTTATTTCCAAATGATCATGTCATAGTCAAAAATCCCAGAATGCTTGAAAGTACTTTATGCTCATGTTCGTTCTGGTCTATATTTCCAATTCTAAAATTGCTAACTTCGGGTATAACTCTAAAATTTCTAGTCTTTCCTTTGGTTATTTATCTGATTGCTGGATGCGGGCATTTTCCGAGTAGTGAATTGTTGGTACTGGAAGCCGACTTTGTTTTCGAGTTTAAACAGGTTTAGCAGTTGAGCTCTGTTGCTCGGCAAAGTTTCCGGCTGAAGGTTTAGCCGGCTCATGAAAGGGACGAGGCGGAAAGCCAGATAAACGATAAGTAGAGACGAAAAAATTCAAGTGCTTATGAAAATATTTCAGGCACACAAAAAAAAACAAAGCCAAAAGTGCTGCATAGATCACAAGCTTAGCACTAGCAAAATAGATTGTACTTAATATTTACAAGCGCATCATGTTCTTTCCGGAATAATACATAAATTTCTTCTCTATGATGTAGGAGGAGATGAAGGAGCTGCTGGCTCGCTGGTTACTTCTCCTTGATATCGTTCCGAGATGTCTGCATCTGAGGTGGTGCGTTCATCATCGGAAACTTCTTCGTTTTCTTCTGGAGGAGGAGGCGGAGTAGCTATGCGGGTGAAGGAGGGGATCTCGTACCTGGTCAGATCAGCCACGTGGCACCCATATCCGGCGCAGGAGTGCATGATGTCTTGAAGGTCCTGCTCCTGGCCGTCTTCGTTTACCTTGCAGTACCCTCTGGTCACATGCCATATCTCCATGTTTCCATGGTGGCTCATGACCATGGTGAGAGCGTTCTGCGCAGAAGTCCGCGTGTAGGACATATTCCAATCCCAAACAAGCTGCGACATCTCTTTGGCCTTGTCCCGCACCTTAAAATCCGACATGCTTGGCATGTCCGGAATCTTCCGAGCTTCGCCAATGTCCTCAAGGGACTGGCGGAAGTCATGAAGCAGGTCACCGACTTGTGTAAGCCGGTGGGTGCGGGGCTCGGAGGAGGAAGAGTCCATCAAGTTCAGAGGACCTATACACAAAGCAAGTTAAGAAAAATCCGACATTGATAGAAGTCGAAGAAAAGAAAAAAGATAAGTCAGACAGATGGAACATACAGAGAATGACGTCGTCAATCTTGGTCTTCTCCTCCCGAAGACTCTGGAGTTCAGCCCGGAGCGCATGGGAGATGTCCTTCTCTCTGCGAAGCTCATTCTTGAGGTCCGAGATTATTTTATCTTGAGCAGCGATCTTGCGATCACGCTCTTCGGTGGCCATGGAGGAGGATTCAAGGACTTGAGCTATACTCCTTTCGTGATCCGCCTTGAGCTTATCCAGCTCTTGGCGAAGTCCCTTGTACTCCACCACCAGGGTCTTGAGCTTCTCGGCCTCTTCAATCTTAGTGATGGATTGTTTCACCAGCGCTGTAAGTCAAAAAGAAGAATAGTTCAGAAAAAATTCGACATTGAAAAAGCAAAAAACAAGGTTTGAATCTCGGAATGTTTACCTTCGGCTTCATCCTTGGCTACTTTAAGTTCAGCATTTTTTAGCCGGAGAGCTTTGATCTCTCTCCGCTTATCGCAAACATTGGTTAGTAATTCCTGGTTATAGGAACATACTTTCTGTAAGTCAGAATACCCAAAGTCAGAAAGCTACTTAAGACTCGGGCTAATATTTTTTGTTAAATATCAGCACGAGCCTTAGGGGCTACACTAGTTCGTTCTTTGGCATCCTAATGAATCATAAACCCGGATTATATATCCTACTTCATGCTTGGGGGCTAGAGGATATGATATAACATAATGGAAAAACAAGAGTTGGAATTCCGACTTACATATTGCTCGTGGGTGAGTTTATCCAAACCCGCGTTCACTTCAGCGGTCACCTTCTCGGCAAGAGTAAGAGGGATCACTGGAGCTGTTGGAAGCTCGCTAGTCTTAATCCTCTCATCGCGAAGGCGGACTTGAGCGAGAAGGTTAGAGAACTTGACGTCCTCTGCTTCTTACGCTTCTTCTTTGGGAGATAAATGGCTTTTCTCCAGGACTTGCCTGGCTAGCCGCTGGATCTCTTCTGCAGATTTCTAGGACAGGCCAAACTTGGCAAGTCCCGGATTGCTGATGAGGTTTTCGGCGAAGTTTTCTCCCGAGGGATCATTACCCGAAGAGGATTCACCCTTATCTTGATCTGACGCACCCATGGTGACGTCAGTTTGCGACCCAAGGATCGCAGGCTCCGTTGGAAGAGCCGAATCTTCTGCAACCACCGGAGAAGGATTGATCGCCGGAGTTGCAGAAGGTTGAGGGGCAGGATTCGGAGGAGCCACAGCAGGGGATGCTATGGTGAGCTTCGTCTGTCGCAGGGGCTTCGAAGGAATCCCTTTCCCCTTACCCTTGATGAGCGGCTTTGCTCTGAGAGTGTAGTAAAGTCGGAAACATTACATCTCGGAAAGAAATTCGAATAAGGTACAAAGGCGGAAATTGTGATTGAAAGTTACCTCTTCACAACAGGCACCTCCTTTGTGCCAACAGCTACTGTCGGAGCTTTGCGCTTCTTGAGCGCAAGGTCCGGCAATGGAACCATTTCTGTCTCCTGAGAAAACTCAGGAGGATATCCTTCGAGCGAAGCAAGTTCTGACTCGGGGAGGTCAGCAAGCTAAAAACAAGAAACCATATCAGTATTGCGGTATAACTTAAAGATTGAAACACATAAAAAGGTGTACAGATGGAAACTTACCAGCACTACGGGGTTTTCCGCCGTGTTCATGTCTAGAGAAATCTCCGGAATTCTCCTGTCGATCCACTCCTTGATCAGCCACTTGATCTGGCTTATGTAGCCTTGAGGGGTGTAGGCTTTGGGGCTCATGCGGAGGGAGTCTTTTTTTGATGACGTGATGGAATGCATCAGTCGATCCCCGTGGTACCGAAGGGGCTGGATCCGACGAGAGACCAAGCACTGAACCAAGTCAGATCCCTTTAGACCCTTGTGTTTGATTAAATATTCGATCCGCCTCTTAGCGAGGATCAGATCGTCGGTGAGAGCCGGAGCAGCCTCGTCCAAGAAGGTTGGGCCGTGGCAGCTCCGTCGACAAAAGCCGGCAAAGCAGTAGCTTTGCCGAGAGCCGGAATATCCCTATGATAGAAAAATGTGGCTGGACATTGTTTGACCGAGTCACTGGCTGAAATTTTGGGATAAGCCCGATCGCGTCTAAGTGAAAAGCTGATAGTTTCGGTGATACAAGGAACACCGACAGTGATGGAATTTCTCCGAACATGGAAATAATACTGGAAGAGAGTCAAACTCGGCCTAATGCCGAGAAAGCCGTCACAAAGTGAAGCATACGCACTCATCTCTAAGAGAGAGTTGGGAGGAAGATTATGGAGTTGAACTCCGAAATGATCTATCACCTCAGAGAAGAACTCCAAGGGAGGAAAAGACAAACCTCTATCGAGGTGGGTGCAGAAGTGGACCCGCTCGCCGTCGCGCGGGTAGGGGACGGTTTCCTCGAAGCCGCTCCGCCAGTCGCCGGCTGTAGCATCCCATCTGTCTAACATATGTAATGCTACATGGTCTAGTAATATAATTGCTACTTCCTACATATAATTGTTGCATCATAATTATATCATGCTCATGTCATTATGCCACCTTGCATTTGAGCATCATATAAAACCCTTTTCATTTGGTTCTTATCTCATATGCATTATTAATTGTATTTGGCTTTTGATATATTGTATTTGGTTCTTGATAAATGCTTGATGACCAAGTTGAGTTGGGGGCATATCTTTTATTCAACTCCACCACCTTTTCCTTGTCACCACCTTATAATTCCACCATCCTAATTATCCATGAGCTTTTACACTTTTCCCTTTGGCATTTAAATCTAGCTCAGGTTGGTTGGGATGGATCCACTTCTATTTCCACATGCCCTCACACTAGCATCATGTTGTTTTCACATTATTGATATGTGGAGCCACATGGCCACCTTTGCATGCTATATGAGTGGTACCCCTTTTTCAAGCTTCCATATGGGTTGATTTTGAGTGAATGCTCATGTTGGAATATTTTTGAGGATATTATGCACCTAGTGGAATACACACACTAGCATGTCCTAATTATATTCAAATATGACCATCTCCATCTACTCCACTTGGAACATCCTTTTTAATTCCTTTAGCTTGGCTTTATTTCCATATTTGGGAATGCATGGAAATGAATGCCATGGGATTTAATTTTGTTCTCACAAAATTAAATATGGCATCTACTATTCATGCATGGGCCATGCAAATCTCACCATCATCCCCCCTTTTGGTTTTTCTTGTATTTTTGGAAGTGGAGCATGGTTCTTTGAGAGTCCATTCATGTTGGCTCTATTCTTTTGCTTTTAGCATAAACCCTCACCATCCTGATCTCCTTACCTTGCCATGTGCATCAAAACCTCTCTCTATCTCTCTCTCTCTCTCCCTCGTGTACCACCACCTTGTGCTCAACCAAAACCCTCACCTCACCCTCTTCTTTCATCTTGCTTGATCAAGTTGACCCTAACCCTACCACCCTAACCTCACCTTGCTTGATCTTGCTAGATCACCCCAAAACCCTAATCTCCAACTCAAACCCTAAACCCCAAACCTAGCCCTAACCACCCCTCTCTAACCCGAGCCACCACCCCAACCCTAATCTACCCCCTGGCTCGACCCAACCGTTGCCAACTACTCCATGCCACCCTGACCACCCCCAAGCCAGGCCATGGTTCCCTCCAACCCTAGCTCCCCACCGAGCCTCTCTCTCTCTCTCTCTCTCTCGCTGCGAGTTGTCCCCACACCGAGCCTGGCCTCCTTGGCCTCGCCCTGACCCCACCTTGCAGCCTCTGGCCACCCCTCCCATGCCCTGGCCGAGCCGGTCAAGCACGTGAGGGTAGAGGAAAAAGGTGGCCGAAGCCACTTTTCCTCCCGAGCCCTTCCCCACGGCATCCCTCTCTCCCCTCCACTTTATCTACTCCCTCCCGTCTCTCTGCCGTGCCCAGATCTCCCCTGGCCTCGTGCCGCAGCCCCAATCCCTCTCCTCCAACCACTCCTCCATCGCCGGCCACCGTCGGTGTCGACCACCCTCTCCTCGAAACAGGCGGCGGGCGTGGCGTTTGGGTGTCGAGGAAGAACGAGGCGAGGTCCCCGGCGTCGCCCTGTGCACGACAGCGAGGAGGAGACGCCCTGCAGCCGCTGCATGCCGTCGAGCCGAGAGAAACCCTAGCCGAGCTTGCGTCTGCATCGTCGCCGATCCACCGCTCCTCGGCCCGATCCACCACCGCCGACCACTCCGCGGTGAGCTAACCTCCCTCCCTGACACCTTCCCTTTCTCCTTGGTCGTCCGTGCTCGCCGGACCACGTGCCGAACACCCTTTGTGCGCCGGCATGCGCGTGCGTCTGCCCTTCTCCGCGCCGCATCACGCCTTACCTAGCCGCCCGGCCTCCTCCTGTTAACATCCCCTCACCCACCGCACTGGTTACACGCCTCTGCGCGCACACCCAGGTCGCGGGTTCGAACACCCCCGCCTCGCCGCGCCATGTGTTCCTTTCAGTTTCATCAGACAAAAATCGAGAAGAAAAATAGTACCGCTGGCAACTTTGCAATTCCCCTCCCCAAATCTTTTTACTGCTCAACCCGCGCTCCACCCAAACCCCACCTGTGAGCCGCTGTTGTGTTTTTACAAAAAGGCACCCCAAGTTTCAGCAGCCCCCAACCCGCAGCCCCTAGCGCCGCCAGGAGTCACGCCCGCATCGGACGCGCGCGCGTGTGGGTCCGCTTTAACCCGGCCCCGCCCGTCAGTGGGGGTGGCTAGTTAGGTCCCGAGTGAGAAAAGCCGCGGCTGTGCACCGTTGCCTCCTGGGCCCAGTCAGCGCAGGTCCTACCTGTCTGTGGCTATGGCTAGGAGTGGCTGAGTATAAAAAGCCTTTTCGTTTATCTGTTTTAATAAAACAGTTTCAGAAAATGTTTCAATTCAAATTTTAAATCTGTTTTTAATAACTTTTGATTTATAATTCCAAACAACACAAATGATATATGTTTTTGAATCAGAAAAATGTGAGGATTTCAAATATGCTATTCAAAATAATGTTTGACCACTTTAAATTTTCGAAGTGATTAAAATTACAATAAAATGCCCTTTTCTTAATAAATTAATAACTTTAATTCTACAACTCCAAATTCGATAAATAATATGTCTAAATCGATCAGCGCGATGAGCCCGATCTAACTATGCATTCCATGTTCTGAATTGAAGCATGCATCATGTCATTATTAAAACTCAGAACTGTTTATGGCAATAAAACTTGACCAAATAATTACCAAAATGATTTATTCTCGTTCCCACACCTCACCCTTGCCATGCTACATTATTGCCATGTAAATTGTGCATCATTCATCATGGCATGCTTGTTTGCTTGTCGCATTTTAATTCGTATGATTGTGCACTTTATTTATGTTGGCCCTTGTTTGTTTGGTTCTTCTTCGAATAGACGCCCAGCAGGAGAATTATCAGGAATCATAGGAGTTCTACCCAGATCCATCTCTCGCTTCAACTGAGCTACCAGGCAAGCACTACCACATGCTTGCATACATATAGTACCTATTGCCTCTATCTTATTCTTGCATCATTGAGGCGATTGCACTAAATTGAATCCCAAGTACTGCATAGCCATTACTTTTAAACCCCACTGAAGCTTGTTCCTCCATCCCATGAGCCATTACAACAGGAGTTGTTTGAGCCATGTGAGTCGTAGCACAGCATGTGTAGGGTATGTGAGTGTCTGATGGATAATGAGGTACCTAAACAACTTAACCTGAGTAGTAATGGGATAACTAATGAAAGCGGCACCGGTGAGCAATATCTGCTATTTGGTTTTTCATGCTCACTTGTGTCCTGTAGGACCCTGAGTACTTGATTTCTGTTCCTTGACTATTCGCACTATCCACATCCGGGAGGCCTTATGGACCCCCCTGAGCCAGAGCTTGATTCATTTCTATTTCTTGGGGCCACAATTAGTTTGGGTTTTTATTACTATCCTGTACTTATGGCATGCTTTACTGTTTATTTACAATTGTGCGTGGAGCACCTGTACTATTTTGGATCGTGACACGTTTTCGCTGTGTCGACAAGCCCAGTCATACTTTTGGGTCCCCAGTCATTTACCGCTGTCCACACAAACCCTGGGTCCGTTCCGGAGCCAGCCAACTTCGTTGCGCGTAGCTTAGTGGGGTGGCCCCCTAAAATATTTCTGAATCCTGTGATCGCTTTGTCGTGAATGCCTCGTTGGGTTTTGAGTTGGTTTTTCCGAGGTTGATCGAGTGTGTGTTGCTATTCGTGCACCCCTGCAGGGTAAACCTTTATGAAAGCCATGTCCGCGGTTATGGACGTCTTGGAGCACAGTTTCTCGATCATAGACAAGTATAACTAAAGTACCGCTTTAATCTGACTAAATACCTGACTAGTAAATAGTGCAATACTCATGGAATGGTTAATAAAACTGCCAACAGATGGGTTGTTCGTCCGCTCTCTCGTTGGTAAGCGAGAAGGAGGATGGATCTGTTCATTATACTGTTATAACTGTTGTTACTAATTAACGGACATCCGTCTATCATTGGTTAGGCGGATGGTTAGCGAGTATCTATAGGCTTGTTAGTTATTATCTTTTGCTGCAATTGCGTCACCCCAGGTATATGTCCCCTTTAGAGGCATAAAGACTTGCTGAGTACCCCTAGGGTCTCACACGATAAATTGTTTGATTCAGATGAACAGGTGTACTCGCAAGATGGATACTGGGTGGAGGAGACAGATGATGTTGGCAACAATCACTTGGTGTAGAGATTCCGGGGATGGGGATCCGCGAGATCTGTGGGCAGGATGTGTTTATTTATGTGGCATCTTATGCCGATTTGCATCTTATCCGTACTCGGATCTTGTTTCCCGCTTCCGCCTGATACTCTGATGTTTGATGTATGAGGAGCTATCCTAAACTATTATCTCTATCTAGGACATTTGGATCTTGCCGTATGGCGTTGCAATATTTCTATTTCTTTTAGATGGAATGGCTCTGAAAACTGTTGTATGGTGGCTTGCATACATACTCACTTGTGTATGTAGTTGATCCCTTCGCCTGCAGATTATGCCGCTCGTTCTTGTCCCGATTTTCTGGAAGTGGTTAGGACGGCCGACAGGTCTACCTGTGCGTGGCCCCTAGGCCCCACCGTACTATTTTAACCACTTTCGCTCATCCAGGCATGCAACTTAGAGCGTAATTCACCGAGGTAGTTACAATTGGTATCAGAGCCATCCTGCCCTTCAAGGTCTCAGCCAAATGGTCGTTGTCAGTCTAGCAAATATTTTTGGTAGCTATGTATACTAGGGAAAAACAAAACGTGAGAGTAGGACTGCTTCCATTTTTCTCTTACCCAACCACCCACCCTTTTTCTCGTAAGGAAGTGTAACGTTTTCAATCCTCTTCTAAAATTCAAACTAGGATTCACGTGTTCGGGGTTCCGTAGTACCATAGGTTGTGTGTGTGTGTCTGTGTGAATTCCTTGTCTATCTGTTGCATCCAAATGTTATCACTATCTGCCTTTTGGTTATCAACTGTTGGTACATTCCATACCAACAGGCCTTTGTAAACTGACGCGATCTATCTGATTCGTTGTATACCGGTGCGATTTGTTTAACTCTTTGTTCGATGTTATCTTGTTTGGGGTGTTCTTTTCCGTAGTTACTAATCTTTAGGTTCATCTAAAGAAGAAGGTGTTGGGATATGTGTTTTACTTATTCATGTGCGGAGTAATGATTTGAGTGCGGGATGGAGTCGCGACCATACCACTACTTTTATCATTTGCTCTTATATATTGAATCAGTAGAGTTACTAATCTTGATTCGTTAAGTGGTTTTGCGCGTATAGTGGTATTTTAATGCCGAAATTTGAGGAAATTTTTTCTTTGTTAGCTTGTGTACCACACTCCTTGTTCAGTCGTGTGCATTATGCTTAATATCTTCTAGGTGCCATGAACTTTGTTGATATTTTAATATCACCTTAGTGAATTGTATCCTTTAATCTTGGTTAATTCCATTTTGGTACTATTTTGGATTATTATTATTCTCCATTATAGTACTGACTTGTGTTTTATATCAATCACAGGATGGCACCACCACGCCGTTCTGAGGAGGACATACCACCTGAACTGGGGGCTGCGTTGGCAAGTATTGCTAATGCCTTGGGAGCAATGCAGCAGAACCAGCAGCGATTCGAAGAAAGTGTCAGGAGGAATGAGTTTGTTCCGCTACCTCCACCTCCCAAGCGAGGAGACATCAAGAGTTTTCTGAAGTTCAACCCACGCCAATTTGAGGTGTCTGATCAGCCACTTGACGCTGATGATTGGCTGCGTGAAATGTCAAGGTTGCTGATGACTGCGGATGTTCCTGAGCAAGAATGGGTAAAATGTGCCACTCACCTTCTGAAGGGAGATGCAGCTCTGTGGTGGGAAAATTACCTGAAGGCAGACCACTCTGGTTTTCAGCCTACTTGGGAGCAATTCACTGCGGCTTTCAAAGGGCAATATCTGTCAGAAATTGTCATGGAAAGGATGAAGGAAGTGTTTCTCAACCTCAAGCAGGGCAATGACAATGTCAATACCTAGATCAGAAACTTCATGAACCTTTCTCGGTATGGTGGTGATGAGATCTCTGATGACAAGAAGAAGCAAAAGAGGTTCAGGCAAGGACTCAATGCATCAATCAAATATGCAATCACTCATGCAAGGACGGGGTCTTTTATGGAACTCCAACATACAGCTCTGCAGGAAGAAGTAAGTAGGGAAGTGTTTGAGGAGTCAAAGAAACACAGCCGCGACGCAGGAAGCTCTTCAGCTATGACAACTCCTTCTAAGCGCTGTGTGTGGGTTCCTAACACCCCACCGTCGCTCCCGGCTCCACCAAGACCGTCAAGCTACACGGCAAGGCCACCAAACTCCTTCACCGCGGCTCCTAGGGGCTACAACCACAACTACCCTGGAGCGCCTGGCGGAGTCCCTGGCTACGCTGCTCCACGTCCACCTGGTGCTTGCTACACTTGTGGAAACACTGGGCATCAGCACTGGAATTGTCCAATGAACAACAAAGCTCTTCCTCCACCACATCCAAGACCTGTGGCAAGGTCTTCTATGGTTCGTGCACCTCCACCTCGCGCTCTCAACATCAACACCAAGCCCGGGTCTACGGTTGCTTGTGCCAACTGTGTCAACGTCGCTCAAGCTGAGCATGCACCTGGAGTTGTGATGGGTATGCTTCCTATTAACTCAATCCCTGCACGAGTTTTGTTTGATTCTGGTGCTTCGCATTCTTTTGTTTCTCACAAGTTTGCGCATGAGCATGATCTGGCTATGGATCCTTTATTGCATCGTCTTGTGGTACAATCTCCTGGGTCAAACATGAGGGCTGCTCATATCAGCCATGGCAATCAAATTGAGATTGGTGGCTCTTCGTTTCTGGCTTCCTTAATAATTCTGGGCAATTCTGACATGGATGTTATCTTGGGCATGGATTGGTTAACAGCAAATGCAGCTGTGATTGATTGTGCTGAACACTTGGTTTCTCTAAAAATTCCTGAAGGCCATATAGTCTATTCTCCAAGTCTAACTCCTACAATTCAGCTTTTCTCTTTGGCGGCTCCGAATGATGATTCGATGGAAGCTATTCAGAGTGTTCCGGTGGTCTGTGAGTTCCCAGATGTTTTTCCTGAAGAGTTGCCAGGTATGCCTCCTGACCGAGAGGTCGAGTTTGTGATTGAGCTTGAACCTGGAACAGCTCCTATCTCCAAGCGGCCTTATAAAATGGGTCCTGCTAAGTTGGCTGAACTGAAATGTCAGCTTGATGAACAAGAGAAGTTGGGTTTCCTTCAGCACAGTACTTCTTCTTGGGGTAGCCCAACCATCTTTGTGAAGAAGCGAGACAAGACTGATAGACTTTGTGTTGACTATCGGGCGCTCAATGCTAAAACCTTCAAGAATAAATATCCCCTTCCGCGGATTAATGATCTCTTCGATCAGCTAGGTGGAGCTATGGTATTCTCTAAGCTTGACTTGAGAAGTGGATATCATCAAATCAAGATTCACAAGGAAGATGTTCCCAAAACAGCTTTCACCACCCGCTATGGCCTGTATGAGTACACGGTCATGTCTATCGGTCTCACCAACGCACCTGCCACCTTCTCGAGGCTTATGAACTCGGTTTTCATGGAATATCTTGATAAGTTCGTTGTGGTCTATCTGGATGACATTCTAGTCTATTCTAAGTCAAAGGAAGAACATGAAGAACACCTTCGGTGTGTCCTAAACAAGCTTCGTGAGAACTGCCTGTATGCAAAGTTCTCCAAGTGTGCATTCTGGCTGCCTCAAGTCACCTATCTTGGTCACGTCATCTCTGCCAAGGGCATTGCCATCAACCCAGAGACTATTAAGACAATTGTTGACTGGCTTCCTCCCAAAAATGTCAAATAAGTCCGGAGTTTCCTTGGTTTGGCTAGTTACTATCGTCTCTTCGTTCAGAACTTCTCGAAGATTGCGAAGCCTCTTACCGATCTCCTCAAGAAAGCAAGAAATACCTTTGGTCTCCTGCATGTCAAGCAAGCTTTGAAACACTCAAAGAGAAGCTCACTTCCACACCAGTCTTGATTCCTCCAGATACATCAAATCCTTTCCGGATATTCTGTGACGCCTCATTGCAAGGATTGGGTGCGGTCCACATGCAAGAAAAACAAGTTGTTGCTTATGCCTCTCGACAGTTGAAGACGCATGAGATCAACTATCCTACACATGACCTCAAACTCGCAGCAGTTGTCTTTGCTTTGAAAGTATGGAGGCACTACTTGCTTGGCAACCGTTGTGAGATCTTTTCTGATCACAAGAGTCCGAAGTATATCTTCACACAGCCTGATCTGAGATCTTTTCTGATCACAAGAGTCTGAAGTATATCTTCACACAGCCTGATCTCAACCTTTGTCAGAGAAGGTGGATTGAAGCATTAATGATTTCGATTTGACCATCAACTACACTCCTGGCAAAGCTAATGTCATGGTCGATGCTCTCAGCCAAAAAGCTTATGTCAACAACCTCATGGTGGAAGAACAACAACCTCTCTTGTGTGAGGAATTCCGCAAGCTCAACCTTGAAATTGTGGATCAAGGGTATCTTCTGAACCTTCTGGTAACCCCTCTCTTGGAAGAAAAAGTTCGCTCCATTCAACTTGGTGATCCTTACACTAAAAACATCATTTCCAACATTCAGCTTCCGAAGTATGAGTCCTTCCACGTCGACGACCAAGGCACTCTTTTCTTTGAACACCGGATGTTTGTTCCGAACTACCCAGGTTTAAGAGAGCAAGTTCTCAAGGAGGCGCATGATTCTGTTCTTTCTATCCACCCTGGCAGTAAAGATGTACATGGACTTGAAAACACAATATTGGTGGCCTGGGTTGAAACAATGTTGTGCCAAGTATGTCTCCGAGTGTGATGTCTACCGCAGAGTTAAAGTTGTCCATCAGAAACCTTCCGGTCTTCTACAGCCATTGAAGCCTCTGGAATGGAAATGGGAGAAAGTAGAGATGGATTTCATAACTGGTTTTCCAAGGTCGCAGAAGGGCAACAATGCAATCTTTGTTGTCATCGAGAGGCTTTCTAAAGTGGCTCACTTCTTTCCCGTCAAGGAAACAATTTCTACAATTCAGTTGGCTGAGATCTATATCAACAAAATTGTCTCTCTGTATGGGGTTCCTCTTGAGATCAGCTCAGACCGTGGAAGCATCTTCACTTCCAAGTTCTGCGGAAGTTTCCAAAATGCTTTGGGAACAAAATTGAACTTCAGCACAGCTTACCACCCTCAGTCGCAATGACAAGTTGAAAGGATCAATCAGATTCTAGAAGATATGCTCCGTGCTTGCGTTATCTCTTTCGGCATGAATTGGGAAGAATGCCTTCCTTATGCGGAATTCTCTTACAACAACAGCTTCCAGAAAAGTCTAAAGATGGCACCATTTGAGGTTCTCTATGGTCGCAAATGCAGAACTCCGATTGGTTGGTCGGGCGCAGGTGAAAGAATATTGTTTGGCCCCGACATTGTAACTCAAGCAGAGGAGAAGGTTCACATCATTCTTGAAAATCTGAAGGTTGCTCAAAGTCGCCAGAAGAGCAACTATGACAGAAAGCACACGGACATGGATCATGTCCCTGGTGATCTCGTTTACCTTCGTGTCACTCCCATGAGAGGCACACACCGCTTTGGTATCAAAGGAAAGCTGGCTCCTAGATACATCGGTCCTTTCAAAGTTCGTGGAAGAAGAGGAGAAGTTGCTTATGCTCTTGAGCTCCCTGAAAAACTCAAGGTCCATGATGGTTTCCATATCTCTCAACTCAAGAAGTGCTTCAAGGATCCTGGCAGGACCGTGGACCATGAACTCATCAATCTCCAAGAAGATCTGTCTTATCAAGAACACCCCATAAAAATTCTAGAAGTCGCAGAAAGAAGGACTCGCAACAAGTCCTTCAAGTTCTGCAAGGTGCAGTGGTCGCACCATTCCGTTGATGAAGCCACTTGGGAACGCGAGGACGAGCTCCGTGCCAAGTATCCTACCCTCTTCGTGTCTTCTTCTTCTTCCTAGAATCTCGGGGCGAGATTCCTGTTTAGCGGGGGAGAGTTGTAGCATCCCATCTGTCTAACATATGTAATGCTACATGGTCTAGTAATATAATTGCTACTTCCTACATATAATTGTTGCATCATGATTATATCATACTCATGTCATCATGCCACTCTGCATTTGAGCATCATATAAAACCCTTTTCATTTGGTTCTTATCTCATATGCATTATTAATTGTATTTGGCTTTTGATATATTGTATTTGGTTCTTGATAAATGCTTGATGCCCAAGTTGAGTTGGGGGCATATCTTTTATTCAACTCCACCACCTTTTCCTTGTCACCACCTTATAATTCTACCATCCTAATTATCCATGAGCTTTTACACTTTTCCCTTTGGCATTTAAATCTAGCTCAGGTGGGTTGGGATGGATCCACTTCTATTTCCACATGCCCTCGCACTAGCATCATGTTGTTTTCACATTATTGATATGTGGAGCCACATGGCCACCTTTGCATGCTATATGAGTGGTACCCCCTTTTCAAGCTTCCATATGGGTTGATTTTGAGTGAATGCTCATGTTGGAATATTTTTGAGGATATTATGCACCTAGTGGAATACACACACTAGCATGTCCTAATTATATTCAAATATGACCATCTCCATCTAATCCACTTGGAACATCCTTTTTAATTCCTTTAGCTTGGCTTTATTTCCATATTTGGGAATGCATGGAATGAATGCCATGGGATTTAATTTTGTTCTCACAAAATTAAATATGGCATCTACTATTCATGCATGGGCCATGCAAATCTCACCATCATCCCCCTTTTGGTTTTTCTTGTATTTTTGGAAGTGGAGCATGGTTCTTTGAGAGTCCATTCATGTTGGCTCTATTCTTTTGCTTTTAGCATAAACCCTCACCATCCTGATCTCCTTACCTTGCCATGTGCATCAAAACCTCTCTCTATCTCTCTCTCTCCCTCGTGTACCACCACCTTGTGCTCAACCAAAACCCTCACCTCACCCTCTTCTTTCATCTTGCTTGATCAAGTTGACCCTAACCCTACCACCCTAACCTCACCTTGCTTGATCTTGCTAGATCACCCCAAAACCCTAATCTCCAACTCAAACCCTAAACCCCAAACCTAGCCCTAACCACCCCTCTCTAACCCGAGCCACCACCCCAACCCTAATCTACCCCCTGGCTCGACCCAACCGTTGCCAACTACTCCATGCCACCCTGACCACCCCCAAGCCAGGCCATGGTTCCCTCCAACCCTAGCTCCCCACCGAGCCTCTCTCTCTCTCTCTCTCTCTCTCTCTCTCTCTCTCTCTCTCTCTCTCTCTCTCTCTCTCTCTTGCTGCGAGCTGTCCCCACACCGAGCCTGGCCTCCTTGGCCTCGCCCTGACCCCACCTTGCAGCCTCTGGCCACCCCTCCCATGCCCTGGCCAAGCTGGTCAAGCACGTGAGGGTAGAGGAAAAAGGTGGCCGAAGCCACTTTTCCTCCCGAGCCCTTCCCCACGGCATCCCTCTCTCCCCTCCACTTTATCTACTCCCCCCCGTCTCTCTGTGGTAGTGTTTGAATCAGAAAAAATGTGAGGATTTCAAATATGCTATTCAGAATAATGTTTGACCACTTTAAATTTTCGAAGTGATTAAAATTACAATAAAATGCCCTTTTCTTAATAAATTAATAACTTTAATTCTACAACTCCAAATTCGATAAATAATATGTCTAAATCGATCAGCGCGACGAGCCCATTCTAACTATGCATTCCATGTTCTGAATTGAAGCATGCATCATGTCATTATTAAAAATCAGAACTGTTTATGGCAATAAAACTTGACCAAATAATTACCAAAATGATTTATTCTCGTTCCCACACCTCACCCTTGCCATGCTACATTATTGCCATGTAAATTGTGCATCATTCATCATGGCATGCTTGTTTTCTTGTCGCATTTTAATTCGTATGATTATGCACTTTATTTATGTTGGCCCTTGTTTGTTTGGTTCTTCTTCGAACAGACGTCCACCAGGAGAATTATCAGGAATCACAGGAGTTCTACCCAGATCCATCTCTCGCTTCAACTGAGCTACCAGGAAAGCACTACCACATGCTTGAATACATATAGTACCTATTGGCTCTATCTTATTCTTGCATCATTGAGTCGTGATTGCATTAAATTGAATCCCAAGTACTGCATAGCCATTAATTTTAAACCCCACCGAAGCATGTTCCTCCATCCCATGAGCCATTACTACAGGAGTTGTTTGAGCCATGCGAGTCGTAGCAAAACATGTGTAGGGTATGTGAGTGTCTGATGGATAATGAGGTACCTAAACAACTTAACCTGAGTTGTAATGGGATAACTAATGAAAGCGGCACCAGTGAGCAATATCTGCTATTTGGTTTTTCATGCTCACTTGTGTCCCGTAGGACCCCGAGTACTTGATTCCTGTTCCTTGACTATTCGCACTATCCACATCGGGAGGCCTTATGGACCCCCCTGAGCTAGAGCTTGATTCATTTCTATTTCTTGGGGCCACAATTAGTTTGGGGTTTTATTACTATCCTGTACTTATGCCATGCTTTACTGTTTATTTACGATTGTGCGTGGAGCACCTGTACTGTTTTGGATCGTGACACGTATTCGCTGTCTCGACAAGCCCAATCACACTTTCAGGTTCCCAGTCGTTTACCGCCGTCCACACAAACCCTGGGACCGTTCCGGAGCCGGCCATCTTTGTTGCGGGTAGCTTAGTGGGGTGGCCCCCTGAAATATTTCTGAATCCTGTGATCGCTTTGTCGTGAATGCCTCGTTGGGTTTTGAGTTGGATTTTCCGAGGTTGATTGAGTGTGTGTTGCTATTCGTGCACCCCTGCAGGGTAAACCTTTTTAAAAGCTGTGTCCGTGGTTATGGACGACTTGGAGCACAGTTTCTCGATCATAGACAAGTATAACTAAAGTACCGCTTTAATCTGACTAAATACCTGACTAGTAAATAGTGCAATACTCATGGAATGGTTAATAAAACTGCCAACGGATGGGTTGTTCGTCCGCTTTCTCGTTGGTAAGCGAGAAGGAGGATGGATCTGTTAATTATACTGTTATAACTGTTGTTACTAATTAACGGACATCCGTCTATCATTGGTTAGGCGGATGGTTAGCGAGTATCTATAGGCTTGTTAGTTATTATCTTTTGCTGCAATTGCGTCACCCCAGGTATATGTCCCCTTTAGAGGCATAAAGACTTGCTGAGTACCCCTAGGGTCTCACACAATAAATTGTTTGATTCAGATGAACATGTGTACTCGCAAGATGAATACTGGGTGGAGGAGACAGATGATGTTGGCAACGATCACTCGGTGTAGAGATTCCGGGGATGGGGATCCGCGAGATCTGTGGGCGGGATGTGTTTATTTATGTGGCATCTTATGCCGATTTGCTTCTTATCCGTACTCGGATCTTGTTTTCGCTTCCGCCTGATACTCTGATGTTTAATGTATGAGGAGCTATCCTAAACTATTATCTCTATCTAGGACATTTGGATCTTGCCGTATGGCGTTGCAATATTTCTATTTCTTTTAGATGGTATGGCTCTGAAAACTACTGTATGGTGGCTTGCATACATACTCACTTGTGTATGTAGTTGATCCCTTCGCCTGCCGATTACGCCGCTCGTTCTTGTCCCGATGTTCTGGAAGTGGTTAGGATGGCCGACAGGTCTACCTGTGAGTGGCCCCTAGGCCCCACCGTACTATTTTAACCACTTTCGCTCATCCAGGCATGCAACTTAGAGCGTAATTCTCCGAGGTAGTTACAATTGGTATCAGAGCCATCCCGCCCTTCAGGGTCTCAGCCAAATGGTCGTTGTCAGTCTAGCAAATATTTTTGGTAGGTATGTATACTAGGGAAAAACAAAACGTGAGAGTATGACTGCTTCCATTTTTCTTCTTACCCACCCACCCACCCTTTTTCTCGTAAGGAAGTGTAACATTTTCAATCCTCTTCTAAAATTCAAACTAGGATTCACGTGTTCGGGGTTCCGTAGTACCATAGGTTGTGTGTGTGTAGGTGTGTGAATTCCTTGTCTATCTGTTGCATCCAAATGTTATCACTATCTGCCTTTTGGTTATCAACTGTTGGTACATTCCATACCAACAGGCCTTTGTAAACCAACGCGATCTATCTGATTTGTTGTATACCGGTGCGATCTGTTTTACTCTTTGTTATCCGATGTTATCTTGTTTGGGGTGTTCGTTTCCGTAGTTACTAATCTTTAGGTTCATCTAAAGAAGAAGGTGTTGGGATATGTGTTTTACTTATTCATGTGCGGAGTAATGATTTGAGTGCGGGATGGAGTCGCGACCATACCACTGGATTTATCATTTGCTCTTGTATATTGAATCAGTAGAGTTACTAATCTTGATTCGTTAAGTGGTTTTGCGCATATAGTGGTATTTTAATGCCGAAATTTGCGGAATTTTTTTCTTTGTTAGCTTGTGTACCACACTCCTTGTTCAGTCGTGTGCGTTATGCTTAATATCTTCTAGGTGCCTTGAACTTTGTTGATATTTTAATATCATATTAGTGAATTGTATCCTTTAATCTTGGTTAATTCCATTTTGGTACTATTTTGGATTATTATTATTCTCCATTATAGTACTGACTTGTGTTTTATATCAATCATAGAATGGCACCACCACGCCATTCTGAGGAGGACATACCACCTGAACTGGGGGCTGCGTTGGCAAGTATTGCTAATGCCTTGGGAGCAATGCAGCAGAACCAGCAGCGATTCGAAGAAAGTGTCAGGAGGAATGAGTTTGTTCCGCTACCTCCACCTCCCAAGCGAGGAGACATCAAGAGTTTTCTGAAGTTCAACCCACGCCAATTTGAGGTGTCTGATCAGCCACTTGACGCTGATGATTGGCTGTGTGAAATGTCAAGGTTGCTGATGACTGCGGATGTTCCTGAGCAAGAATGGGTAAAATGTGCCACTCACCTTCTGAAGAAAGATGCAGCTCTGTGGTGGGAAAATTACCTGAAGGTAGACCACTCTGGTTTTCAGCCTACTTGGGAGCAATTCACTGCGGCTTTCAAAGAGCAATATCTGTCAGAAATTGTCATTGAAAGGATGAAGGAAGTGTTTCTCAACCTCAAGCAGGGCAATGACAATGTCCATACCTATATCAGAAACTTCATGAACCTTTCTCGGTATGGTGGCGATGAGATCTCTGATGACAAGAAGAAGCAAAAGAGGTTCAGGCAAGGACTCAATGCATCAATCAAATATGCAATCACTAATGCAAGGCCGGGGTCTTTTCTAGAACTCCAACATATAGCTCTGCAGGAAGAAGCAAGTAGGCAAGTGTTTGAGGAGTCAAAGAAACACAGCCGCGATGCAAGAAGCTCTTCAGCTATGACAGCTCCTTCTAAGCGCTGCGTGTGGGTTCCTAACACCCCACCGTCGCTCCCGGCTCCACCAAGACCGTCAAGCTACACGGGAAGGCCACCAAACTCCTTCACCGCGGCTCCTAGGGGCTACAACCACAACTACCCTGGAGCGCCTGGCAGAGTCCCTGGCTACGCAGCTCCACGTCCACCTGGTGCTTGCTACACTTGTGGAAACACTGGGCATCAACACTGGAATTGTCCAATGAACAACAAAGCTTTTCCTCCACCACCTCCAAGACCTGTGGCAAGCTCTTCTATGGTTTGTGCACCTCCACCTCGCGCTCTCAACATCAACACCAAGCCCGGGTCTACAGTTGCTCGTGCCAACTGTGTCAACGTCGCTCAAGCTGAGCATGCACCTAGAGTTGTGATGGGTATGCTTCGTGTTAACTCAGTCCCTGCACGAGTTTTGTTTGATTCTGGTGCTTCGCATTCTTTTGTTTGTCACAAGTTTGCGCATGAGCATGATCTAGCTAGGGATCCTTTATTGCATCGTCTTGTGGTACAATCTCCTGGGTCAAACATGAGGGCTGCTCATATCATCCATGCTAATCAAATTGAGATTGGTGGCTCTTTGTTTCCGGCTTCCTTAATAATTCTGGGCAATTCTGACATTGATGTTATCTTGGGCATGGATTGGTTAACAGCAAATGCAGCTGTGATTGATTGTGCTGAACGCTCGGTTTCTCTGAAAATTCCTGAAGGCCATATAGTCTATTCTCCAAGTCTAACTCATGCAATTCAGCTTTTCTCTTTGGCGGCTCTGAATGATGATGCTATGGAAGCTATTCAGAGTGTTCCGATGGTCTGTGAGTTCCCAGATGGTTTTCCTGAAGAGTTGCCAGGTATGCCTCCTGACCGAGAGGTCGAGTTTGTGATTGAGCTTGAACCTGGAACAGCTCCTATCTCCAAGCGGCCTTATAAAATGGGTCCTGCTGAGTTGGCTGAACTCAAACGTCAGCCTGATGAACAAGAGAAGTTGGGTTTCATTCAGCATAGTACTTCTTCTTGGGGTAGCCCAACCATCTTTGTGAAGAAGCGAGACAAGACTGATAGACTTTGTGTTGACTATCGGGCGCTCAATGCTAAAACCATCAAGAATAAATATCCCCTTCCGCGGATTAATGATCTCTTCGATCAGCTAGCTGGAGCTGTGGTATTCTCTAAGCTTGACTTGAGAAGTGGATATCATCAAATCAAGATTCGCAAGGAAGATGTTCCCAAAACAGCTTTCACCACCCGCTATTGCCTGTATGAGTACACGGTCATGTCTTTCGGTCTCACCAATGCACCTGCCACCTTCTCGAGGCTTATGAACTCGGTTTTCATGGAATATCTTGATAAGTTTGTTGTGGTCTATCTGGATGACATTCTAGTCTATTCTAAGTTAAAGGAAGAACATGAAGAACACCTTCGGTGTGTCCTAAACAAGCTTCGTGAGAACCGCCTGTATGCAAAGTTCTCCAAGTGTGAGTTCTGGCTGCCTCAAGGCACCTATCTTGGTCACGTCATCTCTGCCAAGGGCATTGCCGTCAACCCAGAGACTATTAAGACAATTGTTGACTGGCTTCCTCCCAAAAATGTCAAAGAAGTCCGAAGTTTCCTTGGTTTGGCTAGTTACTGTCGTCGCTTCCTTCAGAACTTCTCGAAGATTGCGAAGCCTCTTACCGATCTCACCGTCCCGGAACACCATACGTCTCACACCCCTCTCTTCCGCATGCCTCAAGGATCCCCTCATGGCGTACTTGTCCTCAATCCGACGACACTTTTTCCTCCAGCCTTCTTTCATCATTTTGTAAAGCAGCGACCCTTTTTACTTTTTAACATCTTTTGGGAGGTCCCACCTCACTAGTGTTTTCTCATAAAACATTTGGTAAAACCATTTCCTCGGGGTCTTCCCATCCCCTAGTTTTTGCCTCGGCTAAATCGGGGTCTCAAAAGGGGCATGGTGTAGTACACCATCTATTCTACTAGAGTCAAGTAGGTAACACCAAGGGGGTTGTAGTTAGTAGTACAAGATGTAATGATTCGGAGGAGCCAAACCACTACCAAGTATACATCAACATATAGTAAAACCATGCAGTTTTAGTAAATAGTAGATAAAACATGCATAGGTAAAATAGTAGGACACGGCTTATGAGCAAGAAGGTGGCTTGCGTGAGATCAGCAATATGGCATAATTTTCCCTATACTTCTCCTTTAGATAATCCCAGAATACCAACATCAATAATAAGTACCACTTCTTCCGCTCTTTGATTTCATCGCAACTACCGTCGTCCAGACAACACATGCAAACAAACCAAGCCACAATCAATACAAGGCATACAAACACCAATACATACAGTAAACAAAGAACAATTTAAGTTTAAAAATCCGTAGGTCTTAGGATGCAAGGATTTAATCAAGGTAGGACTTGCCTTGGAAACATGGAAAGAAATCCCCTTAGGATTTATAGTCTAGGAAAATACCTAAGAGGGGTTTTGGACCAAGGACATATTCTGGAAGGTACCATTGTAAAACTATAATACCAATAGATAGGTATTGATAAAATGAAACAAACAAAAGTAGTTTCAGTATTTTATCACCTACTAAAGATTTCTAGTTATTATTATGGTGAATATGACTCTAGTTTAAGGAAATAATTCACCAGAAAAGTTCTAGAGCACCAAACATTATTTACTTGGATGGTTTAGTGGGGGTTGATGTAATTTTTCACTGAGATTTGGAATCATGCGAAAATAATTACCAGAATGCCCTCAGGAAATTTCCAAAGGCAGTTCTGTAGGCAATTTATCTTTTTCACCAGATTAAATCTACATCATCTATTGATCGTAAACTAAGGACACTTGGTAGGTATTTCTAATACCTTTCTGTAGAAATTGGAATCAACCTTTTTCAAGTTACAGAGCTACTTGAGTGATTTATCTAGTGATGAAACTATATACATAAATGTTTAATGCATTCTAAATCCTCAGAAATTCAATAATTCTTGAGTTCTTGGATTTTGACAGGTCTTGATGTACCAAATCACTGGGATGTGGAATCGACCCAAAATATGTTGTATATTTACCTAGGTTATTTTTAAAGGCAGAAAGTATCTGTTCTTGTTATTTTTACTAAAGGCAAACTACTGTTCACCTTGGCATGAGGTTTATGCTAATTGAAGGGTATGGAAATTATCTTCTAGGAGGACTTGGGTTCATCCCAAATGGATATGTAAAATTCCCAGAGGAATTTATTTAGTGTAAAAGATACCTTTTGGTAGATTAATTGCCAAAAAATAGAAATTATTTTTGGCAAGGGACTGGTTCTGCATGTTGGACAGTTCATATAGGAACATGGTAAAATTTATATCTGGTCAAAAATATGGTTGTTACATTTTTATTTGAATTAAAACTGAGCAGCTAATTACCAGATCTGGAATAAAAAGGAAAACAGAAAAGAAAAACCTCACTCTGGCCAGGTACAGACGGCCGTGGGCCGCACAGTGCCTGGCCGGCCCACCCACACGGCAGGGCGCACGGCGGGAGCCAAGATTCATAGAGCCAGGGTGGGGACCAGGCATCAGCGTGGGCCGTTCGATTAAGTATGGATCAACGGTGTCCCGTCGTCTTCCTCGACAGACACCGCCGGTGGCGAGGGGAACCCTAGCAGAGAAAGGCGGCACCTAGGGAGTTCACCTGGAGGTTTGCAGGCGACCGAGGAGGTGACAGGGTTACACAGTGCGTCGAGGGGACTCCAGAGATGGGCGTCTTCAGGGGTCCTCGTGACGGATGGGATCTCGCGCACGACCGCCCGAGGCGGACGGCGTGGTGCTCGTCGGAGATGGACCAGGGGAGGCGTGCATGCGAACTATGAGGTTCTAGAGAGGGTTCTAGGGCCTGTACTGGTAAGGGGCCGGTGCATGCGGGGCTGTCGGTGCTCAGGCTCGCGGGTGCTCGAGGGAGGAGCTCTCTCGGACAAGCAAGGCAGTGGTAGTCCCCGCTGTTCCTATGGAAGAAGGAAGCAGAGGGGGATGTCGATTAGAGGTAGGGAACACACTAAGAGGAGGGAGAAGGGGGGGTGGTCGGGATCCATGCCTATTTCCATGGGAAGCTCGCATACCCGTCTGAGAGAAAGAGAGTACCCGAGCAGCAGGGGGGCGGTGCTCGAGATCTGGCTCTATGGAGGAGAGAGTGAAAAAAGGGCGGAGGGAGTGGTTGGGGTGGCATGTGCCTTCTTATCCGAATAGGTCATGCTCTATGGTGGGTTGTGTCTATGGGGAGCATGGGGGAGAGCAGGGCAAGGGCATTGGTCGAGGAGGGTGGTGCTGGGAGGTTGGTGGGTCCTGGTGCTCGACCAGAGGAGTGGGGGAGGGCTGTTGTGAAGATTTTTCAAGATATGGCATTGATTTGATCTCTCTCTCTCTCTCTCACTTGCTCCAAGAACTAAAAGACAAAAGGATGGCCTTGCTACGGTGTAGTGCTACAGGGATCACGACCAGGGGTGTGATGGGTGCTGGAGAAGCTTGCTTGACCAGGTTGGTAAAGTTTTGTGGGGTTTTGAGTGGAGGATTTGCTTAGTTTGCAAAATTGATCAACTACACTATTATGAAGGAAGTCTCAAAAGTGGTCTATGGAAATATGGTAAAATGGCACTAATGGGTAGATATGGTCAAGATACACCTCCGGAATTTATTTGAGATTTATCAAAATATTAGAAGTCCACTTAAAATCCTTTATTCAAAAAGTGCAGAAGTAGTTTATAGAAGATCATTGGAAAATTTTACATTGGAAAAGATTGGTTTTTGATGTGGGATGGTCCCAAATAGGAATACACACTTGGGGGAATTTTCCAAGATTTATTGGGGCTTAAAAGTATTAAAACATTTATTACTCCATTTCTACCATTTAAGAAAATAGGCAAAAAGAAATAATACAACTCTTCAAAAAAATATTTATTTTTGAAGTGGGAAGGTAGGGCATGATATGTGGAACTTAATTGAGCCAGAATTTGGGGAAGTGTTTTGGCAAAAACCAAACTTTCCTTTATGAGGGGAAATTTGGAGATTTTGCTTATTAAGGGAATTAAATAGTTTTGGTCCATACTAAATATGGATAATTGTGGATAAATCTTGATGATCAAGGTATATTATGTACACAAGGTGTAGCAAGCATTTTCAACCTTGGGATTGGAGATTCCAAGTTGATTTTGGTGGAATACCCTAGATTAAGGATCTAGGGTGAGGTTAATTTCATACCACCAAAAGCTTATTGTATCTTGGAGCTCAGAGCTCACCTTGATGAAAGGGATAGATTTATGGATAGACCAAGTGATGTAGATCACAAGGGTGTAGAGGTTTGATCTCGATCCTGCTTGAGATCAACAAGAATTGATTCCAAATTTTGAATAAAATAAGCCTGCCAAAGTAGATTATCAACTAGCCTTCAAAACCTTGTGAGTTTAAACATCTGAAGGATCCAATTGGAACAAGTGAAGTAGGTAATGATATACCTATATGAGTAGATCACAACCATGCAGAGAGTTCGTCCATAGAAGGTTGGATGGTGGTGTGAGCTTCTACCAAAGTAGGCATGTTGACTAAATTTGCAGGAAAAGTTATTATCTTGCCTGAAAAACCATCAAGAACAAGTAGGTAGGAGGAGGGTCTAACCAAGCGAAATAGTGGGCCTTGGTAGTCCTTAGGATGGTTAACAAGATGTTTCATATGCATTTCCAAAAATGCACAAGGGTTGAGAAAGGGAGGCATTCAAAAAGGTGATGTTGGAAACAGACTTCCAGACTTGGCCAAATTTGGCAGATTTAGGGTTTTTGACTACAGCATGAGATGGGATGTTTTTGATGGGTTGTAAGGTACCCAAGCATCATGAAGTGAATGATGTTGAAGTGTAGATTGAGTATAAAGGATTCCTGCTTGATGTTGGTCTCCATTGACTTGGAAGCTTCTAGAAGTAGATCACTTCATAGATGATCTGGTTAAGGTTTTTAGATGACTACTCAGTAGCTAGGGATCAGATCCAGATTTTATTCTTGTTTAGGGTGTGGGGATTGGGAAACCTATTGATCCTAGTGATGAGCTCCTAGAGTAGCTCATACTACTTCTAAGCAATCAATTCAACTAGCAGATCAAGGCAACTCATCTTACAATCCAATCAACTACTACTAGGGTTACCATCAAGCCTAGCTTGAGGTAAGGTTGAGGCATTTTGAAGAGGTTGGATTTTGAATAAGATGACGGTCTCTTGGTATCGCTACCAAGGGTGGAATTCAAATGCTTCATAAAGAGGTTTTGTTAAATCTAGAGATAAGAGTAGTAGAAGGTTCTATCTTGAAAACATAAGGAGATTAGTATTCTATAGCTCTCCATAGTTTGATCAATAGAATCTACTAAAATAGTTGGTTTGCAAAGGCTTCTTGGCTCTGGTTTTGAAATGCCCGAACATTTGAGAATATGGAAATTAAGCCAAGACAGATTTGGAAAGTAGCTTTGGTCAAATGGTGTTAAGGTAAGGAGTATATCCCCTAATACAAATTTATATGCAGAAGCATATCCAAACGACAAGCAAACACTTTGGCATTAAACAAGAAAAAGTTTTTGTTCCCCTTGATTTTTGCATTCTGGACAACTAATCAGGGTTGCTGAAATTGGGATATTATAGGGTGCACGGATGCTATCTAGCGAGGTTGTGGAAACTAGGGTTGTGATTGTCCTCCTCGCCGCCCCCTCCTAGCCTTTATATAGATAGGCTTGGTCTCAGGTAGCAAGTCGAGTCGGTTACAAGTTAGGGTTCGCCCGTTTAAACTTTTATCTTAGGCTTTGCCTTGTGCCGCAAGCAGTTGGAGTCTTCGTAGGTCACCCGAATCCTGGATTGGGCCCTGGTAACGTCGTGGGCTTTTGCCGGATCAAGACGTAAATACTAAAATCGATTACCTGTAAGTTATGCCCACGTTAGTAGCCCCTGAGTGTCCAATCGAATCACAAATTCGAGTGGAGACTTTATGAAGTCTTTCGAGTGTGCATCTGAGCATATTTTCGAGTGCTCTATTTTGTGTCATAGGGATTGTTGATATACATGCCTGATTTATCTGATGTATCGAGACCAGTTAACTGCCTTAGGTCAAAACAAAATAATCTACTCAAATTCGAGTCCCCAGACTTGAATTCGGAAAAGTGCTGGTGTAATTCGAATCAGGCCACAAAGGTCTTACAAGAGTCGAATCCCAGTGTGTAAGTGTGAGCACTCGATTCGTTCGTAAAGGCCTATTCATCGTATCTGTAGGTACGCATATATTTCTGGTAGTGCGCAGCAGATGCGTTGCCAGGCCTTATTCAGGTCTTATCTTCACGCTGTAAGCGCGGCATCCGAATTTTAGCCATCATGGAGATGATTTGGGTGACCAAGGAGACGCAGTATCTTTGTAGGGAAAAATAAGAGGTGGAGTCTCCATAACATTCGAGTGTGGATGTTATCGACACACGGTGCAACATATAAGAAAAATAAATCATAGGGTGCACGACCAGCGCTCCCTATGGGAGTAGCCCCCGAGTGCCTATTGGAGTCGTAGACTCGAGGGGGGACTATATATATTTTGCGACTTCTATCGTCTTTTTGCTTGTTTCAGTCGAATGTGCTTTCAGTGCTCCCTATGGGAGTAACCCAGAGTCCACAATCAAAACGTTGATTCAAGTGAAGGGTTTTCATGATTCTTGGATATCTGCATAAAATTCTATGGGTGCGCGGCCAGCGCTCCTGTTAGGATTAGCCCCCAAGTGCTTGGTTGAGTCGAAGACTCGAGGAAGGACTAAAGTAGTCAAAATGTTCTCCTGCTAGAGTACATGACGTCAGTGCTGATGATGAGATGACCTTAGTTGCCCGCGTGAGCGGCTTTGATGGGACATAACGAGTAGTGGGTCCCACTTTCTAACTTAGACTTGGCAGGGCATGCATAATCTTCTGTTTTAATTGCGTCTCCTCGATTTCTACGCATAATGGGGGTAGTGGTGGACGTTTTGTGGTTACCCTTGCCACGCGTCAATGTCGATGTATGCCACACATCTGGTAGATTTTCTTCTGGCCGTTGGATGACATCTGCTAGGAGGTTAAGTAGGGACACACCATGCTATAATTTCCCCACATCTCTCTTCTTGCTTGTACTTCCTCCGTCATTGCTGTTCTTGCCACACCTTTGCACACATCTTCTCCGTGGCACTGGACCAACTCCGTGTCTTCCCTAGCTACTTCATGCGCTCACATCGCCAGTGCAAGATGGGCAAGAAGAAGGGAGGCGCCACCGTTGGATCTGCGGCTACCATTGTTGCCACCAAGAATAAAGGAGGCGCTGCCACCACGGGCACCAGCGCCACCTGCGCTAGGAAGAAGAAGGGCACAGGGACTCGTCTCACCAACATGTCGTGGCTCCAGTCCATAATCAAGCCATCAGAGCTATTCATCCAGCGCTTGCACAGGGTGCTTTCCGCCGCGGAGGACGACTCACACTTTCCCGGCGACGAGGTAATCCCTAGTCCTCTTGCGGGTTTTCGAGTGATGTTCCTTGCGTTCATCATTCCCGGTCTTTCTCTTCCTCTGCATCCTTTTGTTAGGGGTCTCCTTTGCTTTTACAGTCTTCAGCTCCATCAGCTGACCCACAATTCTATCCTCCACATTGCTTGCTTCATCACTCTTTGCGAGTGCTAGCTCAGAATCGAGCCACACTTCGGCCTTTTCAAGAAGCTCTTCAACCTCAAACATCAATCAGGCTCGGGTTCTATAGTCTACGACATAGGAGGCTGCGGTATCCACGTCGATTCCAACGTCACCTACTTCAACATCAAGCTCACTGCATTTGTCCAAGGTTGGCGGGAGAAGTGGTTCTGCATCCGCGACCAGAAAGTGGATGGAGAGCACTACGGGCTTGCCCCCTTTGATCTGGTGGTGCCCTGCAAGCGGAGGGGAACGTGGAAGAATGTTGTGATGCCCGCTAAAGTCAAAGAGATAGAGGCCCTCTATCAGCGTTGTGATGGAGAGCACTACGGACTACGACCTCGAGAAGCGCATATGCAAAGAAGTAGGTGGCGCAGAGCTTATCCGCACTTGGATGGTCACCGATTTCATCCTCTTCAGGCCAGGGCGTGTAGGATCGATGCTAGTGATGCCACTCACATTTCTCCGGAGGGCATTTATTCGAGTGAAGTGGATAGGAAGTTGCGACTACTGATGAAGTACACCACCAAGGAGGATCTCTCGGGTGACTCATTCATGCCTCCATTCGGCACCAGCAACCCTCCCCCTGAGGTGGAATTCTCTTAGGAGTTTCTTCTTTTTTTCTATTGCTTGTAGGTTCTTGTGTATACTCATGCTTTTCTTTTTTGTTAGGACTGGGCAGTGGCCGCCAACTTGCCTCCTCGGCCTGAAGGAATTATTCCTCGCGAGGTAGATGAAGAGGACGAGTCGGGCTCCACCCTCCCAGTGGAGGAAGAAGAGGAAGCCCCTGAGTCTTGTGACCACGGGACTCACAAGCTCTCCCATAGCAAGGATTCAAATGCTTCCTCGCTGACGATGTCGGAGGGTCCTCCTGCTGCTGCAGAGGAGCCAATCCCCACTGTGCCTGTACGCACCATGGCTCCTCCCGCACGGAAGAAGGTGAGGTTGCCTGATGACCCACAAGTATAGGGGGTGTATTGCAGTATTTTCGATAAGTAAGAGTGTCGAACCCAACGAGAGCAGAAGGTGCTGGCTAGTGGTATGGATCAGGAATTCTCTTCAAATACTTAGCAAACATATTTTTAGGGGTTTTTGATAAAGCAAGTAAACAAAGTACGAGTAAATAAAAGACAATAGGAATAAATGCAGCAAGTGGCCCAATCCTTTATACAGCAAAGGACAAGCCGGTTGTATTACTTAAAATGACCAAACGTTCTCGAGGACACATGGGAAGACTGTCAAGTGCTTTCGCTTCATATAGTTGATTAATCTTCTTTAGCTTGCTAAGTATTGTGTGGGTGAACCTGTGCTAATGTACCGACCTTCCTAGGACTAATACATACTTGTGATTATACCCCTTGCAAACATCCGTAAGTACAAGAAAGTAATTAAGGTAGAAACCTAACCACAACTTTATACTCTAAGACCCTTACATCCCTTGTGCAATGGGTTCCTAACGGGGGTTCAGGTTTCTATCACTTCGGCAACCCCTACGATTAGTAGCCAAATACACAATGCATTCCCCTAGGCCCATATAGGTGAAGTTTCATGTAGTCAACGTTCACATGACACCACTAGAAGAAGTACACCACAACTTAAATATCAAACTATTGAATGTTTCTCAACACAACTCCACTACTAACAACATGACTTCTCCCATGTCCACAAGAACAAAATGAACTACTCACAATACATCATATGGATCATGATCAGAGATGGAATAATGATGTATAACAATCTGAACATAAACAATAATTCAATGGTTCACTCAATAGCATCAACTACAAAGAGTAATCAACACCGGGAAAGTTTCCCCTATGAACTAATGCAAGATTCAACTCAATTGTTACAGCAATATGGAGATGTTGATGAGGGTGCTGATGATGATGATGGTGGTGATGATCATGATGATCCCGATGAAGACCAGCTTGATGGTGGTATTGATGTCGACGATCTCCCCTCTCCGGGAAGGAATTCCCCCGGCAGAAATCTGTCTGCCGGAGAGATCTTTCTCTCTCGGTGTTTTCCGCCCCGCAGAGGCGGCAGAATCTTTCTGTGGTCGCTCCCCGAGTCTTAGGGTTTTGGGAGGATAATATACGGCAGAGGGGAGTGCCCGGAGTGGGCCAGGGTGGCCACACCACCTGCTGGCGCGGCCTAAAGCTGCCCGCGCCAGGGGGTGGTGTGGGCCCCCTATGGCCCATCTCCAGCCCCCTTCTGGCTTCCTTTGTCTTCTGGAAAAATAGGATTTTCCGTATATTTTCCCGTATTTTCTGATCTTCGAGAATTTTGCCTCCAAACAGCACCTTTTCCATCAGAATCCTGACTACAGCGGTCCATGCTCCAAAAGTCATCAACCATGCAAAAATAGATGAAATAACATAAGTATCACCTCTCAATACGAAATATATCAATGAGTAATAGTGAATTATGACATCGAATAGTGATGCAAAATGGACGTATCAACTCCCCCAAGCTTAGACTTCGCTTGTCCCCAAGAGAAACTGAGCTCAATAAACATGGCCTCAGGTTTATGGAGTGAAGAGTCGATAAAAGAATACGGACAAGAAGCATCACATTCATCAAATACATAGATCATAATAGAATACAACTCACTATTATATAACTCAACTTGTAATGAGTAAAGGAAACACAATAAAGATACATAAAGTGAATCATAATTGGTAATGGAAAACTTAGCTCTTGGTCGAAGAATAGTTGATAATTTGCTGGAGTTCACAAATAGCTGGTTTTCAATGATAGCTTTCAAAGTAGTAAACATCAAGATAAGAGCAATGTGCAAAACAAGGAACATAAGACACGATTGAATAAATCATCATATAAATGAATGAAACACAACAACTCAAAATACTTGCTGAGATAGAAGGGAGTAGGTTTACTGAATCAACTACAAAGTAAAAGAAAGGCCCTTCGTAGAGGGAAGCAGGGATTGCAAGTCTCATAAAGAGCTCCCAAAAATTATGATACTTAGTAGCTTTCAGCTCTCATTGCCCCTATCATCGGCATCTTTAGGTGATTAAGGTTAAAGTGATCAAATATGAGGATATGCATTGACAAGTTGTAAGTTGAGAATATCATGTCCCTTGAATACGAGGGTCGCTCCTCATGCTACTCAAGTTTAGTCACCAGTAAGTTCTTGTCATCGTAAGCATATGTGTATCATAGAGAACCGCCAACGGGGTACCCCTTGCCCGATGATACGAAAGAATCCCCATATCAAAATGACAAGGCAAGCAGACAACAAGCATCTCAGCAATCTTCTTATTTACCATGGGAATATGGTGCTTTTTCTCTCTTTCCTCTTTTCATAATATCTTTTTTTTTCTTTTCTCTTTTTCTCAATCTCCATCTCTTTTTTTATAAGAAGAATGCTTCATAGATACTCGTTATGGTTACGCTGCAGGTTTTCACCATGTCAGCATGGATTAGACCAGTGGCCCAGGCGTTTCTCTAACACATATGCATAACTCCATGGATTTACAAGCTCCCCTTTCATTTAACACCGACGACATCCATAGACAAAAGAACATGATATCAACTTGGTACAAAGTACCAGTGCAATGTTGAAAGCGTTCCCCATGACATCATGGTTCTGCTAATTCACAACTTACAAAACGCAAGCATATACGCAACATATGTGAGTTTATTAAATGCAAGAAAGTAAAGTGCGCCATCAAGTTCGTGAGAGCTTTAATCACTAATTTTCACATAACAAGTTTAATTTGGGAGGTAGATAAAACAAGAATTTACTTGGAATAGCAATAATGCTACTAGGTAGGAATGGTGGACACAAATGGCAAAGGTTTTGGTTTAAAGGAGTGGATGCATGAGAATAATTTCCTCTTAGTACAGGTTTTTGGCTAGCAAGGCTGGGTAGCAAGTACAAGAGTTGAAGGAAACAAACAAACATACAAGTGATAAAGACAAACATGCAATCTTCCTTGGAAGCACAAAAGATCTTAACTAGAGAATACTATACTTATGAGCAAATCAAGAAAGAAAGATGGGGAAATAATTTTTCTCTAGAGTACTTCTATCTTTTTCATTCAACTCTCGAAAATAGTGTTGCTACTGATGGAGCCAGGTTTGCCCAAACCAACTAAACTAACTCAATGATCCCAAAGTGATACCAATACTAACAACAAGATCAATCATACAAACACGAATTGAAAACTAATATAAGCTATGCAAAAGAATAAATGATAGAACTTCTCATTAATATTCCATAACGGCAACTCACACCAAGGGATACATGTCTAACGAGAGAGGGGACACTTCCATAATGCAAACCATCCTACATGATAACTTCTCTATTCATGATATGACTCGACTAAAAAGGTAAAAAGATAGAAGATAGTGATGTGATACCGCGGCACTCCCCCAAGCTTGGAACAAACCATGGGGATGCCAAACCTGATGACAAATTATTCCTTTGGTGGTGGTGGTATTCTCTTGATGAGCTCCTTGATCAGTTTCCCCAAGTCCTCAATCTCGAAGGTGAGAGTATGAATCAACCTTGAATTTTCTTCGATGCGGCTCATGATCGTGTCGGGCTGCGGATCCCAGCTCTTGCTATTCTTTCCCCACTCTTCCACCTTGAAGTCTTCTTTTCCTGTATGGCTAGAATGAGGCAAATCCCCATTGGAGGGTAATTTCTCCTTAGGCATATTCTGGTATTCATACTCATGATAAGGGTATGGAAAGGATTCTTGGCGGACACAATTGTTCTTATAAACCTTCAAAGAGTATGTCCTGACAGAAACAGATCGAAATGAAAACACGACAAAAACACGATATACGAACCTCGGGAGATCCGGGGGGTTATATATTACGAAGTTTCATAACAAAAGGAAGGTACTGGGGGAAAATGAGTCAGAGGCGGAGTCTGAGGTCGACTCACCACCTGGTGGCGCAGCCTAGGGTGGGCCCGCGCCACAGGGTGGTGTGAGCCACTTGGCTCCGTTTCCGTCCCTCTTTCAGTTCGTAACTTTCCTTATTGGCTAAAAACTGCAAAAATATAGCTAGATAGTATTTTCGCGGAACTTTTCTTACCAAAACTATTACCTATTTGAAAACAGGCTCTATAGGTCTCTGAATTTGGTATCTAGTGGGTTCTTCCGGAGTCACCACTTGAATAATCATCAGTATCTTCATCTTCATACTCTTATTACTTGAGTCATAAAACCCTTCTCTTCCTTATTACACCATTATCTCCACTTCCTGGAAATTTCTTTCACACAAAACTTCACACAATTCTCATTAGCAACATTAGTATAAATGAAGTGATAAAACCATTTGAGTCCAACTTCAACTGAAAACCATCAAAACATAAGCTACTGTAGCAACTCCTTCCGAAAACCCAAAAAGAATTCAAAAAGGAAATCGAATAAAGAAGCAAATGCAAGATTGGCAAAAGCTGTCAAAGCACACCAGCAGGTAAAGATCAATTTTTTTGAAAATCTTCTGTTGCTCAAATCAAAAAGTGAAAAACTAATGAAAGTTAAATAACAACCTGGGGCTGAAGCAAAAACAATTACAGCTCAAACCGACATACAGAGATCTCTCTCGAATTTTTACGGTGAAGTACAAAAATCTGTTTCGGGACAGCAACTTCCCCAAATCTTACTTCTCCCTCATTAGAGGTTGATCTTGACACAAAAACCAAAAAAAACAGATAAGGAGCGGTTATTACCGAAGTAATAACTTCCAAGACTCATAGAAACAAAAACAAACTGAAAGAAAAAATAAATTGGGTTGTCTCCCAAAGAGCTCTTTCTTTATAGCCATTAAGATGGGCATGATAATTTTGAAGATGCTCACATAGGAATATGAATTGAAGCGAAAGAGAGCATTAAGAAGAAAACATACACACATTTAAGTCTAACCCACTTCCTATGCAAGGGAATTTTGTAAATAAACAAGTTGTTGAAACCAGAGGCTACAAGCATAGGAGGCAAAACAAGTGCAACATGAAAACTTTCAGCATAAAATGAGGAAACTTGATATTATTGAGATACATCAAAACAATTTTCCCTCTCTCATAATAACTTTCAGTATCATGCATAAACTTAACAATATAACTATCACAAGGACCATCATAGCAATGATCACTTATTCTAACAGAAAACACAGGAATACTAGCTCTCATAACACTACTATGTGAAACAATATTAGAGGTATCCTTACAAAGGATAATGTGTCCCTCTTCTTCATATTTAGTAACAAAGTCTTTCACATTTTCTATAATAGGCTCATCAACAATTTGTTTATCAGGTTCAACAACTTTATTTGTACTTTCATTAACCATACTAGCTATCATATAATGTTCCTTAATCTTAATTGGGAAAGACATTTTCTCAATATAAGGTTCAGGTAAAACATGATTAGTAGTATAAACTTCAGTATTTCTTGCAGGAACACTCTTAGCAACATCTTTATAAGGTTCATGATACTTATTCCACTTCTTTTTAGGCACTTCAATGTAGGAAGCAAAAGCCTTAAAATAAAAAGCAATAGCTTGAGAGTCTAGACCATAAGAATTTTTAATATTTTGAAAGTCATCAGTTCCCATAAAAGATTCAATGCATTCATAATCATAATTTATACCTGATTTTCTACCTTTTTCATTCTCCCAAGCTTCAGCATTGTCTTGAATACGGACCAGAAGTTCCCATTTAGCTTCTTCTTCCATGCGAGTGAATGATCTAGCACAAGAAGCATCCAATAAATCCTTGTCATGTAGAGGGAGCCTTGCATAAAAGTTATTGATAATAATATTGTTGGGGAGCTCATGAATGGGACATTTGAGCATTAGTAACTTCAATCTCCCCCAAGCTTGAGCTGTACTCTCTCCATCAAGAGGCCAAAAGTTGTATATTTGATTTCGGTCTTTATGAATCTCACTAGGAGGATAAAACTTTGAATAAAAGAGAGGCACCATTTCCTCCCATTCTAGAGCTTGACCATTCTTCAGCAGCTTATACCATTCCCCAGCTCTTTGTTTCAGCGACAATGAGAATAACTTCTTCTTAACTTGATCTGTAGTGATACCTGCACACTTGAAAAACCCGCATAATTCGTGTATAAAGAGTAAATGATCACCGGGATGGACAGTTCCATCCCCAACATAGGAGTTATCCATAACATGATTAATAATTCTTGTAGGTATTTTAAAAACATCATTCTCAGCAGGTGGTGGCTTATCTACTACCTTAGCAGTGGTCGTAGCATTACCAAATAAGAAACTCAGCGAATTATCCATAATGAAAATAAAAAGCAACTAGCAGAAGTAAACAATACTCACAGTAGAAGTTTCCTTTACCAGTTCCACTCTCCAATAGCGCCAGAAAATAGTCTTGATGACCCACAAGTATAGGGGGTGCATCGCAGTATTTTCGATAAGTAAGAGTGTCGAACCCAACGAGGAGCAGAAGGTGCTGGCTAGTGGTATGGATCAGGAATTCTCTGCAAATACTTAGCAAACGAATTTTTAGGGGTTTTCGATAAAGCAAGTAAACAAAGTACGAGTAAATAAAAGACAGTAGGAATAAATGCAGCAAGTGGCCCAATCCTTTATGCAGCAAAGGACAAGCCGGTTGTATTACTTAAAATGACCAAACGTTCTCGAGGACACATGGGAAGACTTTCAAGTGCTTTCGCTTCATATAGTTGATTAATGTTCTTTAGCTTGCTAAGTGTTGTGTGGGTGAACCTGTGCTAATGTACCGACCTTCCTAAGACTAATACATACATGTGATTATACCCCTTGCAAACATCCGTAAGTACAAGAAAGTAATTAAGGTAGAAACCTAACCACAACTTTAAACTCTAAGACCCTTACGTCCCTTGTACAATGGTTTCCTAACGGGGGTTCAGGTTTTTGTCACTCCGGCAACCCCTACGATTAGTAGCCAAATACACAATGCATTCCCCTAGGCCCATATAGGTGAAGTGTCATGTAGTCGACGTTTACATGACACCACTAGAAGAAGTACACCAAAACTTAAATATCAAACTATTGGATCTTTCCAAACACAACTCCACTACTAACAACATGACTTCTAACATGTCCTCAAGAACAAAACGAACTACTCACAAGACATCATATGGATCATGATCAGAGATGGAATAATGATGTATAACAATCTGAACATAAACAATAATTGAATGGTTCACTCAATAGCATCAACTACAAAGAGTAATCAACACCGGGAAAGTTTCCCCTATGAACTAATGCATGATTCAACTCAATTGTTACAGCAATATGGAGATGGTGATCAGGGTGCTGCTGCTGATGGTGGTGGTGGTGATGATGATGATCCCGATGAAGTCCATCTTGATGGTGGTGTTGATGGCGACGATCTCCCCTCTCCAGGAAGGAACTCCCCCGGTAGAAATCTGTCTGCCAGAGAGATCTTTCTCTCTCGGTGTTTTCCGCCCCGCAGAGGCAGCGGAATCTTTCTGTGGTCTCTCCCCGAGTCTTAGGGTTTTGGGAGGATAATATACGCTAGAGGGGAGTGCCTAGAGTGGGCCAGGGTGGCCACACCACTAGCTGGCGCGGCCTAGGGCTACCCGCGCTAGGGGATGGTGTGAGCCCCATGTGGCCCATCTCCAGCTCCCTTCTAGCTTCCTTCGTCTTCTGGAAAAATAGGATTTTCCGTATATTTTCCCGGATTTTATGATCTTCGCAAATTTTGCCTCCAAACAACACCTTTTCCAACAGAATCCTGACTATAGCGGTCCATGCTCCAAAAGTCATCGACCATACAAAAACAGATGAAATAACATAAGTATCACCTCTCAATACGAAATATATTAATGAATAATAAAGAATTATGACATAGAATAGTGATGCAAAATGGACGTATCATTGCCCAAGGAGTCATTGGGAGATTTCTTCGACCTCGATAAATTTGACGGGTAAGTTTTTGTATTTGCGTGTTCGTCTTGTTTTTCTCGAAGTTTCTCTTCTGAAGTGGTATGGGGCATGTTTGCAGTCAAATGGCGTCGTCTTCCTCCGACGACTGCCAATTTGCTAAAGAATCTAGAGTCATAGACTCCAAGAACAAGGAGGTCATAGTGTGTTCTCCCGCTCCTCTAGTGGCGGCCCACTCCGGCTGACATGGGTATACCCTACATGTACTGGAGCTTGGCATATACGGTCCAGATACAGCAGAATCCCACGGCGTTTCCAAGGGCCAATACAAGATTCGGGTGATCCATGGACTCTTCGATTGCTTGTAACACAAGTAATAGTTTCAAGATAGAAAGTTCAAAGGATGAACCCTAATCTGTAACCGACTCGGCCTGCTACCCTAGACCTAGCCTATCTGTATAAAGGCTGGGAGGGGTGGCGAGGAGGATGATCACAACCCTAGTTTTCACCACCATCGCCAGGTTGCATCACTGCACCCCTGTGATCTTTGATTCCTTCATTAATTCCAAAAGCAGACAAGCAGGAGTAGGGACCTCTACGAGGCCTGAACCTGGGTAAACGTTGTGTCCCTGTGTGCTTGTTTGCTAGCCGACTGATGCCTCCAGCACTCCCTCCTTCTCCAAATCTCAAGTCCATAACAATGGGCATTGGCGAGTTAAACCCTCGTCAATTGGCGTCGTTTGTGGGAATTGGTATTGCTGATGTAGCGGCTTCTTCGGCCTCATCAACCACAATCTACCACTCCACAATAGCAGAGATTTACCAGCTCTTTGGCGCTTTTGACTTCACCGTCCACACGCCGGCCACTCGCCTGGATTTCGAATCCGGAGGCGATGGGATCAGCCTAGCGATCAGGAGCATCCGCTTCCAGGTCGGCCAATTGGGCACGCTTCGCCTGCCCGACCAGCCGACGGCCCCCGCGATTGCTACCGCATCGTGGTTCGCACCACCAATCAGCACCCTCCGCAAGCTCAATGCCCTGGCAATAGCTGGGAGCACGGACAGCGACAATAGTCACGGATCCGATCTGGGTAACCGAGCCATAGAGGATGGAGTCTACGACTCTAGATCTGAAAGTTGTGGGAGCAACAGCATCCCCAACCACTTCATGTGTGCCGTCATCAACGCGGGTGACATCGGCGTCAATCGCGAAAACACCGGCTTTGGCACCAGACTGCCCAATGGCGGTATACCAAACGGTGGCCCTACCAATGGTGACCCCACCAACGGTGTGCCCACCAACAATGGAACGGGAGGACAACCGCCACTTATAGTGAACGAGAACACGGAGAGCGTATACTGATCAGGCTCAACGACAACGAGTGGGCCCGTTGTTGAGAAGCTCTACGAGGAAATCCTCTGCCCCACAACACCTCGCGAGACATGCTGATGGGATACCATTGGCTGCCGAAAGAGGAATATATGTGCCAGCTACAGGCAATCGCGCAACTCGAGGCGCGTAAGAAGGAAGCGGACGAGTCGAGCCTTCTGCGAGCTAGGTTCTCCTCTTTAAGTTTCCCCTCTTTATGTTGAAAGTCTTGAAGTTGCACTTGTTTTGCTTTACTATGCTTGTTGCTTTGTGCTTTCATGACTTTTTTATTTAAAAGATTCCTATGCATAGGAAGTGGGTTAGACTTAAATGTGTTTTGAATTTGCTTCTTAATGCTCTCTTTTACTTCAATTCATAATTCTTATGTGAGCATCTTCTCAAACTATCATGCCTAACTTAAAGGCGTTAAAGCAAATAACTTATTGGGAGATAACCCAAAAGTTTTAGATGAGTATTGGAAGTTATTACCTCTGTAATAACCGCTCCTTATCCTTTTTATTTGCTTTTTGTGCCAAGAGTAACCTCTAATGAGAGAGAAGTAATGCTTGGGAAAGTTGTTGTCTCGAAACAGATTTTTGTTCTTCACAAAAAATTAGTGTAAAGTATCTGTATGTCGGTTTGAGGCGTGATTTTTTGTGCTTTTGCCCCATTTTTGTTATCTAACTGTCGTTAGTTCGACACTTTTCAATCTGAGGAACATAAGCTCTTTGAAAAAATTGGTTTTTACCTGCTGGTCTGTTTTGACAGATTTTTGTCATTATTTGCATTTGCTTCTTGTTGGTTCCTTTTTGTGTTCTTTTGGGGAATTGAGCTTTTTGACGGAAGTGCTATAGTAGCTTGTGTTTTAATGGAAGTTTTATCGGTGTTGAAACTGAACCCAAAGACTTATTATCTTGAGTGCACTAATGTTGCTAATAAAGATTGTGTGAACTTTTGTATGAAGGAAAAATTTCAGGTGTATGGAAGGAATGAGTAATGAGATGAAGGGTGGACTAGAGCTCAAGCTTGGGGATGCCACGCGTGTCACACCAAGAAATATCCAAGAAGTACAAGCGTTAAACCTTGGGGATGCCCAAGGCATCTCCCTCTTTATCAATAAAAATCCCAGGTTTCTTCCAAACACTCCATTTTTATTGTTTCATGCACAGTTGTGTTGTTCTTGGAGCATCTTATTTTTTGTTTTTGTTTTGGTTTTTGGTTTTCTTTTTTTCTTAGTTTGATGAATAAATTTGTTGGACCCCCTCTTTCATGCATTAGTTTTCAAATAGTTTGGTTTGGATTGGAAAAGAGTAGGAAAAGTTCATGCTTAAGTGGTAAAGAGAGCTTGTTTTTTACTGTGGCCTATATTTTATCATGCCATGCTTGATGTTGTTTTGGCTTTATGCTTAGTATTCTTTGCTGTAGCATGAATTGTTATAAACAATTTAGATTGCTTAATGTGCCTTGGAAGGATCATGCGTTGTTTTAGCACATTAACGCATAGTATTATGGTATTCTCCTTTGATGCTTTATTTGGGTTGACTTGGCGCATGCTTACACCATGTTATGACTATCCCAAGTCACCATAGCCTTTATGATCCTTTAGTTTTCTACTTGTAATATCAATTTATGCTTTAATTAATGATGGTTTGTCTCTTTGTATGATTATGGCCATTATTGCTCTCATAGTTGGTCGCTCCTAGTCTTTGGCTAGCCTCCATAACCAAGTATGAGTTCCACTCATGCATCCAACTCCAAATAAAACAAAGTTATTCCAAGAGTCAACCATACCTACCTATTAGCATTTGCTATTCCAAGTATATTCATGTTTTTATCTACCTTCCGAATTAAACTTGTTATGAGAAAACTAGTGATTAAAGCTCTCACGAACTTGATGACACACTTTACATTTCTTTCCCTTAATAAACTTGAACCATTGTGTCGTCTATGTTGTATATGCTTGCACTTATTTGTTGGGGATTAGCAGAACCATGTTGTCATGGGGAATGCTTTTAACATTGCACTTGTACTTTGTACCTAGTTGATATCATGCTCTTTTGTCTATGGATGTCGTCGGTGTGAAATGAAAGGGGAGCTTGTAAGTCCATGGAGTTATGTATATGTGTTAGAGAAACGATTGGGCCGCTGGTCTAATCCATGCTGTCATGGTGGAAACCTGCAGTGTAACCATAATGAGCTGTCTATGTAGCATTCTTCTTATAAAAAAAGAGTCAGATATGGAGAAAAAAGAGAAAAAGAAAAAAAAATAGATACGAGAAAAGAGTTAAGAGAGATAAAAGCACCATTTTCCCATGGTAAATAAGAAGATTGCTGAGATGCTTGTTGTCTGCTTGCCTTGTCATTTTGATATGGGGATTCTTCCGTATCATCGGGCAAGGGGTACCCCGTTGGCGGGTCTGTATGATATACATGTACTTACGATGACAAGAACTTACCAGTGACTAAACTTGAGTAGCATGAGGAGTGGCCCTCATATTCAAGGGACATGAGATTTCCAACTTATACTCCGTCAAGCATATACACCATAGTTTGTTCACTTTAACCTTTATCACTTCAAGATGCTTATGATAGGGGCAATGTGAGCTGAAAGCTAGTAAGTACCATAATTTTTGGAAGCTCTTTATAAAACTTGAATCCCTACTTCCTTCTATGAAGGCCTTTCTTTTAATTTTATGTTGAGTCTCCACCTTCTATCTTTATGCACCTAATTTGCGAGCATAGTGGCTATTTTTAGTTCTATGTGCATTGTCCCAAGACTTGTTGATTGATGCATAAGTTGATATTGCTTGTTTTAAACTATTTGTATCTAGTCACTCTTAGGAACTTTGAAGGTGTCCTATGCATTTATATTTGCTACTCTATGAGGGACAAGCTGAATGCCACTATGCTATGTTTTCTTTATGTGAAACAAACAAACGTCTTGTAAAGCATTGTTATTCATGAATCTTTTGTTTGTGCCTTTTCATGTTGCAACATAGTTGCTTTGTCTTATTGCTAGAACTTTGTCTTTCATGTTATGATTGAAGTACTATGATCCCAGCTTTGAATGTTTTACAAATACTTTGATCAAGTTTACGATGGTGCATGTCACCTAAAAAATTATTATGTCTTTTTATCACTTACCTACTCGAGGACGAGCATGAGTTAAGCTTGGGGATGTTGATACGTTGCTAACGTATCCATAATTTTTGATGTATTTCACTTGTATTATCTATACCACTTGTATTTCACTATCTCTTCGCCGAACTAGTGCACCTATACACCTGACAAGTGTATTGGGTGTGTTGGGGACACAAGAGACTTCTTGTATCTTGATTGCAGGATTGCTTGAGAGGGAATACCTTTGACCACTTCCTCCCTGAGTTTGATAAACATTGGGTGATCCACTTAAGGGAAAACTTGCTGCTGTTCTACAAACCTCTGCACTTGGAGGCCCAACAACTGTCTACAAGAATAGAAGTGTGTAGACATCAATCGCAATATCCAAGTCTATGTTGACGACATTGTCATCAAAACTAAGGAGGAGGCCACGCTAATCGACGATCTCCGCGAGACCTTCACCAACCTCGACCGCTACCGGATCAAGCTCAATCCCGACAAATGCTTCTTTGGCGTACCATCTGGGCAAGTACTCGGGTATCTCATCTCTGCGAGAGGGATCAAAGCAAACCCGAAGAAAATAAAGGCCATACTGGCCATGGAGAAGCCGAAGAACGTAAAAGGCATCCAGCAGCTGGCTAGGCGAATCGCGATGCTCAGTCGATTCATCAGTCGAATGGGCGAAAAGGCGCTGCCCTTCTACCAACTCCTCCGTAAATCTGACAAGTTTGAGTGGACAGACGAGGCACAAGAAGCATTCAAAGACCTCAAGCGTCTATTGTCCACCTCGCCAGTACTGGTGACTCCTCTTCAAAAGGAACCACTATTGACCTACATCGCCGCCACCAATCAAGTGGTCAGCATGGTGCTCATGGTGGAACGAACCGAAGAAAATAAAGTCGACGGGGTCCAACGCCCAGTATACTAACTCAGCGAGGTGCTCACGCCAACAAAGCAGCAATACCCGCACTACCAGAAGTTGACATACGGTTTCTTCATGACAGCCAGGCAACTGCGTCAGTATTTCCAGGAGAACGCAATCGTGGTGGTAAATGACACCCCGCTCGGGAACATGCTGAATAATCCCGACGCCACTAGACGAGTCGCGCTCTGGGGCATAGAGTTGTTGCCACGCGACATCACATACGAGAAGCGCGACACAATCAAATCGCAAGTTCTCCTGGACTTCCTCGTGCACTGGATGGAGAACCAACTCCCCGACAAACCAGATATGTCCTACCTCTGCACAATGCACTTCGACGGATCCAAGCGAAAGGACGGAGCTGGGGCAGGTGCATATTAACATCACCCCTAGGAGACAAGATGAAATACATTCTGCAAATGCAGTTCACAACCTCCAATAACAAAGCCGAGTACGAGGCCTTAATCCATGGGATGCAGATGGTGAAAGCTTGCGGCGCCAAGAGGCCATCATCTACGGCGACTCCAAACTGGTGGTCAACCAAACGATGCACGAGTGTGACTCTCTCATTTAATAAAACTCTTTTATTAAATTTATTCAGAATTTTGTTAATTACTTTAATTAACAAACATTCACATATAACCCCTTGCAAAATTTCAATATCACATGCAGAACCACTTTCTGCAATTTTACCCGAAACAGTTTCTGGTTTCTATCGAAATAATTCCTGCGCTTTTCAATTCTTTCGTCTGAAACATATGTGCTCCAAAATGGTGTCCGGTAAATCTTAAGTGTGTCACCGTACGGTTCGCGAATAATTAAGACATGATTGAGACTCCTCTCAGATCAATAATCAGAAGAGGGACCTGGAGGTCCATACTGACTCCTGCATATTCAATGATGACTTCTGTGATTGTGAGAACCTTTAACGCTTGTAATTTAATCCCTTTGTCTCTTGATATAATACATGTCCAAGATTCGATCATCGGTATCCAAATACCTAGTCTGATCTCGTTACCGACATGCACTCTTTTCTTGTTCCCGTGATATAACATTCTAGTGATCACATCACTTGCTTCCAAGCTACCTTAATGTGATATCACCGAGAGGGCCCAGAGTATATCTATCCGTCATCGGGATTGAGCCTCAACATAACACCTTCGTCGCACTGAACCCATTTAATAGTCACCCAGTTACGGTGTGACCTTTGATGTTATCAAGATACTCTTCCGGTGTTAGCAATTAACATGATCTCATGGTCTAAGGATAAATATTACTTCGTGTGATGTTATAGCAATGTAAACATAATGACTTGATCGTAATGCTATACTTCGGATGAATGTTCATCACATCATTTCACAAATGCTGTGACCTTGTTATTAACAACATCCAATGTCCATGATCAGGAAACCTTGATCATCTTGTTAATCAACAAGCTAGTCTATAAGAGAGGCATAACTAGGAACCCGTTTTGTTTATTTAACACACATGTATTGACGTTTCCGATCAATACAATTATAGCATGCAAAATAAACATCTATCATATATAAGGAATACATAATAACAACTTTATTATTACCTCTCAGGGCATATTTCCTTCTGTCTCCCACTTGCACTAGAGACAATAATCTAGTTCACATAGTGATAAATCTAACACCCATGGAGTTCTGGTGTTGATCATGTTTTGCTCTAGGGAGAGCTTTAGTCAACGGATCTGCTACATTTAGGTCCGTGTGTACTTAACAAATCTTTATACCTCCATCCTTGACATGTACGCGGATGAAGTGAAACCGACGCTTAATATGCTTCGAATTCTTGTGAGACCTCGGTTCCTTGGCGTTGGCTATGGCTCCATTGTTGTCACAATAGATCACTATCGGGAACAATGCACTAGGAACCACACATAGTTCCGTAATGAACTCTTTCATCCAAACCGCTTCCTGCGCCGCTTCTGAAGCAGCAACATATTCCGCCTCCGTCGTTGATCCAGCCACCACAGGTTGTTTGGAACTCCTCCAACTAACTGTTGCTCCGTTCAAGAGAAATACGTATCCGTATTGAGACTTAGAGTCATCCGGATCGGTGTCAAAGCTAGCATCGACATAACACTTAGCGACTAGCTCTTCTTCACCTCCATATATAAGAAACATATCCCTAGTTCTTCTCAAGTACTTGAGGATGTTCTTGACAGCTATCCAGTGTTCCAAACCTGGATCAGATTGGTACCTGCTAGTCAAACTAATAGCATGTGCCACATCCGGTCTTGTACATAGCATGGAATACATAATAGAGCCTATGGCTGGGGCATAGGGGATATTATCCATTATCTCTCTTTCTTCCGCCGTAGCCGGACATTGAGTCTTGCGCAATGTCTTGCCTTGCAACATAGGTAAGAACCCCTTCTTACTTTCGTCCATATTAAACTTCTTTAATATCTTATCAAGGTATGTACTCTGCGATAGCCCAATTAGGCGCCTTGATCTATATCTATAGATTTTAATGCCTAATATATATGACGCTTCACCAAGGTCTTTCATTGAACATTTGCTGTTTAGATAACTTTTAACACTGTTTAAAAGATCTATATCATTTCCAATCCATATTAAGTCATCCACATATAATATCAGAAATGCCACATTGCTCCCACTCACTTTGTTGTAAATACAAGCATCTCCATAAGTTTGGACAAATCCAAACTCTTTGATCACCTCATCAAAGCAGAGATTCCAACTCTGCGATGCTTGCTTCAGTCCATAGATGGATCGCTGAATTTTGCATACCTTATTAGCATCCTTAGGATCGACAAAACCCTTAGGTCGTATCATATACAACTCTTCTTCAATATTACCATTGAGGAACGCAGTTTTGACATCCATCTGCCATATTTCATAATCGAAATTTGTAGTAATTTCTGACATAATCCTAACCGACTTAAGCATTGCTACGGGAGAGAATGTCTCATCGTAGTGAACTCCTTGAATTTGTCGAAACCCCTTTGTGACAAGTCGAGCCTAATAGATGGTCACATTACCATCAGCATCAGTTTTTCTTTTGAAAATCCATTTATTCTAAATCGCCTTTCGATCGTGAGGTAAGTCCACCAAGGTCCAAACTTGGTTCTCGTACATGGATTCCATCTCGGATTTCATGGCTTCTAGCCATTTGTTGGAATCCGGGCTCATCATCGCTTCTTCATACGTCGCAGGGTCATCCATTTCATCAACCATGAAATTCACAATAGGATTACCGTACAGTTCAGGAGCTACACGTGTCCTACTTGACCTGCGAGGTTTGGTAGTGTCCTCTTTCGGAGTTTCATGATCAATATCGTTAGCTCTCTCTTCATTAGGTGAAGTCAACTCCGAAACAGTTTCCGGTGCTGCGCTACTCGCTCCTTTCATGAAGAGAAGGTTCAATAACCACTTCGAGTTCTACCTTCTGACTCCTCACACCTTTCACGAGAAACTCCTTCTTAAGAAAGGATCCATTCTTGGCAACAAAAACCTTGCCCTCGGATCTGTGATAGAAGGTATACCCAATCGTTTCCTTAGGGTATCCTATGAAGATGCATTTTTGTGCTTTGGGTTCGAGTTTATCCGGTTGAAGTTTCTTCACATAAACATCGCATCCCCAAACTTTAAGAAATGACAACTTAGGTTTGTTTCCAAACCATAATACATACGGTGTCGTTTCAACGGATTTAGATGGTCCCTGATTTAAAGTGAATGCAGCTATTTCTAGTGCATAACCCCAAAATGACAGTGGCAAGTCAGTCAGAGACATCATAGATAGAACCATATCCAATAAAGTATGGTTACGTCGTTCCGACACACCATTACGTTGTGGTGTTCCGGCAGGCGTGAGTTGTGAAACTATTCCACACTCTTTCATGTGTGTGCTAAACTCGTAACTTAGATACTCACCTCCACAGTCAGACCGAAGAAATTTGATCTTTCTATTACGATGATTTTCCACTTCATTATGAAATTCCTTGAACTTTTCAAAAGTTTCAGACTTGTGTTTCATCAAATAGATATACCCATATCTACTCAAATCATCCATGAAAGTAAAAAAATAACGATATCCACCTCACGCCGACACACTCATTGGTCCACATACATCAGTATGTATGATTTCCAATAAATCTGTCGCCCGTTTCATTGAACCGGAAAACGGCGTTCTAGTCATCTTGCCCATAAGGCATGGCTCACATGTATCAAATGATTCAAAATCAAGTGATTCCAAAAGTCCATCAGAATGGAGTTTCTTCATGCGTTTAACGCCAATACGATCTAGACGGTAGTGCCACATATATGCAGATATATCATTATCAAGTTTAATCTTTTTAGCATTAACATTATGAATATGCGTAATATTACTATCGAGATCCAATAGAAATAAACCATTCAACACAGGTGCATGACCATAAAAGATATCATTCTTATAAATCAAACAACCATTTGTTTTCAGATTTAAAGGAATAACCACTTTGCATCAAACACGATCCGGATACAATGTTCATGCTCAGTGCAGGCACCAAATAACAATTATTTAGGTTGATAACTAATCCCGATAGCATATCAATAGGTAGCATCCCGACGGCGATAACATCAACTTTTGATCAATTGCCGACCCGCATCATGACCTCATCCCTTGCTAGTTGTCGCTTGTTCCGCAGCCCCTGAACCGAGTTACATATATTAGCAACCGATCCCGTATCAAATACCCAGGTGCTACTGTGGGTACTAGTCAAGTACACATAAATAACATGTATATCATATATACCTTTGTTTGCCTTGCTGGACTTCTTGTCCGCCAAATACTTGGGGCAATTGCGCTTCCAATGGCCAGTCCCCTTGCAATAGTAACACACGGTGTCAGACTTAGGGCCAGCTCGGGGTTTCTTTTCAAGTGTGGCAACATATTTGCCACCCTTCTTTCCCTTGTGCTTTCCTTTCTTGTCCTTCTTGAAACCGGTGGTCCTATTGATCATCAACACTTGATGTTCTTTCCTAATCTCCACTTCTGCAGTCTTAAGCATTGACAGAAGCTCGGGAAGAGACTTCTTCATGCCCTGCATATTATAGTTCATCACGAAGCTCTTGTAGCTAGGTGGCAGAGATTGGAGAACACGATGTATGCCTAAGTCAATGGGAATCGTTATTCCCAAGGACACAAGCTTATCGGTGTACCCAGACATTTTGAGTACATGCTCACTCACGGAGCTGTTCTCCTCCATCATGCAACTAAAGAACTTTTTAGTAGCATGATAACTCTCTACAGCAACATGGGTATCGAAAATCATTTTCAATTCTCCCATGGTATCAAAAGCATTGCCATTTTTGAAACGCTTTCAAAGTTCTGGCTCTAGCCCACACAGTATGCCGCAATGGACTAAGTTGTGGTCCTCCTGACGAGTCACATAGACATTCTTTTCCTCGTCAGGGGCATCAGGAGCTGGTGGGGGGCCTAGCGGCGCATCTAGCACATATTGCTTTTGCGCAGCAGTGAGGAGAATCCTCAAATTCATAGCACAGTTGGTGAAGTTGCTACCATTCGCAGCAAGTTTCTCTTTCTCCATGAACACATTGAAATTAAAAGCAGGTGGTGCCATCTACAAAAGAATTTGTAAAGTTTATTTAGACTAAGTTTATGATAGAGTGAGTTCAACTAATCCAAATTACAAATGAACTCCCACTCAAAAACGACATCCCTTGTGTCCTTTTGGTGATTACATGAACCAAATCCACTACACTAAGTCCGATCATCACGTGAGTGGATGTAGCTTCAAAGGCAAGCATCTATATGGGCATCATATCAATTATATGACTCATGCTTAACCTTTCGGTCCGTGTTCCGAGGCCATGTCTGTACATGCTAGGCTCGCCAAGTAAGAACCTTAGTATTCGTGTGTGTAAAACTGTCTTACACCAGTTCCTATGAAAGCGTAGATTCGGGTACACCCGATCATCACGTGATGTCTCGAAACACGATCCATGGAACGGTGCATACTCAAGGAAGAACACATTTTTATCTTGATATCTAAATGAGGGATCATCTTACAATGCTACAAAAAGCGCCAAAACTAGCAGTATAAGATGCTAACATCTAATGTGTAAAGTGAGATGATATGGTCCATGCATTTGATCTCTATCATTTGCATCGTGGTATGATCTCTATCATTCCTTTGTGTGTAAGGCCAAGGTCTATCGAACTTACACGTTGAATGTGTTGTAAGAGTATCTATCATACATCTACTTACAACAATACCATATCAATACACTAGCCCAGCAACGACCTAAACTAGACGCCTCTAATTTATCAATTGCAAGTTTTACGTGGCATAGGGCTTTCGTAGATAGAACCGTTCTTACCTACGAACATGAACCACAATGAGGATAACCAAGTTATTAGCAACTCGTTGTAAATCAGATATTGACTATAGTAGGAGAGACAGACACCCGCCAGCCACTTATGCAAAACTAGTTGCATGTCAGTCGTGGAACCGGTCTCATGTACGATGACATGTAAGGTTGGTCCGGGCCGCTTCATCCCACTATGCCACCAATATCCAAAATACATAGAAGATGCAATAACATGATCATCATCGCCCACATATAAATATATGTGTACTACCCGTGCAAAGCACCTACGCATAGATCAGGCTCTGATACCACTGTTGGGTCCGCAGCATAGAAAACAAAAAATTTCCTACGATGAGAACTACACGCCAAGATCTATCTACTAGGTACATAACAACGGGTGGACATACATCCAAGGAGAACTTACCCTCAAAGACAACGAGTTTTGTTAACGAGTAGGAACTCGTGGTTGATGTAGTCGTACACTTGCCGATCTCAAGATCGTGAGGAAGTCGGAGCGCTGCAACTCAGCAACGCATCTGCACTCGCAGACACATTCAAGCCACCGAACAACCTCCACCTCCTCGCTCCAGTGATCCAACGGAAGCAGCAACTCCTTCCAGACAAAATGCCACCGGGAACATGTATCTCGCTAATCCGAGACCATGGGGGAATAATTCTAGAGGGGGAGAGAGATCCTTCACAAGGAGGTGTGAGGAAGAAGGAGGAAGAGGGGGGCCTTTTATAGGAGGAGGGGGCTGCCCCTCCACATGGACAGCGCATGGGGGAGGTGACCCTTCACCTCCTCCATTCATGTGGTGGTAACCCCTCCACATTAAAATGCCTCTTCACATTCCCCTTTAAAGTCCCTACTTTAAATGCATTAAAATTATCTAAGTCCCTACTTTATTCAGAATTTTGTTAATTACTTTAATTAACAAACATTCACATATAACCCCTTGCAATATTTCAATATCACATGCAGAACCACTTTCTGCAATTTCACCCGAAACAATTTCCGGTTTCTATCGAAACAATTCCTGCGCTTTGCAATTCTTTCGTCTAAAACATATGTGCTTCAAAATGGTGACCGGTAACTCTTAAGTGTGTCATCCTACGGTTCGTGAATAATGCAGACATGATAGAGACTCGTCTCAGATCAAAAATCAGAAGCTGGACCTGGAGGTCCATACTGACTCCTGCATATTCAACGATGACTTCTATGATCGTGAGAACCTTTAACGCTTGTAATTTAATCCCTTTGTCTCTTGATATAATACATGTCCGTGATTCGTTCATCGGTATCCAAATACCTAGTTTGATCTCGTTACCAACATGCACTCTTTTCTCATTCCCGTGATATAACATTCTAGTGATCACATCACTTGCTTGCAAGCTACCTTAATGTGATATCACCGAGAGGGCCCAGAGTATATCTAGCCGTCATCGGGATTGACAAATTCCACTCTTGATCCATGAGCCTCAATATAACACCTTCGTAGCACTGAACCCATCTTTATAGTCACCCAGTTACGATGTGCTGTTTGATGTTATCAAGATACTCTTTCGGTGTTAGGAATTAACATGATCTCATGGTCTAAGGATAACGATTACTTCGTATGATGTTATAGCAATGTAAACATAATTACTTGATCGTAATGCTATAATTCGAATGAATGTTCATCACATCATATCACAAATGTTGTGACCTTGTTATTAACAACATCCAATGTCCATGATCAGGAAACCTTGATCATCTTGTTAATCAACAAGCTAGTCTATAAGAGAGGCATAACTAGGAATCCTTAGTGTTTATTAAACACACATGTATTGACGTTTCCGATCAATACAATTATAGCATGCAAAATAAACATCTATCATATATAAGGAATACATAATAAAAACTTTATTATTGCCTCTCAGGGCATATTTCCTTCAGTTTGTCTTTCCCTCCCTCGGAATTCTTTTCCGAGGTGATAGATCATTAGGGCGTTCAGCTTCACCATCTTCCCCCCCAAACTCTCTTTTAGAGATGAGCGCCTATGCGGCTTTATGTGAGGGTTATCTCGGCATTAGGCCGAGTCTCACTCTCTTCCGGTTTTACTTCCATGTCCAGAGAAACTCTATCACTGCCGGTAATCCTTATATTATAGGTACAATTAGTCTTTCGGTTAGACGTGAGGGCGTCTATCCTAGGATTTTAACTAGTGAGTCGGTCAAACGGTGGCTGTCTACCTTCTTTTATCATAAGGATATTCCTGCTCCCGGCAAAGCTACTACTTTGCCGGCTTTCATCGATGGAGCCGCCACGTCCCAAGCATCCTGGGACGAGGCTCCTCCGGCTCTCAGCGACGATCTGCTCCTCGCCAAGAGGCGGATTGAGTATCTGATGAAGCACAGGGGCCTGAGAGGGTTCGACCTGGTCCAGTGCTGGGTGGCACGCCGGATCCAGCCTCTCCAGCACCATGGTGACCGACTGATGCATTCCATCACGGCGTCAAAAGAAGACTCCCTCCGCATCAGCCCCAAGGCCCTAAAGCCACAAGACTACATAAGCTAGATCAAATGGTTGATAAAGGAGCGGATCGAGAGAAATATTACTAATTTATCTCTGGACATGCACACAGCGGAAGACCCTGTAGTGTCGGTAAGCTTTGAGCAGTAAACCATTTTTATGTGTTTCACCTTTAAGTTATTTCGCAACACTGAGATATTATCTTATTTTCAGCTTGCCGACATCCCCGAGTCGGAACTGGCTCCTATCGAGGGATATCCTCCGAAGTTTTCTCAGGAGGAGGAATTGGCCCCACTGCCGGACGTTATGCCCAGGAAGCATAAAGCTCCGATAGTGGCCGTCGGCACAAAGGAAGTGCCAGCTGTGAAGAGGTAACTTTCCACACAACTTCCGCCTTTGTACTTTCCCGGTAACTTCTTCCGAGATATAATGTTATTTATTCTATTACTTTCTCAGATTTAAGCAGCTCATCAAGGGCAAGGGGAAGGGGAACATCTCAAAGACCCTGCGTCAGACGAAGCTAACCATAGCTTCGCCTACTACAGATCCTCCGACTCCTGCCCCTCAATCTTCTGCAATGCCGGTGATTATTCCATGCCCGGTTGTCGTAGAAGAACTGGCTCCCTCAACAGGGCCAGCGACCCTTGAGTCGCAGACTGACGCCACCATGGGTGGCTCATGTTTTGATAAGGGTGAACCTTCTTCGGGTAATGATCCCTCGACAGAGACCTTCGCCGAAAATCTCCTGAACAATCCGGGACTTGCTAAATTTGGCTAGTCTCGGAAATCTGTGGAGGAAATCCAGCGGCTGGCACAACAATGCCTGGAAAGCCATAATCTCTGTGCCGAAGAAGAAGCACAAGAAGCGCAGGACATCAAGTAATCCGAACTTCTTGAACAAGTCCCCCTTCACGACGAGGGACTAAGAGCTGGTGTGCTTCCACCACCTCCGGTTATTCCACTCACCCTTGCCGAGAAGGTTACTACTGAGGTGAACATGTGCCTGAGCAAGATCACACGTGAACATCATCTTTACAATTAAAAGAAAAGCCGTGGTGAATGCCTGGTGTCACACCTCAATTAATTACAAAACAAATGCCACTCTTAGATTTTTTTCTTAACAAACTCCACTCCTCTCATCTATCTATCTGCTTGGTGGTTCTCCGTCGTGATTGTCCAGTGCTTTCTCCGTCCATCCCGATCAGGGTAGAAAAAACTACTTCCTACGATAACGGACCAAATCCACTTTAGAGCGGAGTCTTCCTCGACTTCCGTTTTTTTCTCCCTCTGATCTCCTTGCATATCTTATCCCCTCGAAGAATAGAGAAGCAGGGAGAGCACGAGGAGGGCGAGTAGGGAGAGGAAGGAGAAATTGGGCTTTCCCTGGTGGCGTCGAGGACAGGCGGCCAGGTGTGGATGCGAGGTCGCCTAATGCTGCGCCACCGGTGGCGGCGCACTTGGTCCTCCTCCTCTGGCGATGTACGGTCCAGCTCCGCCCGGAATCGCGCCACCGCAGGTAATCGCTATAGCCCTCCATCCTCTTCCTCCTCCGGCGAGGCAGCCTCCCGCAGTTTGCAGATGACCACCGTACTTCTTCATACCGCCAGGCACGGCCGAGCTCCCGCCGCCGCCAGGGAAGACACATATCGCCCTGCACCGACAATCTCGGCTCCGGCCTCTACTACACCAGCTATGGACATACCACTGCATACCAACCCTTCCTCCCGGTCAAAGTGTGGCTTGAAGGGAAGGGAGGCAACGGCACATGGTCTCCAACTGTCCATCACTGCTAATCCTCTACATAGCTATGTCCGGTTTTGAACTACTGATTAACATCCTATATAAAATAAAGGGTATATTATGGGAAAGTTCCAAATCAACAGTAAGTATTTTTTCATTTGGAAGAAATACTGCCCAGATCACTGTTTCTTAGCTAGGTTAGTTGGCTTGTTGTAGTTTTCACCGATCTTGACCAGCTTTCCTATCACAGTGTGTGATTGCTACTTCTAATTTCTTATGATGGCCGAGCTGAATGATCTGCAGGGCTGGCGACGCTTTCTAGAATTAGTAGCAGGACAATTTCAAAACATATTTGATAAAAAAACGACTTTTAGAGTTCAGAGATGATAGAGGAAAAATGTCACCAATTTCTGGAAAATTCAGTTAATGCTAGGCATTAGGGCAAAGAATTTTGTTCATGTATGGACACAAGGCTCCAATTCACTTGTGCTGAGACAAAGATGACCAACATAGATGCTTGTTCATGGAAAAATAGATGTGTGGGGAAGAGAGATATGAGGTAGTACAGATAGTTTGCCTATTCAAAAATGATCCCAACCAAAGTAAAGACTGGCGACAGTGATGCCTCCTATCGGAGAAAATCATGTGGTGTGTTTGCTTTTTGGCCGTCGATTGATCTGTGTTGTGCCTTGAAAAAAATGTAATGGTACTTGTTCTCCCGTAGCAACGCACGGGTATTCAGCTAGTGTAAGTCAGAATTCCAACTCACGCTTTTCCTTTACTGTATTTTATGTCATATCCTCTAGCCCCCAAGCATGAAGTTGGATAGTAGATCCGGGTTTATGCTTCACAAGCATGCCAAAGAACGAACTAGTATAGCCCCCAAGGCTCGTTCTGATATTAGCTACAATATTAGCCCGAGTCTTTAGTAGTCTTCTAACTATGGGTATTCTCACTTACAGAAAGTTAATTCATATAACCAGGAATTGTTGAAGAATATCTGCAATAACTGGAGAGAGATCAAATCTCTCCGACTTAAAAATGCGGAGCTTAAAGTTTCCAAGGATGAGGCCAACGGTGAACTTTCCGAGACTCAAACCTTGTCCTGTGTTTTCATAGTCGAATATTTTTTGTTGAACTGTTGTTCTTTTTGACTTACAGCACTGATAATGTAGTCCTGTGCTATGATAGAAGAGGCCGAGAATCTGAAGACCCTGGTTATGGCAAACAAGGATCTCCGCCAAGAGCTAGACCAGCTTAAGGCGGATCATGAGAAGAGCATTGCTCAAGTTCTCGAATCCTCCTCCACGGCCATCGTGGAGCGTGATCGCAAGATTGCACTCCAGTAGAAGAATATCTAAAATCTCAACGACGAGCTATTCAGAGAGAAGGATATTTCCGAGGCGCTCCGGCCTGAACTCCGAAGTCTTCGTGAAGAGAAGACCAAAGGTGATGACATCATCTTTGGTATGTTTCCGTCTTTCTGACTTGTCTACATTGTTCGGCTCTTTCGATGCCAGATTTATTTATCTGTTTTGCATTATATGCATAGGTCCTCTGAACTTGACGGACTCCACCTCTACCGAGCCCTGCACCTACCGGCTTACCCAAGTCGGTGATTTGCTTCATGACTTCTGCCAATCCATTGAGGATATTGGCGAAGCTCTCAAGGTTCCGGACATGCATAGCATGTTCGATTTTTAGGTGCGGGACAAGGCAAAGCAGATGCCTCAGCTCGTCCGGGACTGGAACATGTCCTACGCAGGATCATCGGCGCAGAACGCTCTCACAATGGTCATGAGCCACCATGGAAGCATGGAGATCTGGCAAGTGACCAGAGGGTACTCTACTATGGATGAAGACGACCAGGAGCAAGATATCAAAGCCATCATGGACTCCTGCGCTAGATATGGGTGTCACGTAGCTTATTTGACCAGCTACGACACTCCCTTCTTCACTCGCATGGAGACGCCGCCTCTGCCTTTCGAAGAAGAAACCGAAGTTTAAGATGATGACCACACCATGTCGGATGTGGACATCACGGAACGATATCAAGGCGATGCATCCAGCGAGCCGGCAGCTCCTACCTCTTCTCCTGCATCATAGATTATCAGAAACAAATGTGTCATTCTAAAAATGTTATGGGTCTGTAAATATGAAGTATGATACTTTTCCTAGTGCTAAGTTTTAATCTATTCAGCACTTTTAGTTTAAATTTTTGTGTGCCTGAAATGTTTACATAAGCAGTTGTACTTTTTTGTCTGTACTTATTGTTTATCTGGCTTTCCGCCTCGTCCCTTTCGTGAGCCGACTAAACTTTCAGCATGGAAACTTTGTCGAGCAACAGAGCTCAATTGCTAAACCAGTTTAAACTCGGAAACAAAGCCGGCTTCTGATGGCTCAATGTACGGCGCCCAGAAAATTGCTTGATGGCAGTGTTGATGTAGAGCTCGTTGGGAACTCCAAGAGGAAGGTATGATGAGCACAACAGCAAGTTTCCCTCAGTTATGAAACCAAGGTTTAATTGAACTAGTAGGAGCAAGGAAATACCCCAAAGGTGTTACTAGCTAAGCTTTGGCAGGGCGCACTACCGGTGCTAGTAGCAACATGGAGACCTGCACAACACAACCACAGAACTTTGTCCCCAACTTGCGATGAGGTTGTCAATCTCACCGTCTTTTGCGGAAAACAAAGGATTAAACGTATCGAATGGAAAGAAGTAAAAGTTTGCAGAAAGTAAACACAAAGCAGTAAAAAATTGTAGATTGTATGTAAAGACAAAGGACCGGGATCCATAGTTCACTAGAGGTGGCTCTCCTTAAGATAGATAACATGCTGGGTGAACAAATTACAGTGGGGAAATTGACAAACACCGAGAAAGCAATACATGCATATACTAATCATCTTGACTCCTCTGAGACTTGATTGTGAATTACAACATAATACATAGACCGCCATCCAACTGCATCTATGACTAATAATCCACCTTCAGGTTATCATCCGAACCCCCTCCAGTATTAAGTTGCAAGCAACATATTATTGCTTTACAAACTGCGTGTAAAGTAAATAATACGATTGTTCTATGAACAAAGGATTGTTGTTTTCTAACTAGTAGCAACAACACATCTAGTACCTTAGAGATTTCTGTCACTTCCCCAGATTACCAGAGGCATGAACCCACTATCGAGCATAAATACTAACTCTTGGAGTTGCTAGCATCTACTTGGCCAAGATAGCTACTAACAACGGAAAGCATGCAAGATCTCAAATAACAAAGACATGACAGAATCAATAATCAATCTGAAAGAGCATCTCAATATCCATCCGATCCCCGCAAAGACAACATGTATGAATTACAAATAGATGATCTTGATCATGAACGGAGCTCACAAGATCTAAACATGAAAGCACAAAGGAGGAGAAATCAGCCATCTAGCTACTACATGGATCCGTAGTCCGAGGATGAACTACTCACGCATCACACCGGAGGCTTGCATGGTGATGAAGAAGGCCTCCAGGGTGAATTCCCCTCTCCGGCAGGGTGCCCGGAAGAGCTTCAGATCCCTCCCGATCTAGGGATGGAGATGACGGCGGCTACAGACTCTTTCGTGGATTTTTGATCGGGTACTTAGGGTTTTCGTCCCGAGGGCAATATATAGGCGGAAGGAGAGGTCGAGGGGGTGCCGGGAGCGGCCACACCAACCCCTGGAGCGGGCCCAGCCTGGCCGCGTGGCCAGGTGGTGTGGCCGGCCCCTGGCCCTTCTCCGTCTCGTATTCTGGCACTTGATCACTTCCGGAAAAATAGGCACTTTGGCTTTTGTCCCGTCCAATTCCTAGAATATTCATTTTCGGACTTTCCTAGAACCAAAAACAGCAGAAAACAGGCAGCTGGCACTGTGGCTCTTGTTAATAGGTTAGTCCAAGAAATCATATGTAAAGTACTCCAAAGTTGGAACAAAACCCAAGAAAGTGGATAAAACCAATCATGGAACATCAAAAATTATAGATACATTTGCAATGTATCAACATCCCCAAGCTTAACTCCTGCTCGTCCTCGAGTAGGTATATGATAAAAAGAAAGAATAATTTTTGAGGTAACATGCACCATCAAAGATTTGATCAAAGTATTTGAAAAACATTCAAAGCTGGGATCATAGTACTTCAATCATAACATGAAAGACAAAGTTCTAGCAATAAGCAAATAAACTATGATGCCACATGAAAAGGCACAAACAAAAGATTCATGAATAACAATGCTTTGCAAGACGTTTGTTTGTTTCACATAAAGAAAACATAGCATAATAGTATTCAGCTTGTCCCTCAATAGAGTAGCAAATATAAATGCATAGGACACCTTGAAAGTTCATAAGAGTGACTAGATACAATAGTTTAAAACAAGCAATAACAAGTTATGCATCAATCAACTAGTCTTGGGTCAATGCACATAGAACTAAGAATGGCCACTATGCTCTCAAAGTAGGTGCATAAAGATAGAAGGTGGAGACTCAATATAATGGTGGAAGAAAGGCCTTTTGTAAAAGGAAGTAGGGACTCAAGTCTCATAAAGAGCTTCCAAAAATTATGGTACTTCACACAATCTCATTAGCAACATTAGTGCACTTAAGATAAATAAGTCTCAAGGTTTAGTTCTAACACCAAATAAACTTCTATTAGAACACTAGATACTGTAGCACTTCCATCGAAAAGCTCAATTCCCCAAAAGAACTCAAGAAGGAACCAACAAGAAGCAAATGCAGAAAATGGCAGAAATCTGTCAAAACAGACCAGAAGGTAAAGGCTAATTTTTTAGATGACCTTCTGTTGCTCAAATCAAAAAGTGTTGAACTAACGAACGTTAGATAACAACCTGGGGCAGAAGCAAAAAATATTACAGCTCAATCCGACATACAGAGCTCTCTCAGGAATTTTTACGGTGAAGCACAAAAATCTGTTTTGGGACAGCAACTTTCCCAATCATTACTTCACTCTCATTAGAGGTTACTCTTGGCACAAAAAGCAAATAAAAAGGATAAGGAGAGGTTATTACAGAGGTAATAACTTCCAAGACTCATCTAAAACTCTTGGGTTATCTCCCAACAAGTACTTTTCTTTAACGCCTTTAAGTTAGGCATAAGAAGCAAAGAAAGAATCAAGTGTTCTCAAATGAAGAAGCATTAAGACCAAATTTTGTTTTCATAGGAGAAGCAAAAGAAATCTTTTCTCTCTTTTTAGGGAAGTGTTCTATACCTTTCTTGAGTGGGAGTTGATATTTAATGGTGCCTTCTTTCATATCAATGATGGCACCAACAGTTCTAAGAAAAGGTCTTCCCAAAGTAATAGGACAAGAAGCATTGTATTCAACATCCAAAACATAGAAATCAATAGGGACATAGGAATCATTAACCATAATAAGAACATCATTAAGACTCCCCATGAGTTTCTTTTTACCATTAGCATAAAGTGGGACATTGAAATAACAATCTTCAAGAGGAGGCAAATCAAGCATATCATAAATCCTTCTAGGCATAATAGAAACACTACTATCAAGATCACACAAAGCTTTGAAATCAAAGTCTCACTTTCATATTAATGATGGGTTCCCAACCATCTTCTTGCTTTATAGGAATCAAAGCTTTATGTTTCATCATTTCTTCTTTAATCTTTATGAGAGCATAAGTAATGTGTTTTGTAAAAGCCATGTTCATAGCACTAGCATTAGGACTTTTGGCAAGCTTTTGTCGGAACATAATAACTTTAGAGACATTGCAACCATCAAGATCAAAATCAACTTTATCATCTAAAGTAGTAGGACTATTACTAGCCTCAACACTAGTGGTGGTGATAGTAGAAACACTAATGTTTCTAGCAATTTCATCTTCTCTTTCCCACTTAGCATGTAATTCAGCTAATGGTCTAACATTTTCATCAATTCTTACTTGTATAGCATTAGTAGCTGCAAAGGGATTCTCATTAGTTTCAGGTTTAGCAGCCATTTTATTAATCAATGAAGATTGAGCTTCAGACAAAGATGATATATTTCTTTCAGCATTAGAGAGTTTCAATTGTAAACTAGGAATTACCCTATTTAGACTCTCAAGTTGATGGCTAATGTTCTTCAAAATGATAGATTGTTCCTCCATAGTTTTAGTAAATAGTTTATTTTGCTCATATTGCATTTGCATGAAGTTTTTAGTCGCTCTTTCAACTTCTAAAATTCTTCCTTCACTAGGTAATCCAGGTTTACCATTATAGCCATAAGTATTACTAGGAGGGTAGGGCCTATAATTGTTGTTACCAAAATTGTTCCTATAAGCATTATTACCATAAGCATTATTGCCAAAGTTGTTATTTCTTATGAAGTTCACATCAACTTGCTCTTCTTGAGCAACCAAAGAGGCTAAAGGAATATTATTTGGATCAATATGGGCTTTCCCATTAACAAGCATGGGCATAATAATATCAATTTTATCACTCCATTAACAAGCATGGACATAATAATATCAATTTTATCACTCAAGGAGGAGGTTTCCTCATCAGAATTTACCTTCTTACCTTGTGGAGCTCTCTTAGTATGCCATTCATAATAATTAACCATCATATTGTCCAAAAGTTTTGTTGCAGCACCCAAAGTGATGGTCATAAAGGTACCTCCAGCAGCTGAATCCAATAGGTTCCTTGAAGAATAGTTCAATCCTGCATAAAAAGTTTGGATGATCATCCAAGCAGTCAGTCCCTGAGTGGGACAATTCTTTAGCAAAGATTTCATTCTTTCCCAAGCTTGAGCAACATGCTCATTATCAAGTTGTTTAAACTTCATTATTTCACTTCTCATGGATATAATCTTAGCAGGAGGATAGTATTTTCCAATAAAAGCATCTTTGCATTTAGTCCAAGAATCAATACTATTCCTAGTTAAGGAATTCAACCATTCTTTAACTTTTCCTCTCAAAGAGAAAGGAAACAATTTCAGTTTAATAATATCACCATCTATATCCCTATTGTTTTGCATCTCACAAAGTTTAACAAAGTTATTTAGATGGGAAGCAGCAACTTCATTACCAATACCAGAAAATTGCTCTCTCATAACAAGATTGAGTAAAGCAGGTTTTATCTCAAAGAAAGTATTTTTTGTCTATACTTATCGTTTATCTGGCTTTCCGCCTCGTCCCTTTCGTGAGCCGGCTAAACTTTCAGCATGGAAACTTTGCCAAGCAACAGAGCTCAATTGCTAAACCTGTTTAAACTCGGAAACAAAGCTGTCTTCTGATGGCTCAATGCACGGCGCCCAGAAAAATGCTTGGTGCGTGGTTGATGTAGAGCTCGTTGGGAACCCCAAGAGGAAGGTATGATGAGCACAACAGCATGTTTCCCTCAGTTATGAAACCAAGGTTTAATCGAACCAGTAGGAGTAAGGAAACACCTCAAAGGTGTTACTAGCTGAGCTTTGGCAGGGCGCACTACCGGTGCTAGTAGCAACGTGGAGACCTGCACAACACAACCACAGAACTTTGTCCCCAACTTGCGATGAGGTTGTCAATCTCACCATGTTTTGAGGAAAACAAGGGATTAAACGTATCGAATGGAAAGAAGTAAAAGTTTGCAGAAAGTAAACACAAAGAAGTAAATAGTTGTAGATTGTATGTAAAGAAAAGGACCGGGATCCATAGTTCACTAGAGGTGGCTCTCCTTAAGATAGATAACATGCTGGGTGAACAAATTACAGCGAGGCAATTGACAATCACCGAGAAAGCAATACATGCATATACTAATCATCTTGACTCCTCTAAGACTTGATTGGGCATTACAACATAATACATACACCGCCATCCAACTACATCTATGACAAATAATCCACCTTCAGGTTATCATCCGAACCCCCTCCAGTATTAAGTTGCAAGCAACAGATTATTGCTTTACGAACTGCGTGTAAAGTAAACAATACGATTGTTCTATGAACAAAGGATTGTTGTTTTCTCCCTAGTAGCAACATCACATCTAGTACCTTATAGATTTCTGTCACTTCCCCAGATTATCAGAGGCATGAACCCACTATCGAGCATAAATACTAACTCTTGGAGTTGCTAGCATCTACTTGGCCAAGATAGCTACTAACAACGGAAAGCATGCAAGATCTCAAATAACAAATACATGACAGAATCAATAATCAATCTGAAATAGCATCTAAATATCCATCGGATCCCCGCAAACACAACATGTATGAATTACAAATAGATGATCTTGATCATGAACGGAGCTCACAAGATCTAAACACGAAAGCACAAAGGAGGAGAAACCAGCCAGCTAGCTACTACATGGATCCGTAGTCCGAGGATGAACTACTCACGCATCACACCGGAGGCTTGCATGGTGATGAAGAAGGCCTCCAGGATGAACTCCCCTCTCCGGCAGGGTGCCGGGAAGAGCTTCAGATCCCTCCCTATCTAGGGATGGAGATGACGGCGGCTACAGACTCTTTCGTGGATTTTTGATCGGGTACTTAGGGTTTTCGTCCCGAGGGCAATATATAGGCGGAAGGAGAGGCCGAGGGGGTGTCGGGAGTGGCCACACCACCCCCTGGCGCAGGCCCAGCCTGGCCGCGTGGCCAGGTGGTGTGGCCGGCCCTTGGCCCTTCTTCGTCTCGTATTCTGGCACTTGATCACTTCCGGAAAAATAGGCACTTTGGCTATTGTCCCGTCCAATCCCGAGAATATTCATTTTTTGACTTTCTTGGAACCAAAAATTGCTGAAAATAGGCAGCTGGCACTGTGACTCTTGTTAATAGGTTAGTCCAAGAAATCGTATGAAAAGTACTCCAAAGTTAGAACAAAACACAAGAAAGTGGATAAAACCAAGCATGGAACATCAAAAATTATAGATACATTTGCAATATATCAGCTTCCAGTACCAACAATTCACTACTCGGAAAATACCCGCATACGGCAGTCAGACAAATAACCAAAGTAAAGACTAGAAACTTTAGAGTTATACCCGAGGGTAGCAATTTCAGAAAAATAACCAAAGAATAAACTAAGAATAAAAGGGACGTAGTTGAGCAATATTCCACGGTCTGTCTAACTCATCCGGATTTGTACTTCCTCCATCTCTCTTTCTCTTCTTAGTAGCAGGTCTTTCTTTGACTGGCCTCATATCAGTTAGGTAGTATGAACCATTGTGCAATACTCGACTAACTAAGAAGGGCCCTTCCCATACTGGGGAAAGTTTGTACTTTCTTTGTTGAACAAGCCGGAGAACCAAATCGCCTTTATTGAAATATCTGTTTCTGACTCTCTGGCTATGATACTTTTATAACTTCTACTGATAGGCTGTTGATCTCATTTCAGCGATGACGTGAACTTCTTCGACTAAGTCGAGATCATTTGGTCGAGAAATCTTGGCATCCTCTTCGATATACACGACCAGTCTAGGAGAAGTGTGAATTAAATCACTAGGAAGAATTGCTTCTGTGCCATAGACCAAGAAGAAATGTGTGTATCCGGTTGACCTGTTCGGAGTTGTTCGTAAACTCCATATTACAGAAAGTAATTCCTCTGCCCAAGCCCCCGCAGCATCGCGTAGTGGAGCTTCAAGTCTCGGTTTTAGGCCTTGTAGAATGAAACCATTTCCTATTTCGACTTGTCCATTAGCATGTGGATGTGTGACTAGCGCAATGTTAAGCAGGATATTTTGTTTGTTGCAGAATTCAGCAACTTCCACATAGAGAAATTACTCCCATTGTCCGCGATTATACTATGCGGTTAACCATACCGGATTATAACATCCTCGACAAATCTTTTGGCTATTGCTCGATCACAACTAGTGAAGGGTTTAGCCTCAATCCATTTGGTGAACTTATCCACCATCACTAAGAGGTGAGTAAATCCACTTGGAGCCCGTTTAAACGGTCCTACCATGTCAAGCCCCAGACCGTGAAAGGCCATGTTATAGGTATTGTTCGCAGCTGATTAACCGGAACGTGAGCTTGTTTGGCGTACTTTTGGAAGCCTTTGCACGTCTTGACCAGCTGTTCGGCATCTGCCTTGGCTGTAAGCCAGAAAAAACCGTGTCGGAAAGATTTTGCCACTAAAGATTTGGCTGCAGCATGGTGACCACACTCGCCTTCATGGATTTCACTTAAGATTTCCACTCCTTCTTCCGGAGATACGCAGCGCTGAAAGACCCCAGATACACTCCTCTTATAGAGCTCACCACTAACCACAGTATAGGCTTTTGCTCGTCGGATTATCTGCCGGCTCAGAACTTCATCTTCAGGTAATTTGTCGTCTACCAAATAATCGAGGTAGGGTTGAGTCTAGCTGGGAATTACAGCCAGAACTGCTATTAGAGGTGAATCGGATTTGGTCGGATATTCCTCATCCAATCCCTTTATTGAGGGAACTTTGAGGTGCTCTAAAAAAGCGCCATCCAGGACCTCTTTCCGTGCAGAGCCTATTCGAGATAGTGCATCTGCTTCCTCGTTTTCTGCTCGAGGGATGTGTTGAACCTCAAACCCTTCGAGCGATTTAGATAAATCATCCACGACAGCTTTATATGCTGCCATGTGTTTATTTGCATTACAAATATCTGACACTTGCCGAACACCAAGATCTGAATCTCCGTAACACATCAAACGTTGGCTGCCAATACCTTTAGCAATCCAGATTCCATGCAGCAGTGCTTCATACTCGACAATATTATTTGTCGCTGTGAAGTGGATCTACAACACGTATAAAAGTTTATCTCCTTGGGGTGATTTGAGCACCACGCCAGCCCCCCGAGCCCCCACGAGCCTTAGACCCATCAAAATATAGAGTCCAATATTCCGACTCAGGGTGGGTCATATTCTCCTTCGTCTCTATCCAATCAGCAACAAAGTTGGCAAGGATTTGGGATTTGATTTATGTCCGAGGTTTGTACTCAATATCAAAAGTGAGAGCTCTATGCCCCATTTGGCGACGCGTCCTGTGGTGTCACTTTTGTTGATTATATCTCTCATGGGAGCTGTGCTTGCCATGGTAATTGGATGTTCCTAAAAATAGTGTCGTAGCTTACGAGATGCCAAGAACACACCATAAGCTAGCTTTTTATAGTGCGGATACCGCTGTTTCGATTCTGTCAAGACCTCGCTGACAAAGTAAGTCGGACGTTGCACCAAGTGTTCCTGATTTTCCTCCAGTCTCTCCACTACCACGACAATACTAACGACTTTGTTTGTCGCAGCAAGATAGAGCAACATCGGTTCCTGTGGTTCCGGGGCTGCAAGGATTGGAGCAGATGAGAGCACTTTTTTCAGGTCTTGTTGCGCAGCTTCTGCTTCATCGGTCCACACAAAATCCTTGGTCTTTTTCAGGAGTTTGTATAATGGTGCGTCTCTTTCACCAAGCCGGCTTACAAACCGACTGACTGCGGCCAGTTAGTCTTTGTACGTCCATCAGGCGGGTTGGCCTTGAAAAATTGAATATAGCCTTGATTTTGTCTCGGTTCACCTCTATGCCTCTTTGAGAAACGATGAAACCTAACAATTTTCTGGCTAGGATTACAAAGAAGCATTTCTTCAGATTAAGCATTATGTTGTATTTTCGCAGATTGGCGAACGTTTCCTCCAAGTCGGAAATTAATGTTTCCTTCTTTTTGGACATCACCGCAATATCATCCACATATGCATGTACATTACGTCAGATATGATCATGAGGAAATGCTGCATTGTGCGCTGGTATGTAGCTCCTGCGTTCTTCAGCCCAAAGGGCATCGTAACAAAACTGAAGGTTCCGATGGTGGTTATGAATGAAGTTCCGACTTTGTCAGATTCCTTCATCTCGATTTGGTGATAACCGGAATATGTGTCGAGAAAACAGAGGAGTTCCGAGTGAATGGATCTTTGGGGCAATCCTTGTTTAAGGCAGTATAATCAACACACATCCTTAAATCAGTGGTGTCCTTTTTAGGGACCATTATAGGATTAGCAGTCCACTCAGTGTGGATGACCTCTTCTATGAATCCGGCTAACTCGAGCCATGCTAGTTCCTTAGCTATTGCCTTACGCTTTTCATCGCCGAACCGTCGCAAGGACTGTTTGACGGGTTTAGCATTCGGGTTTACATTTAAACAGTGCTCGTCAAGTTCCCTAGGTACTCCGATCATTTTAGATGGCTGCCATGCGAAGATATCTTGATTTGCTTTGAGGAACTTGACGAGCGCACTTTCCTATGCGCTATCGGCACCTACACCTATCTAGGTCACCTTGGAGGGGTCATCGTCCTTCAATGGAGTCTTCTTTGTCTCTTTTGATGCCTTGAACTGCGAATTCGGCTTTGTCACCTCCTTCTTCGTTGTGGGCATCTTGGATGGATCTATGCTCTTCTTGATCTCCTGGTACTCCTGGGCGTGCTGCACGGCTTCAGCAAAGGCGACATTTCCATCCTTGCACTCTCGCGCTTTCTTCGGGTCTCCCCTGATGGTGATCACGCCGTTGGGACCTGAAATTTTCATCATATTGTAAATGTAACACGGACGAGCCATAAAAGCCCAGTAAGTCGGACGTCCGAATATAGCATGGTACGCGCTCTTGAACGGGACCACTTCGAAGGAAAGTGCCTCTGTCCGATAGTTCTTTGGAGTTCCAAAGGTAACATGCAAAGTGATTTCTTCCAGGGAATTTGCTTGTCTTCCTGGGACAACCCCGTGAAAAATCACAGAGCTATGGTTCAGCTGGGTCTCCGAGATCTTCATCCGGTGTAGCGTTTCGACATACAGAATATTAATACTGCTGCCACCATCCATGAGAGTCTTGGAGAAACCATAACCGTCAATAAGTGGATTGACGATTAAGGCGTATTTTCCTCGTCTGTGCAACTTAGGCGGATGATCAACACGGTCAAATGTGATTGCCACTTCCGACCAGTACAAGAATTGAGGAACAGCTGGAACTGTTGCATTGAGCTCATGTAGAACTGCTTTCTTGACCTTTGCTGGTTGAGATCCGAGGAAGGTGACGTAAGTGTCTTTCTTGGTCGGAAATTATTTCTTCCCTTCCGGCTTGGGATTTGAAGCATCAGCTTCCTCCATGTCGGAATCTTCCTTGTCCTCTTTATCCTTTTCAGGATTCTTCTTTCCCTTCTTCCGCTTAGCTTTGTAGCCAGCGGTATCGTCTCTCTTAATGTCGTCATTGAAACGACACTCGTCGTTTGTGTGGGACGAGCCCCCATTGGCGTCTAGGTGATGCACACATGGGTTATTGGCAATGTCGGACCAAGAGTAGGTTTTGCCAGACTGCTGTCTCCTCTACCTTGAACTCTTGACGTCCCATGACCGTGTCCACGGCCACCGCCACGTCCTCCTCGTCCTCCAAATCCAAAAGTAGCAGTAACTACTACCGTTTCCATGTTGGGTTTTCTTCCGAGGTATTCTTGCGCATCTGAGCTTGTTGCTTTGGTTGTTTTTCCGACTATGGCACAACAAGGGCGTTGAGTAATCCCTCTGTGTCGTCGTCAGCATCTGCATACTTGCTCGTGTAGGGCCACGCAGAGATAAACAAAACTTTTCCCTAACATGGAACTCCCAGGATCCAGCTCAGGTTATAGGCCACGAGATTACCGCTAGACGCACAGATGAGGAAGTTGATGTAGCACGTCGAAGCAGTGCCGAACGATCCCGCGGACAGCCCTCCGAATCCCATGGGCAGTTACACCGGATCCCACGAGCTTTCCGCGTCTCCAGCGCCGCATGTGCAACACCTCTATCGGTGTCCACACATACAGGAAGGAGCTTCGGGCAGAGGACTGCTAGATCCTGTCTAGCCCGAAATGGAAGTGGAGAAAGTGACGGCTAGGTTAGGGACTATCCCTTGTCACTCCACTTATATACACTCCTAGTTGGGCTCAACGCTTGAGGCCCATCTAGGCTGTACTCCAATCTCCACATGGATCTAATCCACATGGGCTCCTTACCCTTAAGTGTGTGACCCTGTAGGTTCACATACACCTGGACACGACATGAGCTACTCCTCCAAGTATCCTGTCATGGATTTGAGTCCAACTCATTTCCATGAACACTCGATCTCAAGTCGGTAGATGGTAGCAGCCTCTAGCAAGACATGCCAACTCCCAAGTGCCGTAAAGTCAGAAGACGAACCTTCAATGTGACTTTCGTCGAAGTCCCTTTGCCACACGATGTATCTGTTAAGCTATAAGCGAGTAGTTGCCATCCCTTTAATAGCTTAACTCTCTTCTCGTACCATGATATGTGATTCACTGGACTAACTCTTAGTCCGACTCCTCAGTTAACACTTAACTGAGTAGCGCATGGCCATGCTTCCGAATCATATCACACGAGAGGGCCCAGAGAATATCTCTCCATTATGGAGGGGAAAGTCCCATCTTGGTAATCCACGTCACGCAGCTTGCTTCACAACCAACCCGAACTCTACCTTTATAACTGCCCATTTACGGAACATCGTTTGATAGAACCTAAGTTGGCGATCCACAACTCGGATCATGCAATCACCTCAGGTCAAAGGATTCCATTGCTTGAGACTACAAATGACAACATTCTCGTTGCATCTCAATTGTGGGTCAGTCCGACTCGCTAAACTCTTTAGCCGAATCAGTGTAAGTCGGAATAGCATCACCATGCCCATGACAAGTGGAACCGTGTCATCAGCCGACTTGCACATTGGTCTAAGTTGTGTGCCCAGCACAACCTTAACGACCAATGACAATCTAATATGAACAACCATGAATACATAGTTCCACAACTGAATCACACATTCGGTGATATATATTTGATGTTCATATAAGGACAACTTTACTTTATGAATACTTTGGGAAATATCATCAACCATGATTGCCTCTAGGGCATATTCCCAACAGTCTCTCACTTGCACTAGAGTCAATCATCTCGACATCACATGTCTAGGAATCTAATGCCCATGGCTCTTACATGCGCCTCTTGCTTAGGCTGTGGAAGTGGCTTTGTCAATGGATCTGCAACGTTTGCATCCGTGTGTACTTTGCATAACCTGATATCACCTTGATCCACGAACTGGCGAATCAAGTGGTATCGGATGAGTATATGCTTGTTCTTCTGGTGTTGTCTAGCTTCCTTGGCTTGTGTAATAGCACCATTGTTGTCATAATACACGTCTAATAGATTGGACGAGCCTTGAACCACACCGAGATCAATCAGGAAATTCCTGATCCAAACAGCTTCTTTTGCTGCCTCCGAGGCAGCAATATACTCAGCCTCTGTTGTAGATGCAGACAAAATCTCTTGCTTGGAACTCTTCCAGCTCACAGCCCCTCCATTCATAATGAACATGTACCTAGATTGTGAACGAGAATCATCAGAGGCAGTGAGGTAACTCGCATCCGTGTAACCCCTTACACTGAGTTCAACCTCACCTCCATAAACTAGGAACACATCCTTGGTCCTTCTCAAGTACTTAAGAATGTTCTTAACTGCTGCCCAATGGATTTCTCTAGGGTCAGCCTGGTATCTACTCACAACACTTATAGCATAGGAAACATCCGGCCTAGTACAAAACATGGCATACATGATGGACCCGACTGCCAAAGCATACGGAATCACACTCATCCTACTTCGCTCATCAGTCGTCGAAGGACACTGATTCTTGCTAAGTTTTATACAATGGGACATCGGTAAGAACCCCTTCTTAGAGGATTCCATGTTGAACTTCTTCAGCACTTTGTCCAAATATGTACTTTGGCTCAATCCAATGAGCCGCCTGGATCTATCTCTATAGATCCTGATTCCTAGTATATAAGTTGCCTCATCCATGTCTTTCATTGAGAAACTCCTTTCCAATGACTTCTTGGTTTCTTGCATCATCTGGACATCATTTCCAATCAATAATATGTCATCCACATATAAGATCAGAAATTTTACGTTGCTCCCACTAAACTTCTTGTATAAAGAAGAATCATGATCACTCTTGATGAAGCGAAACGATTTGACTACCTCATCAGAGCGAATATTCCAACTCCGAGATGCTTGCTTCAATCCATAAATGGATTTATGAAGTTTGCACACCTTGTCAGCATTAGACGGATCAACAAAATCCTCGGGCTGTATCATATAAACGTCCTCGGTTAATTTTCCATTAAGGAAAGCCGTTTTGACATCCATCTGCCATATCTCATAGTCGAAATAGGCTGCTATAGCTGACATGATCCGAACTGATTTAAGCATCGCTACGGGTGAGAAAGTCTCATCGTAGTCAACTCCTTGAACTTGCGCAACAAGACGTGCTTTATAGATAGAAACATTTCCATCCATATCAGTTTTCTTCTTAAAGACCCCTTTGCACACGACGGGTCTTGCACCGTCTGGCAGATCAACCAACTTCCAAACTTGATTATCATCCATGGACTTTAACTCGGATCTCATGGCTCCAAGCCATGACTCAGAATCAGAACCCACCATCGCTTCCGAATAAGTTGCCGGCTCATCACTGTCTAACAGTAATACATCACGAACACTTCGCAATCTTGAGGATCTTTGCAGTGGAGGTGCAGCTGCCGGCTTAGCTACCACGACTGGCTCAACCTCCAAGGCTTTCACCAAATTTCTACTGAACGGTCCCTCTCGAACTTCTTCGAGCAGCACCACTCCCACTGACTTCTCGACTGAGAAACTCTTTCTCAAGGAAGACACCGTTCCAAGCGACAAACACTTTGCCCTCTTCTCGGTTGTAGAAGTAGTAACCCAAGGTTTCCCTTGGATACCCGACGAAAACACACTTATCCAATTTGGTTGCAAGCTTGTCCGACTGAAGTCTCTTGACAAATGCTTCACAACCCCAAATCTTAAGAAAAGACAAGATTGGCTTCTTGCCCGTCCACATCTCATGTGGTGTCTTCTCTACCGATTTTGATGGTACTCTGTTTAGTGTGAACGCCGCCGTTTCTAGACAATAACCCCAAAATGATAAAGGTAGATCTGTCCGATTCATCATTGATCGTACCATGTCCAACAAGGTCCGATTCCGCCGTTCTGACACACCGTTCCTCTGCGGTGTACCAGGCAGAGTGAGCTGAGGAACTATTCCACAACTCTTTAGATGGTCATCAAACTCATGGCTCATGTACTCGCCTCCTCGGTCCGACTGAAGAAACTTTATTTTCTTGCCGAGTTGATTTTGTACTTCATTACGGAATTCATTGAACTTTTCAAAGGCTTCTGACTTATTTTTCATCAAGTAGACATATCCATATCTACTCAAATCATCAGTGAAGGTAATGAAGTACTCATAACCGCCCCTGGCTGTCATGCTCATTGGACCACGTACATCACTATGTACTAGTCCCAACAAGTCAGACGCCCTTTCACAACTCCTTGCAAAAGGTGTCTTGGTCATCTTGCCCAGAAGGCAGGATTCGCATGTCTCGAATGACTCCAAGTTGAACGAAGTTAGGAGTCCATCATCATGGAGCTTTTTCATGTGTTTCCAACTTATATGACCAAGTCGACAGTGCCAAAAGTAAGTCATATTTAGATCATTTGGTTTCAACCTTTTCACATTTATGTTATAGACCGACCCACCATCAAGATTCAAAATAAATAACCCGTTCTGAATGGATGCAAAGCCGTGAAACATATCATTCAAATATAAAGAACAACCATTGTTCTTAATACTAGAATCATAGCCTTGTCTCATCAAACATGAGGCAGAAATGATGTTTCGACTAAGCACTGGAACATAATAACAATTATTTAATTCCATTAAGAATCCTGAAGGTAAATGAAGTTGCATCGTGCCGACTTCCAATGCAACAACTCTTGCTTTGTTGCCGACGCGAATGTCAACCTCGCCTCTTGCTACGCCCCTAGTTCTTACCAGCCCCTACAACGAGTTGCAGATATGAATGACTGATCCGGTATCATATACCCAAGAACTACCGGGTGCATCAGCAAGATAAAGGTCTATAACATTGCGAACAAGTGTACCTGAGTTGGAAGTCACACCTCCACTCTTGGCTTTATCCGCCAAATACCTGTTGCAATTCCTCTTCCAGTGGCCATCCGCCTTGCAATAGAAGCAAGCGGATCCGGCTGAAGGAGATGACTTAGTCCCTGAGGAAACGCTTGGGATCTCATCCTGAACATTACCTCCTAACTTAGCCTTCTTCTTCTTAGTCCAAGAACTCTTTTTAAACTTAGCCTTATTCTGTACCACCAACACTTGGCTAGTACCTTTCTTGAGATCAACCTCTGCCTGCTTAAGCATCCCATGTAATTCAGTGAGCTTCTTATCCATACCATGCATATGGTAGTTCGATATGAACTGACCATACACACTAGGAAGAGAGTTCAGAATTATATCTGTAGTGAACTATTCGCTAATGGGGTAGCCAGGCCTTTCTAGAGACTGCACGTAACCAACCATCTTGATCACATGGGGACTAAGTGGATCACCATCCTTAAGCTTAGAACTCAGCAAAGCTTGAGAGACTTGATACCTCTCGGTCTTTGCCTGAGCTTGGAACATACTTTTGAGGCTTTCGATCATATCATAGGCCTCAACATTCTCGAACTGCTGCTGCAAGTCCGGTTCCATGTGAGCAAGCATAAGACAGCTAATTTCTGTAGACTCATCACATGTTCTACGATAGGCATTGGTTGCTGCGACACTCGCGTTCTCATCAGGCACATCTGGAAGCGGGTTGTCTAGAACATGGTCCCTTTTTTCTTGTTTGAGAACAATTCTCAGATTACGATACCAGTTGGTGAAGTTTGTCCCATTAAGTTTATCTTTCTCTAGGATGGTCCTCAAAGCAAAACTGGACAACTGAGGGAGACTGCTACTAGGTGCCATTATCTACAACAGAAATATGCAAAACACTTAAGGCAAGTATTCATAAAAGAGCAGGCGTATTAAACATTTTAATACTTATGCTCCCACTAGAACCAACATCCCTCCGATGGTTACTTAGTGATTCAGGACCCTAAATAAGCAAGCCGACTAGTGAGCTTTAGCATCACCGCTAGCCGTGAAGTGATCTAGGTAGGCAACTCCTTGCCAATCGCATCTCTGGCGACTCCTGTTGGTCGGGTGGCATCCCATGCCCTGGCTCCCAACCGCCCTCTCCCCGAGTCCCACAACCATTGTGATAGACCCGTCTAGCTTACCAAGTGCTTCCGCTGTAAGAGTCCGACTCAAACCCATCTAGTCAAAGAGAATTGGTAGCACCTCAATTTTATGGGCCCACTACCAAGAATGTCTGACTTGTGATGGTGCAGCACCGGCGGGGAGACTGACTAGACCTTCTTTGAGGGATTAAAGCTTAACCACTATCTCATAGAGGTAAAACTAGAGATATAACAACTACACACAATAGTCCAATTATAATGTGAAATGGCATGGCTCTCTTCATGGTGATCTCCATCGCCATGAACCTGTTCGTCATGCCTTTGGCTGTAGTGTCCTTCAAGTCCTCCAAACATGCTACACTAGCACTAAGGAATATACGAGAATATGGCATCTCATGCCGACACGCAGGTCGTTATACAATAACAGTGACATCACTTTGGCTCCAGCCGGCTGACAAACCCGTGATACACAGATCACGTATGGATTACACACATCACGTGCATACAAGCCATACCATTAACAACTTCCTGCAAAAACAAGTTATGCATAGATATGATATCTACCAGCGTTGTGAACCTCGCAACGACATCTAATGCGCTACGACAGGGCGAAGCCGGCGGTCCCTCGCGGGTGCGGGCAGCGCCCGACGATTTTTCCAAAATCGCAGATCTAATATGCATTACGAACCATGGATTCCTTCATTGGATAAAACACTTTTACCCAAATCTGATCCCTGTGTAGATCTGACCAATCTCATTAATCATCCGCACCTGATCTTCCATGCACCCCCGAGTGCGATTGATCCAATCAATCTTGCACAAAACCGATCTATCTCATAGATCGACCACCGAAACCCTAAGTGGATCTCATCCACCACCACATGCATATCACATATGCACAGATCTAGAGCCTAAAACTAGAAGCTTTCGCTCTGATACCACTGTAGGGCCACATAGAGATAAACACAACTTTTTCCCTAACGCTGAACTCCCAAGATCCAGCTCAGGCTATAGGCCACGAGATTACCGCTAGACGCGCAGATGCGGAAGTTGATGTAGCCTGTCGAAGCAGTGCCGAATGATCCCGCGGACAACCCTCCGAATCCCACGGACAGTTCCACCGGATCCCACGAACTCCTTCGCCAGATCCCCACGAGATTTCCCCGTCTCCAGCGCCGCACGTGCAACGCCTCTACCGGTGTCCACACATACAGGAAGGAGCTTCGGGCAGAAGAATGCTAGATCCTATCTAGCCTGAAATGGAAGTGGAGAAAGTAACAGCTAGGTTACGGACTATCCCTTATCACTCCACTTATATACACTCCTAGTTGGGCTCAACGCTTGAGGCCCATCTAGGCTATACTCCAATCTCCACATGGATCTAATCCACATGGGCTCCTTACCCTTAAGTGTGTGACCCTGTAGGTTCACGTACACCTGGACACGACATGAGCTACTCCTCCAAGTATCATGTCATGGCTTTGAGTCCAACTCACTTCCATGAACACTCGGTCTCAAGTCGATAGATGGTAGCGGCCTCTAGCAAGACATGCCAACTCCCAAGTGCCGTAAAGTCAGAAGACGAACCTTCAATGTGACTTTCGTCGAAGTCCCTTTGCCACACGATGTATCTGTTAAGCTATAGGCGAGTAGTTGCCATCCCTTTAATAGCTTAACTCTATTCTCGTACCATGATATGTGATTCACTGGACTAACTCTTAGTCCGACTCCTCAGTTAACACTTAACTGAGTAGCGCATGGCCATGCTTCCGAATTATAACACACGAGAGGGCCCAGAGAATATCTCTCCATCATGGAGGGGCAAATCTCATCTTGGTAATCCACGTCACGCAGCTTGCTTCACAACCAATCCGAACTCTACCTTTATAACTACCCATTTACGGAACAGCGTTTGATAGAACCTAAGTTGGCGATCCACAACTCGGATCATGCAATCACCTCAGGTCGAAGGATTCCATTGCTTGAGACTGCAAATGAAAACATGCTCGTTGCATCTCAACTGTGGGTCAGTTCGACTCGCTAAACTCTTTAGCTGAATCAGTGTTAAGTCGGAATAGCATCACCATGCCCATGACAAGTGGAACCGTGTCATCAGCCGACTTGCACATTGGTCTAAGTTGTGTGCCCAACACAACCTTAACGACCAAGGACAATCTAATATGAACAATCATGAATACATAGTTCCACAACTGAATCACGCATTCAGTGATATATATCTGATGTTCATATAAGGACAACTTTACTTTATGAATACTTTGGGTTAACCATGATTGCCTCTAGGGCATATTCCCAACAGCTCGTTGTTTCTATCATCTCTCCCAAATCAGTGACCTTGTCACACTTCAAGCGATGACGTAGTAAACTAATTGGGAGACCTGTAAAGAAAGCTTCAATCGCAGTTTGGTCATTTACTCCTTCATAGAAGTTCTTAGTGTCGATCCATCATCCGAGATAATCTCGGCACGTTTCTCCGGCTTTCTTGGTGCAACGTTGTAGGTCTCCGACCGTATAGGGCCTCCGGTATGTGCCTTCGAAATTGCGAAAGAACACACTTTGCATGTCATACCAGTTGTGGATGGTGTTCTTAGGAAGTTCATTGAGCCATGATTGTGCCGTCCTCCGCAACATAAGTGGGAGATATCGGGTTGTGACCAGGCTATGGTTGATCCGCAACATAAGTTGATCCTGTGCCTTGCGTCATTTGGGGATAAAGATCGTCCCGAGTGACGGCTATGGTTGTGGTGCCTTGGAGCCGGAGTTCGGCTTCTGCCACCACCTCCTCCACCACGACGCCCTCCTTGGCCTCCCTAGGAGCCGTTGTGATGGCTATTTGGCGGAGAGGATGGTTCAGCTAGATTATTTCCGGCTAATCGTCGGCCTCCATCCGGAGCATCATTATTCCGGTTCCAGGGAGGGTCTTCATTGCGACGATCCCCCTGCCGGCTTGACTCGGCGTGGTTTCCGTCGTTCCTTCGTCCGTTACTCCCACCATGGTGGGGTTCAGCCGGATGGTTTGTAGGTCTAGGAGGTGGCACCCTTTGACGGTCCTCCTCCCGACGTTTCTCTTTGTCTTCTTCCCTACGATCGTTTGACTCTCGTCGTGGAGGGTTTCTCGGATACAGTGCAGAAATTGCTTCTTTCTCGGTGGTTGGAGCGACATTGCGCCAGTCACGTGCAGCTTTGTGATGTTGTCCTGATGATCCGGTTCTGGAGTAGTTCTCTTCCCGTTTGTCGGAACGGTGATGCTGTTCCGGAATACGCTGGGGTCTTATATCATTCCAGGTTGAGTCCATGTGGCATTGGTCGGATTTGGAGACCAGTTTTCCGCTTCCGGATTTCGCAGCCCTTTGTTGTTCTAGACCCTTGGTGAGTAGCTTAATGCCCAATCGAACCTGCTCTAGGCCTGGATTATTTGACAGGATATCTCATGTTGCAACAGTGTTCTGTACTAGTGTTGGGTACACCAGATCTCCTTTGCTGTCGAGATGAGGCATCCCTGGGTCTCCTTCGATGAGAACCTTGTGTACTTCCGGGAATTGATCGTCACGTGTGTGACGTTTCTGGGTCTTCTGATGCTTCCGATAGATGTACTTCTTTGTAGTTTCCATGCGTTTCTTCTCCTCGTCGATGTTTTTGGCTTCATCCAGGAGTTGTTGACGACGCGCTTCTAGGGCCTGGGCCCTTTCGTATAGTTCTTCGGTAGTAAGTTCCGTAGTTGTAGGGATAGGTGTGGTTAATGCATCATCGATGAGTTTACGCGCACCTTCAGTGATCACGTGTCCATCCACCGACTCTTTTTTGGGCTCGTCTAGGATAAGTGCTCCATCCGAGTCTTCCTCATATTCCTCGGCAATCACTTCCTCTAGCGGAAGGTCTTTTGTTGGGGACTTGTTCTTCTTCTTTGCTTTCTTGGCAGCGCCGCTAGCAAAGATGGCTTTGGGTCCGTTTCACAGACTCAAGCTCTGATTGATACTTTTGGACATCTGGACCTCGGGATTATCTCTGATTTCCATGTCATCCTGCGCTTGGGAGAGTTTTCCCTGGATCCTTCATCCATGGCTTCATCTTCCTCTACGGCTTTGGAGTTACACTCCTCTTCATACTCCGAGGAGAACTTTCGGAAATCTGCTGACGTCATTGATTCATCCGAGGATGCGGGTACGTCAGTGTTTGTTCCGATCGCCTCCAGAACTGAGTCGGTGTTTTCTCCAGCATCGGTAGAGCCGGATCCGGATCCAACATATCTGATGAAGTTTGACGTGTGGGTCCTGAGGTAGTTGCGGATTTCCTCGTGGGCTTCCTCGAAGATCCTGATGGTTTCGAGAAACTCATCCATGCTTGCGTCTTGTAGTATCATGCGCCTCAACATATGACTCAGGAACGGTCGATCTGTTCCGGCGTTGGCAGAGCTAGAACGATGGTTGTTACTGTGCTCCTGCTGGATCTCAACCTCAGTAGTCAGATCGATCTGGGATTTAACCTCACCCAGGAGATCCACTCCAGATTCGACTTGCACCGCAAGATCTGCTTTAGGTTCAGCTTTCTCCACTATATCCGCGATTGGTGTGGGCTAGGTGGGATTAGGGGTTTCTGAGATCCGGAACTCTGCCGCCTCCGCGGACAAAGGGGACCCAGAAATTTCTTCTGCCTCTATCATCACCGCTGGGGTGGCTGGGGCAGGTTCAGCAAAGACGATGTAAACATCGATCTCGCCAAAAGAAATGATGGTGTAGGTGGTCACGGCTTCCCTAGCCAGAATTTAAGTCTCCTCCTGAACGATGAGAGGGATGTGGCTGGCATGGAGGATGCGATCGACAGCGATAGTCTCGCCGATTCCGATTCTTGCAGATTCCGCTCGAAACGTAGATCTGAAGCTCACTTGCCCCACGGTGGGCGCCAACTGTCGTGGGATTGATGACAAGTACGCCATGAGGGGGTCCTCTGGGCGTGCGGAAGAGAGGGGTGTTAGACGTACGGTGTTCCGGGATGGTGAGCACACAAGTTTACCCAGGTTCGAATCCGCCGGCTTTGGACGGATCCTACTCCTCCTAGCAATCCAGTAATACGGCAGAGCTAGAATATGGGTTACAAGGGTTCGCCTGTGCGAGTTGAGATTGTGATTGTAAGGGGTGCCTTAAAGGCTCTCCCTAGGATGGCTTATATAGATATCCAACCCAGGGTTTACAGGAGAGATCTATCCGGCTACGACTAAGAGTCGGTTACAAAGTACATCTTGAACTACAAGTAACACTATGGGCCTATGTCGGTAAGTCTTCTGGGCCTTTCCGTAGCTGGATTGGACTCCGTCTCTTCTCTCTGACTGGGCCACCCGTGAAGCAAAGCTCTAACCCGAAGTGGGCCACCCTGATCAGTGAGGAACTGTGAGCATACCCGGAAAGTATATCCCCAACAATGCTCTTCTTCGGTCTTGGAATAGATTAGAATATCATCTATGTAGACCACTACGAACTTGTCCAGGTACTCCATAAATATAGAGTTCATGAGCCTCATAAAGGTGGCAGGGGCATTGGTTAACCCGAAGGACATCACTGTATACTCATAAAGACTGTAACGTGTTGTGAATGCCATTTTTGGGATATCCTCTTTTCTGATTTTGATTTGATAATACCCTGACCCTAAATCCATCTTGGAGAAGACGGTGGCACCACTTAGTTGATCAAAGAGGTAATTTATCTAAGGAAGAGGATACTTATTCTTGATTGTCACCGCATTGAGTGGACGGTAATCAACAACCAATCGTGGAATATTTGTATCCCGCTTCTTGACAAAGATTGTAGGACAACCCCAAGAGGAGGTGCTAGGTTGAATATATCCTAGGCCTTCTAGCTCTTCAGTTTGCTTCTTCAACTCCACCAACTCATGAGGGGGCATACGGTAAGGTATTTTAGAGGTAGGAGCAGTTCCAGGAACCAGCTCGATGCAAATTCCACACTTCGATCAAGTGACAAGCCAGGCAATTCTTCAGGAAAGACATCCGGGAAATCATAGACTACCTGGACATCTTGAACTTCTAGAGGGGGTAACTCTTCCATACCCTCCATGGCATAAAACTCCAAAAATGGAACAGAAACTGCCAATGGCAACTTCGACCGATCAGACCATTACTTGATTGTTATGCCAGCAGGGGAGGTCACGGCAACAGTCCTAAGTGCACAGTCAATGATGACTTGATACTTGGATAACCAGTACATTCCTAGAATGACATCAATGTCGGTTGACTTAAGTGCAATGAGGGAAGTTGGAAACTTCTGGTATGCTATGTCAATCATATTCCCATGACTAACCATGGTGGTAAACCAGCTAGAACCCGGGGTATGCATGGTTAGAGGGGTTGATAGGGGTTCAAAAACTATCCCATTCTCTTGAGAAAACCCTTGTCACATGAATGTATGCGATGCTCTAGAGTCAAACAAAATTGTAGATAGAATTGAGTTAACATGAAGCATACCCAGAATGACGCTTGGATCTTCCTCAGCTTCCTCAGCAGTCACATGAGTCAGGCGACCACGTCCAGCACCCTGATCTTTATCATACTTCTTTGTCGCTTGATCATTGCGACCAGTAGCTCTTTGTGGACAGTCCCTTGAGTACTGACCAGGCTAACCACATGAGTAACAGGTAGGAAGGAACCAGCAGGAGAACAATAACTTGATCCACCAGTATTTGACTGTGGCGGACGAGGAGCATTGCTAGTTGACTTGGGCGCATAAGGAGCACGAGGCACAACACTGTATGGAACAAAGAATCGACGCTTCTTGTTGCTATAAGAAGACACACGAGAGTTCCCTTCTTCACGCTTCTGGGAAACCTCCATTTCCTTTCTTCCATGCTCTAGGGTAAAACCCTGGTTGTGCAGTTCCTGGAAGGTTCTGAACTTGAAAGGCAACAACTCATAGCGAACTGTAGGACTAGGTCCCTTACGGAATAGATCTTGCTTATCCTCATCATTTGTTACATCCCTCGGTGCATAAACGGCCAGGCGAGTGAACTCACGCCCATATGTTTCAATATCCATACGCCCCTGAGTCAGATCCAAAAACTCCCTCCTTTTGAGATCCATGAAGGGCTTAGGAATATAGGAGGCGCGGAAAGCTGCAACGAACTCATCCCAGGTAACAACATGTCCTTGAGCTTGCATATCCAGATACCCATCCCACCAAACACCAGCCTCACCTTCCAGCTAATAGGTGGCAAAGTTGACACGGTCATTCTGACGGACATGAAGAGCACTGAACTTGCGTTCAATTGTGCGAAGCCAATCATCAACATCAAGGGGTTCCTTGGGGTGGTTGAATATAGGAGGAAATGAGCGGATGAAATCCCCAAGTGTGACACAGTCGTCGGGGCGACATTCAGTGTTCCGAGCCACACGCTCGAGAAGGCGTTCATTCCTTAGACGGTTGGTCTCAATATTGTTGAGAACCTCGTCCATTGTGGGAGGTGGCGGAAGTTCCTCATCAGCATTGTTGTGGCCTCGACGTCCAATAGAACCATGGGTACCGGAAGACATCCTGAGGAGAAAATAGAACCCGTGAGATTGGATCACCAAGAGAAATACATCAAAAGATGACATGAACCATATCGATCGGTCACGGTAGAAACAACCATATGAATTGAGGTCACATCATAACACCAAGTATGGAAGTAGAACAAGCATACAAAACTTATACGCTACCATCTTAAATACAAACCATAACAATGGAATGCAAACATGGTATGATACCAACAATTCATAGGAGAAGAAATGAGTTGAATTCCAAACACCCTTGCAAGGTTGAAAACAATGCTTCAGATGCCCGGATATATCTTAGAAACTCTGAGCTTTGCAACCGGATACGGAGCACTAGAAAAACAACCTAACCCCGTAGATCCTAGTAATTTGAGATGATAGATGAGAAGTGAAAACCTTTCAAACCAAACAAGGTAAGATAACTCAGCAATAGAACAACCCTGGATAAGGAGTAAAAAAGGTCGTATTTAGAGTTTTGCAAATAATTTAACTTTCAAATATTTTTCACAAGTGCTGGACTCAACATCGACCAGTAAGAAGGGTTTCCTACAGGCAGTTCTGCTCTGATACCAAAATCTATCACGACCCGGGATCAGGGTTAGACAAATACCAGATGTTCATCTGTAATAAGCCTAACCTCGAGCCCGAAGCGCACAGGGAATTAATTCGGTAACATTATAGAACATACAAACCATACATTACTAAGGTATGCTCTTAGCAGAGCCACATACAAGTATTACAAACCAGGGGTCTGATACCCATCAAACACCAAACAACAGAAGTAATTACGTTGTTATAAACAACGAACTTAGCGAAGGGCCTAAGATGCCATAAAGATAAGCAAACGACCCTTCCATAGATCCTAGGCTGCTGCCTGGGAACCCCAACTACTCGTCGACATCGACGTAGAAACCACCGTCAGTTGGAATAGCTTTATCTGTAGAAAAACATCAACGAGGCAAGGCTAAGTACAGGATGTACTCCCCAAGACATAATAACCTATGATACATGCTTGGTTTAGAAAGGATTTATGTGGTTGCTTTGCAAAAGCCATCTTTGTTTTGAAAACAAGTGAGATAATAAGCTCGTCTGTTCAGATCATTTCCCAAAGGGGTAAGAAGACTACACTCTAGCTCTTTCAGACCGTCTTCATCAGCTGAGAACCTTTCAACTTGGAACACCCCCTCAAAGGTCCCGGAGGAAGTAATTCCAAAACACTCATTAGTTGCCAAGTTTTAACATTAGGTTATAGTTCTCTATGATCGTCACGTCCATTCCCAAGTCGCCCATAACCGTGGACACGGCTTTTCGAAAATATTATAACCCTGCAGGGGTGCACAACTTTAGTCACACGTACCAAACGACTCTTAATGCCAAATTATTAGCCGTCTTCCTTGGAAGGCCGACAGAGGATGGTTGACCACGACCTTTACCTTGCTTTCGCTGAGACCATGAGTCACGCCCTAAAGAGATGCCGCCATAACGGGTCAAGTCCTGAAGTCGGTCCCTAGATATATGAACAGGGTTTGAGATTATGGAGATCGTGCCTCTCCCATTCCCTGCCATGCTTACCTACCTGTCTAAATGCACCTCCTCCACCTCCTTCGAGAACAACCAGAATGCGTATGTCGAATGGAAATCCCAAACTATGTGACTCATGGAATCTACCAGGCAAGTTAGTTAGTCGATGGGTTTTTCAGGCCCTGTGTGGCTGTATGCTCGTCTTGGTTCAAGAGGCAAGAACTCGGTTCCTAGTGCTGGCGAGCATATGACTACAAAAAACACACCGAACGTGGCCTCCCATACCCGTCTTAGCATGTTTATTAACCATCTCCGATCATATCTCAACATCCCATCAAACTAGGTTCATCGCATTTCCGATGCATCATATGGATGGATCGGTCTTGTAATACTAAGCATGGCTAAGCTTGACGGAAATATGGCACTAGCAACGCTCATAAGCTCAACCCTAGTTATACTCGGAGTGGTGGATTAGTATATTGGTATACAAAGGACAACATGTAGCAGATAGGATACTCTATCGTAAACAAAAGACCACATTGGAATCGTATGCATATAGAGAGAATGAAATACTTTGAAAACATAGGTTCATAATGATGGGGCTACGCTTGCCTTGTCCGTCATTGAAACACTACTGCTCTTTGGTGGCGTTGACTTCAGGTTCGGGCTCGGTTCCTATTCGTGAAGAACCAACACCGGAAAGAAGAAGAAACAATCAACACATGGCATGTGTAATGCTCATACAATATGGATGATATGATGGATTTCATGTATTAGAGTAGCCCTAGATGCCACATCGATTTAAATGGGTTCGGAATGCCCTAGGTGGACAAACCGTCGAACCCATGGTACTTAGGGGGTGTCGGTGTTCCTCTATGTAAAATGTAGTTCAAAGTTGTTTGAATATGAACACTTACATTTTTAAATGGTAGAGCTCATTTTTTGAACATTTTGATATATTATACACATTTTTTTGATCTAAAATGAATTAGTTATGATTTTTCCGAATTTTAATCCATTTTTATATAAATAAACAATTTTGGAATTACTCAAATTATTTTCCATATGGAACCACATGTCAGACTTTTATTAATTTCAGAAAAAATTTCCAAAAAGAATAAAAACCTGACATGCTGGATCCACCTGTCAGCATTTTCAATTAATAACACAATTACAGAAAGGATTTAACTTATCATTTTCGCGTTATGAACAAAAACTTATCATCTTTCGCATTTTATGACTGCGTTCATGAGCTAGTTCCCACAAGTTGAGGTTCTAGGGCGATTTACAACATCCGTAAGACCCGATATATGTTTGAGACAAATGACCAAAAACTCATCATTTTCGCGTTTTATGACCGTTTTCATTAGGTATTTCCCACTTTTTTGAGGTTCCCGGGCGATTTGTAACAGCCATAAGACCCGATATATGTTTGAGATATATGAAAAAACTCGTCATTTTTGCGCTTTTATGGCCGTTCTCTTGATCTTCCCATAGTTTTGGAGTTCTATTGCGATTTAAAATGACTGTAAGACATGATATATGTTTGAGAGAGATGATGAAAAATCCGTCGTTTTCGTGTTTTGTGACCGTTTTTGTGAGGTATTGTAACACCCTAGAATCGGCCCTATGCAAGTTTTAGCAATTCTTGCCAAACCCGCATAGAAACGATTCAATGATGCCCACCAGGCACTTCCATGCGGGTGGAAAATGAAGTAATACCATTACACAATAGTCCATGATGGAACCCACAAAACATATTTATACAACCATGACTCAACGAGTCAAGAATACAAATATATAGTACAAAGATCCAAACCACCTTGAAAATGATACAACATCTGAGTATGGATAAGAAGCAGCTAAGAGCCCTGAAGAATAACCAATGGAGTCCATAACCCTGCCCAGGCCAAGTCGGAAGGGTAACCCTGCTAAGGATGTTGAACACATACCTGTTAAAACAGAAGGGGTGTCTACAAAGGGCAAAATAAAAAGGGAGCAGTTAGTACTGAGGCCAATACACGGCGAGTCTAGAATTCGGTGGCTCTCGCCTACATAGGTATGGTGGACTAAAACGGCAGCGAAGAATGCACTTTACAACCCAATGAAACTTGTTACAACTATCGGCTATTAGAGAGGGACAAGAAAGACCTATTAGGAACCAACCTGATACTAACACCAATCATACCCATCATGGTATTTCCCCCTCGAGACAAAACAAGGAAGTCATGCCAAGGAAACTCTCAAGATTGGCAGTTTTATTCTTTCGGAACCAACCTGATACTAACACCAATCATACCCATCATGGTATTTCCCCCTCGAGACCAAACGAGGAAGTCATGCCAAGGAAACTCACACGATTGGCACTTTTATTCTTCCTTTCCATGGTGGTTATCCAACTTACTAGTCATATCAGATACAAGTTAAATTATAGCAATAAACTTTAGTTATAATTTTCTATGATCGAGAAACTATGCTCCAAGTCGTCCATCACCGTGGACACGACTTTTTGAAAAGATTTAACCCTGAAGGGGTGCACCAAAGCTTACACACACACTTCCAGCCTTTTTGGCAGATCAATTAACGTACGTCCATCGGTGTGTTGCTGGGGCTTCGGACACGATGCTTTCCTGTACCCAAAGCAAGTGCATGGGGGCCACCCCAATAAGCTACCCGTAACGAAGTCGGCTGACTCCGAAGATGGACCCTGAGGTTGTGAGATCGGCCAATAGATCAAAGGCCACATGTATTATCCTCAACATAACGACCCACATCCTAAACAGTACAGTAGTAAATGATCATCGAGCAACAGAAAATAAAGATGGCATAACATGGCATGAAAACGTCAAACTAGTTTGTGGCCCCCAGTATAGTACTTTGAAATAAGATAATAAGCCGAAGGGCTTCGCATTCACACCACATGTGGTCAGCACGCTCAGTCTCGGAACAGGTGTCAAGAACTCGGGTCCTAGGTGGACACAAGTGGTTAGTTAAAAACCAAATAACATCTATTACCAACTGATGTGGCGAAGGCAATATAGGGGCTATAAGGAATATAAATGGTGCACGGAAAACTAAAGCATCGCGAGACGGATAGCAATAGATCAACAGGAGGAAGTAAAGAAAATAAATGCAAAATAGGTAGAAAGGGGGAGGATGCTGGCCTTGGAAACTCCTGAAGGTTCATTATCCAAAGGACTTGTCGATACTCACATCAACTGAACGACCTAATCCGTGAAGAAGTAAAGCACTAAAGAAACACCGGATGCACTATTTAATAATACAACAAAAGATTAGTCATGATGCATGACATGGCAAAGGTGTGATGCAATTAGGCAATATTAAGGGGAATCGAGGTCCCAATAATTAGTTAATAGGTTCATATTGTTTAGGTACCCACAATTTAAATATTGGTTTACCAAGGCAAAACATGGCATCGACTCGCTATGCAAATTTAAATGTAGCCAATATAAGACTATAATAGCCCGCATATAGTCTCCATATTCTAATTATGAGATGAATCCGCATAATGCCCCCAAACCACACAATATGTATGCGTCATGAAAAATTTATATGCAACAAGTGAATGTCATATTATAAAAAAATAGGGGTCTTGAAAAGGGGATCACATTAGGGTTCGGCACCGATGGTGTTGGGTTTGGGTTCGACACCGATGGTCTTGGGTTCGGGTTCGGTCTCGATCTTTTGACTCTGGGGTCTTCGGGTCCGTGAAGGAGATCTTGGCATCCGAGGACTCGGTCATCGGATCCATGTCAGCACACTTGTGGTCTCGGTGTCTTCGAGGCCACTCTTTGGTTCTGAGGTCGGGGTTCGGATCCGTTAAGGATAACTTGGGGTCTTCACGCCAAAGGCCTCAGGGTTTACGTGATGAAGTTCTTGGGTCTTCCTTCTCCACGATCATCAACAACTCGATTGATGGAGCCTCTCGAGCTACGGGTAACGAACTTGGAGAAGCGTTGACGGTTCATCGGATTCTTCCAAACCGGTGTCGATCATAACCGAATATTCAAAGCCAAATGACTCTACACCATCTTCACATCCCTGTATACCACCATCTTGCACGCCATCTTCTGTAACCTCATAGCACCACCTTAAAACACATTGAGCATGAGCACGTACGGGTGGAGGCAGGCCACTAGGATAGGAGAACATCGACAAGGCCGAGGCCGAGCCCGAGTGAGGGTTGGCAGGGGATGGAAGAAGGTCGACGATGGGAGGCACGTTAAGGTCGTAGGGAGGTAGACAGGAGGCGCGCGGTATAGAGGCGGAGGTGGCGTGACTACAACAGTGGAACCAGGCTTGAACCGAGGCGGTAGGGCTCAGTGGTTGCGGACGGGTGGCGAGGGTGCCCCTGGCGGCAGCAGGCGCTGGCCGGGGCGTAGCAATGAATCAGGGGTAGAGTAGGGGCTGAACCTGCATGGTGGCACGGATGACGATGGCTGGCTCGGGAAGCAGCTACGGTCATGGGCGCGGGATAAGGAGGACCACACAATGGCAGCATGCAGACCTGCAGCGGCCAAGGAGGAGCCGGCTGGCAGTGGAAGGGGAGCTTGGCGCCACGACTAGCTTGCAGGGAGAGAGCCCCATCGGCGGTCTTCGAGGAGGCGCAGATGGCGAAGTAGAGGAACAGCGGTGGAACCTAGGCAGACGAGGAGGCACGGGGTGGAGATCCGTGGGCCTAGGGAGGAGAGGGCACGTGGGTGAGAAGCGCAGATCGACTGGGGCTCGGGACCATGCGAGCGGAAGAGAGTGTGTGGGGGAGGAAGACATGGTGGGGATCGGGTCACACAACTGGTGGGGTAGGGCCGGGTGCTTGGGTGGTGGGGTGAGGTTGGGGGTTGGCTAGCAAGGGAGGGTCGATGCGGGGCATGCGACACGTGCAGATGTGGCGTGACATGGTCGAGTGTGTACTAGAGTAGGTAGGTGTGAGTGGCGGCGATAGTTGTGCCTAGGTTTAGGGTTAAATTAGGATTGGTTCTAGTCTGGGTTTGGGTTCAGCCGACTGGGCTTGGCCGGTTTAGGTTTTAGGCCTTTTATTTATTTATTTCGAATAGTGTTTGTTTCCTTTTCTTATGTTTAGAAAACATTTTTTAAATAGTTTTTCATGATTAAAATAGCAAGAAGTATAATTTGAATAAAATAGGAGATATAATGGATAAGGCAACATATCGTTTTCATGAAAATATTTTCAGGCAAAGATATGCATGATGATGATGCTCAAATGCAATGTGGCATGATAACATGAGCATGCTATCATGATGATCCACAAAGATATAAATAACATGCAATTTGATAGTAGTGGTTTTACCCGGGGTGCTACAATTCGACTCCACTAACAAGGGATCTCGCCCTCGAGATCCACCTCATGGTACATGGAAGAAGGCTGATGAACAAATTCTTCTTGCTTCATGTAGATCCTAGAGACACCACTAATAAGATTCCTTCTCCGTCTTGCAATCCGCGACACCACCAATAAGGGGTCATTCCTCCCGTTCGTCGAGAAGACACTCTGGAGAAACAAAGACAAAGGTAAAGGTCTCAAAAGGTAAGGCCACCTTTAACATCTGCGGAAGGAGTAAAATTGCATTGATCCACCAATTCAATGTACAAAGCGAATGATAAGAGTAGTCGGATGGTTATCAGTCCACCACGCACCCAAATCATTACTTTGCTCATGAATAGAAAGATTATACAACCAACTCTCTGGATTCAGACTGAAGATATTGACAAGTGATGCCCGAAAAACAAAGGAGTGATGCAAGCTCTTCATATAGTATATCGTCGTGTTGGAAACCACCAGAAGATACAAAGAAAATCGTAGGAAAGGACACAATGATTAGGTTCTAAAGGCTGTGATGATACAACACTTTTTAGTAATATAAATTGTGTCATTTGGCTATCATATCATGCTCCATCTAACTATTGCTCTGCCTGATATGCATGATTACTTGTTTTTATTAAACTCAATTTGAGCTTTGCACATTTAGGAGTTTAGGTATAATTTTATCCCTCTTACTTATCTTTGACATGTGTGTAGGTGTTGATGATGATTATCGATAAAACAAAGGCAAAAAGAACAAAGAGAGCATAGTATGGAGGAGCTGCAGGACCAGGCTTACTCATTTGAGAGGTTGGAAAGGTGAATTTTTCCAACTTCTCAAAATAAATATCCAACACCACGGGGATGTATCCCTAGACAATACGAACTCAACGATCCCAAGAACACCCAAAACGGAGTTCGTATGAATAAATGGCGACCAAAATACTAAAAGGATCTGAAAGTTTAACGAGCAACTATACGACCGGGGAATAATTTTGGCCGTATAGTTGCGCCTGTATAGTTGTAAAACGGGTCGGAAATGATGGTTTTTCGCCCCAGAGAAGCTCCAAAACCTTCCCTAAGTCATATGACAGTATTGGGGGAACCCTAGGGCACCCCAAGGCCTATATATATAAGGGAGGACCCAAGGAAGCCAAAATATACCATATACAAGATCTAGATCCTCTCTACTGCCTCCACGGTGGCTCCCTGCTGCCGTGCGACCTCCATAGACTCTACAACTCCACCAAGATCTAGATGTCCCTCAACACCATCAAGCCATCCAATCTAGAAGAGGAGGAGAAGGAGGACGCCGTCAGCACCATGCCGACGCCACCATCACCACGCCATCATCACCATCTCCATCACCACTACTCCTTCATCCTTCCCCATCATGATCTCTGTGATGAGGTGTAACATGGCTTGGAACCCCTTTTATTAATGTTATGATGATTTGAGTAACTAAAGTGGGGTGTGTTCTTGTTAATTAATGTGTTTGTGCTTTCTCTTTACATTGTTCTATTCATGATATTATTCTAATGATTTGAGACGTCCAATCCATTGTTGATGAGTTTACTAGGGATTCATGGAGTAGAACTAATAGGCTATTTTCTATTAGTGATATGTGGAGGCAATAGCAACTTAGGATGCACCGCCCATTAAGATTTAATTCCTCAAGATCACTCATGATATAGATAGGTATAGTGTTGTGAATTGCTTCACACCAAAGTGACATACATGATATCTTGTGACTAGCACACTTGCTTAGGAGTATGGTTGTCCATAGAACTTAATGCCTTTGCTCTAGTTTACCTTTATTGTCTTGTTACCTTAATACACTATTCTCTTACGAGATGACACATGTCCGTAGAGGGTGTGGATGATTGAGTTGTCTAGTTGCCACTTACCAATGGTGGGAGACAACATATGAGGGACCGCCACAATTATAGTTAACAGCTATTCTGTAAGCACTTATCATGCACACCGGTATACACAACATTACTTGAGGAATCATAGCATTAATATTTCATCTCATTGCATTCACCCCTTTTAAGTTTTACATTTGTTCTAGTTTTATTCCAGTCTCAGTAGTTGTTATTACAAAACATCTTAAATTCATTTATCCTAGCAACTTATATGATAGGCTATTTCCAAACCATGGTTTGGGTGCGAATGTGGTTGCATTGACAACACGGCTGTGAGGGTCGTGTTTGCCGAGCTCCCATCGGGAAAACTATTTAAATAGTTGCTTCTATAGGTACTGCAATAACCCTGTTTTTGTGAAGGAACCCAGCCCATCAAATTGGCACCACTGCCGGCGAGCAAAACGTTAAGTTATCTAATCGCACATAGTTTATTTCAGTTTATTGCTATTATATTACTGCTTTCGTTTATATTAAAAACAATAAGAAAATTACAAAACCAAAAATTTATAAAAACTGTTGCTACTAATCATGTCTTCAGAGATAAATTTTGTTTAAGAGATAATACAAGCATTGGAGGAGATAAATGATTCAAGTTCATCAAGCCTAGTTTCTAGACATGAGCTGATACAGAAATTGGTAGATGATACATCCATTTTGCATCACTATTCTATATCACAATTTACTATTTTTTTCCATACGACTCCGCGAGCCGGGTTCCATTATCAAAAGACAACAGAACAATGTTTTTCCGAGCATCCAACACAAACAAACCAAAAAAAACAGCAAAAGAGAAACTGACTAGTGAAAGTCTACCCAATCCACCTCAAGGGAGATCAGAGGACCGCCACAAACCAGATCAGTCCCCCGGCACCTGAATGTTTTTAAGAACATATAGCTACAAACCCAACCAAAGGACAACCCAACAGCCCCATGTAAACTGCACTTTTCCTACAACAGTATCAAACAACCCGGGGGGTCCTCCAAAAAGGATAGTTCATGCCCTCAGTTCGCAGGGTCATCATCAGCCACTTCATCCCCTTTCCCAATCCATAGCGTAGTAGCCCGTCGTGCCATGTCATGAACCTTAGTAGCCATGCTCTGCAGCCTATCAGCGCCCTCCATCAGAATCCCACTGTCTTGTTCAGATTGTAAACCTGCCCAATAACACAAAAACACACACATGTAACAAATCAGACCTAAAGGGGAGGACGGAAGCTTCCCCTCGAAGCATGCATGATTCCTAGTTTTCCAAATTTCCCAACAAAGAGCAGCAATACAAATTATGTGAAAATTAGATCCAAAGGGAAGAAATTCCACAATCCACCAGAAATATTGAGTGAACCATGTTGGTCTAGAGCGCGCCCCTATCAACCCGACAACACAACTCCACATATAAGCCGCAGCAGGGCAACTAAAAAAAAGATGATTGATCGATTCTTCCGCAGGAGAAAAACGACACACATAACTGCCAACCCATTTCCTTCTCTTCATATTATCTTTTGTAGCAATTGCACTATGCCAGATAAGCCATAGCCAGATTTTAATTGTTAGAGGCAACTTAGCTTTCCATAACTGCCTAAAAGATCTATCAGGACAAACATCAGAGATTTTATTGTACAACGATAAAACAGAGAAAACCCCAGATTTGGTATACTTCCATTTAGGTTTGTCCATTTCATGATTTAACCTTAAATGGGACATTGTGCACCTAATCTCCTGCCAATGGGCATGTAACCTGGAAGATAGCCACCTTCTAAAAGTAAGAAACCATCCCAGATCAAACATTTCTCTGACTGTGCCAGATTGTTGATTACAAACATCAAAAAGTTCCGGAAATTTTTCACAAAGGGAAAAATCCCCAACCCACTGATCATGCCAGAAGTCAGTTTCCCTTCCACCACACACTTCCATTTTTCTCCGAGACAGATAGATCTGTTTGATTTTAAGTAGGTCCTTCCAAGCAGCATAATCATTTTGTTTAGCCCTGATTCGCCAGATACCATGATAAGTCCCATATTTCGATTTGACATTGCTTTGCCACAAACCATTTCCAACCTCCAGCTTCCACCACCACTTACACATGAGACAGATATTGAAAAGCTTTAAATTCTTGACACCTAACCCACCTTTCTTTTTTGGTCTACATATCAAGGACCACTTAACCATATAATACTTCTTTTTTTTACTCACCCCTTCCCAAAAGAACTTCCTAATGATTTTGGTATATTCCTCCAGGTTAGTGTCAGACATGAGATACATGGACAAATGGTAAATGAGTACACTGCTCAAAGAAGATTGAATAAGAGTAAGCCTGCCCCCAATCGAGGATGTATTACCTACCCATCCTTCCAATTTTTTCCTAAGTTTATCTGCCAAAGGTTGCAGATCCGCCACATGAAGCATAGTGCCACAAACAGGGACACCTAGGTACTTGGTATATTCTTCCAATTTACTATTATTCATTGATATATTTCATATTAAGATATGATACTTATGTAATTTCATCTGTTTTTGCATGGTTGATGACTTTTGGAGCATGGACCGCTACTGTCAGGATTCTGATGGAAAAGGGGCAGTTTGGAGGTGAAATTCGCAAAGATTAGAAAATCCGGGAAAATACATGAAAAATCCTATTTTTATAGAAGATGAAGATAGCCATAAGGGGGAGTGGAGATGGGACACAGGGGGCCCACACCACCCCCTGGCGCGGGCCACCCCAGGCCACACCACCAGGTGGTGTGGCCACCCTGGCCCACTCCAGCCTCTCCCCTCTAGCATATATTATCCTTCTGAAACCCTAAGACTCGGGGGGCAACCAGAGAAAGATTCCGCCGCCTCTGCGGGATGAAAAACACCGAGAGAGAAATATCTCTCTAGCAGATAGAAATCTTCCGGGGGAATTCCTTCTCGGAGAGGGGATATCATCGCCATGAACACCACCATGAAGCTGGACTTCATCAGGATCATCATCAACATCACCACCATCATCTCCATCATCACCATCATCACCACCATCATCTCGCTATAACAATTGGGTTGAATCCTGAATAGTTCTTAGGGGAAACTCTCTTGGTGTTGATTACTCTTTGTAGTTGATGCTATTGAGTGGAACCATTGAATTATTGTTTATGTTCAGATTGTTGCACATCATTATGTCATCTCTGATCATGATCCATGTGATGTCTTGTGAGTAGTTCGTTTTGTTCTTGAGGACATGGGAGAAGTCATGTTGTTTGTAGTGGAGTTATGTTGAGAAAGATTCAATAGTTTGAAATTTAATTTGTGGTGTACTTCTTCTAGTGGTGTCATGTGAACATCGACTACATGACACTTCACATATATGGGCCTAGGGGAATGCAATATGTATTTGGCTACTAATCGTAGGGGTTGCCGGAGTGACAGAGACCTGAACCCCCGTTAGGAAACCATTGCACAAGGGGCGTAAGGGTCTTAGAGTTTAAAGCTGTGGTTAGGTTTCTACCTTAATAACTTTCTTCTACTTATGGCTGTTTGCAAGGGGTATAATCACAAGTATGTATTAGTCCTATGAAGGTCGGTACATTAGCACAGGTTCACCCCACAACACTTAGCAAGCTAAAGAAGATTAATCCACTATATGAAGCGAAAGCACTTGACAATATTCACATGTGTCCTCGAGAACGTTTGGTCATCTTAAGTAATACAACCAGCTTGTCCTTTGTTGCATAAAGGATTGGGCCACTCGCTACATTTATTCACATTGTCTTTTATTTACTCGTACTTTATTTACTTGCATTATAAAAAAAAACCTAAAAATCCGTTTGCTAAGTATATGTAGAGAATTCCTGATCCATACCACTAGCAAGCACCTTCTGCTCCTCGTTGGGTTCGACACTCTTACTTATCAAAAATACTGCGATACACCCCCTATACTTGTGGGTCATCAGTGGACCAATTGGAAATGCATTCATTATGGTTGCGTGCTAATGATGGATCTGATTGCATAATTTGTATATCAGATGACCACCTTAATTTTCAATGTAAGTGTTCTAACAATCCTACTCTAGCAAATTATAATAGAGATAAATCCTATGCTAGTTTGGAAGTACTAGAATATGCTCTTTTCAAAGGTGCATCTGAAATGGTATTTAGAATAGGAAGTATTGATGTTGAAAGTGAAGCACTTGATGGAGTTTTTAATTTAGTATACCTCATATTCCTCTTTTGCGAAAATAATTTAAGTGGAGAGGAAAAGGAGCACAAGGAAGAGGAGGAAGAATGGATTCATCACCCGCTCACACCTTCAACTCCTAATTTTGATTCTATCATTGCTATTAAAACACTAGTCGATGAAAAGGAGGAAAAAAGGTGAGGTTGACAAAGAGAATCACACTAAAACTTTTGTATGTGATGCCTCTCACTTAGTAGTGATTTTTATGATGCTAAAACTGTTGATAATAGGCCTTGTGCCTATACACTCATATGGAGAGCATTAATAATAATGAACTAGAGATATAAACTTGCTATATTAATATGCAGGGTCCTGAACTCCCTACTATGAAGGAAGAATACTATGAAGTGTTCCCCTACATAGGCAACCAAGGTAAATATTTAAGAAGTTCATATGAATCTCAAATCCTCTCATTGCAGCTATACACACAGGCATGTTCGTCAAGCTTGGTGAATCAACACTCGCTTAAAGGCGAGAACTTCTTCGTCTACGTGATGCTGATACACCGTAAGCAGGTACGACTCCAACCGAACTCTACTTCAAGATGCTCCAAGCTTGTATGTATAACCTCACCTCGAGTCAATATCCCTTGGGATATAGGTGGGTAATGTATGGAGCATCCTAGCCTGACTTTATGGCTTTAAAGAGAGCGCTTCCCGGGAGGCAACCCGGAAGTTACTAGGTGTATTTCTTAGTTTTGTGTCTTGATTCTAGTTGCATTCATGTTGCATTGGCTCTTTTATTTTTTGCATGTCTTGCTATTAGATTAATCTTGTTGAAGTTTTCAAAAGGTAGAATTTATTTTCACAATGTTATGTGTTGCATAAACTCAGTAAAAAGGAAGAGAGAATCAGTTTCAGGTGAATCCTTCAATTATATGTATTCATTGGTCGAAAATTAAAGCTATCATTTTTCTGTCAAAAACAAGGTGTTTCTCTAAGTTTCGGGATAAGAAAGAATTCTCGAAGAAACATAAATTTTATGATGTATATAGAAGGTTTAACGACCAACTATACGGCGGGAATAAAAATTCCAGCTGTATAGTTCCGGTCGTATAGATATTTTTGCCATCGACAATTTTTCTTTCATAAGTATCTACAGTTTAACGACCAACTATAGGCGGGAATAAAAATTCTGGCCATATTATTTCGGTCGTATAGATATCGAGGATTTCATACAATTTCTTTTCCAGGTATAGAGGGTTTGACGACGAACTATACGACAGGAACAAATTGTTTTGGACATATAGTTCTGGCCGTATAGTTGCGCTGCTAGGTGGAAACCCTAAAATTTTGACAGCAGGCCAACTATACGGCGGAAACATATAGTCCCGGCCGTATAGTTCCGCCTGTCTAGTTGAAAAAACCCCTCAAACGCCAAATGGAAGGTAACCATTGCTCAAAATTTCATTCTTTCTTCTTCCTTCTTCTTCTAAAAACCTCGAAGCACCACCTGGGAGCTTCTCCCATGTTTTAGAGAAGCCGATCGTATGTAAACAATAAAGTTCTATCTTAGACATTCCTTAAGTTGTAATTCTCTTTAGTAGTTCATGTTTTCTTTCATTAGTTAGGTGAAAGAACTTTGTTTCTACACCAAACCATTATCTTTTATTTTGTGTGTTATTTTAGTAGGGACATGAAACTTGTGTGATGAGATGTACGGTACTGCTAACCGTGCAAACACTAGCATGAGCCACTTGGTTGCTTCAATTCAACATTTCAACAATTAGTGTCTGGTAAAACCTTCCAACTCGAACCTCTTTTAAATAAGCACATAGGGGCTGCACATTCGTGTTTCATATTTTGTCTCACTTACACTTCATCACAATCTAGGAGAAGCACACTTCTAGAATTAGTTTGCTGACTTAAGCATGGTGTTTAGGTTGATGAACCGACTCAGTGGGACTTGTATTTTTATCACTTGTGAGCTAACCCCGTGTCTTCAAAAACACAAAAATATTTTGTTGTCGTTCTAGTCTTGTTCCTACCAGGTTCTTAAGGAAGGCATACACCGGATCATGAAACATTCATTGAAGCAAACGTTCTTTGTCCATCAAAGTAGAGGTTAAAAGCACCTCAACAGTAATGCGTGTCACCCCTTGCTTCAACTTAAGCTTGGGGAGGTAACCACTTCTTATACTCTCTTTTCATAACTGCATTTTCTCTTTTGTTTTCATGATCTTCTCAAGTGGATACTTGGAAAGTTCTTAGCTTGTGGAGGTTATTTTGCATGCGTAGAGTCTTGTGCAAAGTTCTTTATCTTAAATTTTTTATGCTATTGTGTATCTCTCTGTTTTCAATGCTTGCTTAGGTGAGATTTTATTCAAATTCATATAAGGGATATATTTTCTCATGTTAGGCCCCATAGGAGACAAGGCATAGCTTTGATGCACCATGTTCAACATTTATCTACCTAGTGAAAAATATTGTGATCCTCTAAATATACATAGCCATATTCTCTACATTTTGAAAATAATAAAAAATAATAATAAATAAGTTCTTCGCAACTTGCTAGTTGTCACTGTTCAGAATTTTCTTAAGTGAATGGTTATGGAGTAGCACGACCCCATAGTTTTGGAAATGATGGTCTTAATAGATGCTTACTGAGTGAGTTATCAAATAAGAAATGATGTTTCAAAGTTTCGAGAGTACATATGCCAAAATTTTGCCTGGGAAATCAAAGCGACATATTGCTTTATGCGTTTCTTGCGCCACTATCGCACACCATGGGATGCTAACAACTCCACTGGCCTTTTGACAATCCAAAAAGAGGATACTCTTGGAGTTTGGCTATGAGTTGCCCAACACATGTAGCAAAATTGCTATATGTGGGTATGCATTGGTATTCTCATGGGCCTTCATTAAAAGCAAAAGTCAAAATAGTCCTGACCATTATGATAAATCATTATACAGAAAAGGGAAACCTTAGTAATGGTCACAAGTGTCCTTCCTAGCCTGCACAGTCTCGATATAACATATACCACTCTTTTGGCATGGTCTCATTACTATGAAATATATTTTGTATGAGCTTAACAATCAAAGTTTTCACTTGAGAGACTTTAATAGATGGCATGAGTGGGCAGCATTGGAAAACTCTATTTCTATTTATGATTGACAACTAACCATTTTCAGCTTTGCTTTATACAAATAAAAATACACAAATAGAATAAAGTGTGTATAGAAGGATCACAAGTTTACTTGCAAGCTATATTTAACTTTGACATGGGGCATAGAAGATTTTGACTAATCTCTAGTGGTTTGGAATGATATAACTGAGATTATATTACCTTGTCTGATTATGTGCTCTCTTGCTTTGAGCTTGCAGGAAAAACAAGGATATGGTGCATTGAGTTCCAATGATAAGCAAGATCACATCCATTAAGTTATCGATCCCTTTTTCTCGAGGACGAGCAAGATCTATCTTGGGTAAGTTGATGGCTGTGATAATACAACACTTTTTAGCAATATAAATTGTGTCATTTTCATATCATATCATGCTCCATCTAACTATTGCTATGCCTGATATGCATGATTACTTGTTTTTATTAAACTCAATATGAGCTTTCCACATTTAGTAGTTTAAGTATAATTTTATCCCTCTTCCTTTTCTTTGACATGTGTGTAGGTGTTGATGATGATTATGGATAAATCAAAGGCAAAAGGAACAAAGGGAGCATAGTATGGAGGAGCTGCAGGGACCAGACTTATCCATTGGAGAGGTTGGAAAAGTTATTTTTTCCAACTTCTCAAAATAAATATCCAAGACCACAGCGTTGTATCCCTCGATGATACGAACTCAACGAGCCAAAGAACACCCAAAACGGAGTTTGTATGAAGAAATAGCGATCAAAATACTAAAAGGATCTAAAAGTTTAACGAGCAACTATACGACGGGAGCAATAATTCCGGCTGTATAGTTGCGCTCGTATATTTGTTAAAAGGGTTGGAAATGACGAGATTTCACCCTAGATAAGCTCCAGAACCTTCCCTAAGTCATATTACAGTATTGGGGGAACACTAAGGCACCCCCAAGGCCTATATAAAGGAGGGAGGACCCAAGGAAACAAAAATACAGCGTATACAAGATCTAGATCCCATCTAACGCCTGCACAGCGCGGCCCTGCTGCCGTGCCACCTCCAGATCCTCTACAGCTCCACCAAGATCTAGATCTCCATCACCACCATCATGCCATCCAAGCTAAAGTGGAGGAGAAGGAGGACACCGCCATCACCACGCCGACACCACCATCACCATGCCATCATCACCATCTCCATCGCTGCTACTGCTTCATTCTTCCCCATCATGATCTTCGTGATGAGTTGTAACATGGCTTGAACCCCCTTTTATTAATGTTATGATGATTTATGTAATTCAAGTGTGGTGTGTTCTTGTTAGTTAATATGTTTGTTTTTTCTCTTTACATTGTTCTATTCATGATATTATTCTAGTGATTGGAGACGTCCAATACATTGTTGAGGAGTTTACTAGGGATTCACGGAGTGTTGCAAAACTTATCATTAGTCTCTACTCATTCCATGGGCCTGACAAGCCATGGGTAGAACTAATAGGCTATTTTCTATAAGTTATTTGCGGAGGCAACAGCAACTTAGGATGCACCACCCATTAAGATTTAATTCCTCAAGATCACTCATGATATATATATGTATAGTGTTGCAAATTGCTTGACCCAAAAGTGACATACGGGAGACCAACAAACTAGCTTAGGAGTACAGTTGTCCATAGAACTTAATGCCTTTGCTCTAGTTTACTTTGATTGGTCTTGTTACCTTAATACACTATTCTATTATGATATGACCCATGTATGAAGAGGTTGTGGACAATTGAGTTGTCTAGTTGACACTTACCAATGGTGGGAGACAACAGTATATGAGGGACCGCCACAATTATAGTTAACATCTATTCCACAAGCACTTATCATGCACACCGGTATACACAACATTACTTGAGGAATCATAGCATTAATATTTCATCTCATTGCATTCACCTATTTTCAACTTTACTTTTGTTCTAGTTTTCTTCCAGTATTAGTAGTAGTTATTACAAAATATCTTAAATTCATTTGTCCGAGCAACTTATAGAATAGGATATTTCCAAATGACGGTTTGGGTGCGAACATGGTGGCATTGACAACGCGGCTACGAGGGTCGTGTTCGCTGAGCTCCCATCGGGACAAACTCTTTAAATATTTGCTGCTACAGGTACTGCAATAAGCCTATTTTGGGGCAGGAATCCACCTCATTAGGTTTTGTGATGGTTCCATTGGCATGAATAACACATGCTCAAGGTATACTCCAACTTCACCAATGCTCATCCTTCTCATATGTTCTTCAGTGATTCGGATATCCATCAAGGTGCACATACGGATAAATGCATTCATGACAAAAGATTGGATAAAGGGTACAACAAACGAGGTACAGATTAGATGCTTGTAGCTCCACCGTTCTAAAAAGAGAGGAAGAGTAACCTTGAAGGAACGATACAAACCCAACAACGAGAAAACCTGGACTCGAAGAAAAGGTAAGAGAATATTCAAAACACGCGAAGGTAAGAGGAGAATAGCACAGGGATAAGGAGTAAAAGCAGACCTAATCAGAATTATCTAACCGATTTTGTGAAAAAAGTTTTGACACTCTACATCAGCCATTAGCTAGGTTATCCTATAGGCTGGACCATTGGGGTATCATAACTGCTGAGCTCTGATACCACTTTGTAACACCCTCGTATTGGCCCTATGCAAGTTTTAGCAAATCTTGCCAAACCCGAATAGAAACCGTTCAAATATGCCCACTAGGCACTTGCGTGCGGGTGGAAAACGAAGCAATACCATTACACAATAGTCCATGATGGAACCCATAGAAACATATATATATATACAACAATTACTCAACGAGTCAAGAATACAGATATACAGTACAAAGATCTAAACCACCTTGAAAACGATACAACATCCGAGTATGGATAAGAAGAAAATTGGGCTAAGAGCCCCGAAGAATAACCAATAGCGTCCATAATCCTGCCCAGGCCAAGCCGGAAGGGTAAACCTGCTAATGACATTGAACTCATACATGTTAAACAGAAGGGGTTCCATCAAAGGACAAAATAAAAAGGGACTGGTCAGTACTGAGACCAGTACACGGCGAGTCTAGAATTTGGCGGCTCTCGCCTATATAGGTATGGTGGACTGAAGCGGCAAAGAAGCATGTACTATACAACCTATAGAGACTCGATACAACTGTCGGCTATCAGAGTGGGATAAGAAAGACCTATTCGGAACCAACCTGATATTAACACCAATCATACTGATATGTTGCAAACGTATCTATAATTTTTGATGTTCCATGCTTGTTTTATATCTACTTTCTTATGTTTTGTCCACACTTTGCAGTACTTTTACACATTTTCTGGAACTAACCTATTAACAAGATGCCACAGTTCCTGTTGCTTGTTTTTTACTGTTTTTGGTTTTAGAAAATATAGTAAGGAAATATTCTTGGAATTAGACCGGACAAAATCCCAAGTCAATATTTCACCAGAAGGAACACGGAGTCCGGAGGAGAGACGAAGTGGCGCACCAGGGCGGCAACACCTGGTGGGAGCGTGACCTGGGGGCGCGCCACCAGGTGGTGTGGGCCTTTGGCGCCCCACCGACCTTACCCCTTCACCTATATATTGCCTCCAGGGCGAAAACCCTAAGTACCCGATCAAAATTCCATGAAAGAGTCTGTAGCCGCCACCATCTCCATCCCTAGATCGGGAGGGATCTAAAGCTCTTCTCGGCACCCTGCTGGAGAGGAGAGATCACACTGGAGGCCTTCTTCATCACCATGACTGCCTCTGGTGTGATGCGTGAGTAGTTCATCCATGGACTACGGGTCCATGTAGTAGCTAGATGGTTGGTTCTTCTCCTTTGTGCTACCATGTTTAGATCTTGTGAGCTCTGCTCATGATCAAGATCATCTATTTGTAATCATACATGTTGTGTTTGCGGGGATCCGATGGATATTGAGATGCTATTTCAGATTGATTATTGATTCTATCATGTCTATGTTATTTGTGATCTTCATGCTTTCCGTTGTTAGTAGCTATCTTGGCCAATTATATGCTAGCAACTCCAAGAGGGAGTATTTATGCTCGATAGTGGGTTCATGCCTCTAGGAATCTAGGGAAGTGACATAAATCTCTAAGGTACTAGATGTGCTGTTGCTACTAGGGAGAAAATAGCAATCCTTTGTTCATAGAACAATCGTATTGTTTACTTTACACACTTTGCTTAATGCAATTATCTGTTTCTTGCAACTTAATACTGTAGGGGGTTCGGATGAGAACCTGAAGGGGGATTGTTAGTCATATATGCAGTTGGATTATGTTCTATGTATAATGTTGTAATGCCCAATCAAATCTCATAGGATTCAAGATGATTAGTATATGCGATGCTTTCTCGATGTTTGTCAATTGCCCCTCTTTAATTTGTTCACCCAACATGTCATCTATCTTAAGGAGAATTACCTCTAGTGAACTATGGACCCAGGGCCATTATTTTATCATCGATCTACAATCTATTTACTGTTTTATGTTTACTTTCTGCAAGCAATAACTATCTTCCGCACAATACGTTTAATTCTTTCTTTTCAGCAAAATAGGTGAGATCGACAACCTCACTGTAAGTTGGGGGCAAACTTCAGTGGTTGTGTTGTGCAGGATTCCACGTTGGAAACAACACCTTGGAGGTGTTTCCTTGCTCCTACTGGTTCGATAACCTTGGTTTCATTACTGAGGGAAAAACTAACTTACTAGTCATATCGTTGGCAATTTTATTCGTTTTTTTCCATGGTGGTTATCCAACTTACTAGTCATATCGGGTACAATTCAAATTATAGCAGTAAACTTTAGTTATAGTTGTCCATGATCGAGAAACTATGCTCCAGGTCATCCATAACCGCGGACACGGCTTTTTGAAAAGATTTAACCCTGCAGGGGTACACCAAAGTTTCCACACGCACTTCCACCCTTTTTGCCATATCATTTAACATATGCCCATCAGTATGTTGGCGGGGCTTCAGACACGACGCTTTCCCAGACCCAAAGCAAGTACATGGGGGCCACCCCACTAATCTACCCGTAATGAAGTTAGCCGGCTCCTATGATGGACCCAGAGATTGCGAGATCGGTCGAGAGATCAGAGGCCATAAGTATAATCCTCAACATAATGACCCACATCCTAAACAGTACAGAAGTTAACACTCATCGAGAAATAGATTATAAACTTGGCATAACATGGCATGAAAATGTCAAACTAGTTCGTGACCCCTAGTACAGTACTTTGAAATCAAGTAATAAGCCGAAGGGGTTCCCATTCACCCCACATGTGGTTAACACGCTCAGTCTCGGAACATGTGTCAATTACTCGGGTCCTAGGTGGACACAAGTGGGTGGTTAAAAACCAAATAACGTCTATTACCCACCGGGGCCTCTACATTATATATATTTCCAACATTTTAATTGACAAATTATAATGAAAGCCATGATCATCTCCACCATTAAGCATCTGCCAACCACCCAACCACGATGGAACTCAACGACTCGAACCAACACCAGAGCAAGCAACTATGACTCGCAAGGCCAACTGTCTATCAAGCCACAGGCAATAGGATGTGTCCAAGGTAATATAAGGGCTTCAAGGAATATAAATGGTGCATGGAAAACTAAAGCATCGTGACACGAATGGCAATAGATCAACATGAGGAAGTAAAGACAATAAATGCAAAATAGGTAGAAAGGGGGAGGATGTTCGCCTGGGAAATTGCCGAAGATTCATTATCCGAAGGACTTGTCGATACTCGCATCAACTCAATAGCCTAATCCTTGAAGAAGCAAAGCACTAAAGAAACACCATATGCACTATTTAATACTACGGCAGAAGATCGGTCATGATGCATGACATGACAAAGGTGTGATGCAATTAGGCAATATTAAGCAGAACCTGGGTCCCGACAATTAGTTAATAGGTTCATATTTTTTAGGTACCTTGCAATTTAAATGTTAGTTTAGCAAGGAAAAACATGGCATCGCTTCGCTATGCAAATTTAAATGGAGCCAATATAAGACTATAATAGCCCACATATAGTCTCCATATATAATTATGAGGTGAATCGGCATAATGCCCCCAAACCACACAATATGTATTGGACATGAACAATTTATATGCAACAAGTGAATGTCATATTATAAAAAATAGGGGTCTCGAGAAGGGGATCACATTAGGATTCGGCACCAATGGTCTTTGTAACATCCCAATTTCAGTAACCCTGACTAGTTGTCTAGAATGCAAAAATCAGGGGGAAGCAAAAACTTTTTCTTGTTAAGTGTGCAATGCTTTCTTGTTGCTATCTGTGCACATGCTTCAGATTGTATAGTTTATGATATACTCCTTACCTCAACATCAGTTGTCAAAAAGCTATTTGACAAAACTATCCTGGCTCATTTTACATATTCTCAAATGTTCTGACATCTCAAAACCTGAGCCAAGATGCTTGTGTAACCAAAACTAGTTTAGTAGCTTCCATTGACAAAACTATCGAGAGCTATAACCTCCTTATGTTTTCAAGAGAGAACCTTCAACTACTCTTACCTCTAGGATCTCCAAAACTTTTTACTAAGGTTTTGAATTCTACTCTTGGTAGAGATACCAAGGACTCTCATCTTATTCAAAATCCAACCTCTTAAAAATGCCCCAACCTTACCCCAAGCTAGGCTTGATGGTGACCCCAGTAGTGGCTCTGCTTAATTTATAAGATGAGTTGCCTTGATCTGCTGTCTGATGAATTGCTTTGATTTGCTGCTTGTTTTGTCTTCTTAGGAGATAGTATGAGCTGATCTAGGAGATCCTCACTAAGATAAATATGTTTCCAAATCATCACACCCTAAGCAAGAATACAAATATGGATCTGATCTCTAGCCACTAGGTGATCATCTAAAATCCCTAACCAGACCCCTCTGAAGATATCCCTTCTAGAAGCTTCAAAGTCAATGAAGACCAATATCAAGCTTGGATCTTTTATACAACCTCTACACTTCAACATCATCCACTTGAGGATGCTTTGGTACATTGCATCCCATCAAAATCATCTTCTAGTCTAGAAAACTATTTTCAACATCACCTTTTTGAATGTTTCCCTTTCTCAACCCTGGAGTATTTTTAGAAATGCATTTAAACCATCTTGTTAACCATCATAAGGACTGCCAAGGCCCACTATTTCCCTTGGTTAGATCATCCTACAACCCACTTGTTCTTGATGGTTTTGCAGGCAAAAAAATAACTATTCCTGTTAATCTAGTCAACATGCCTACTTTGATAGAAGCTCACACCATCATCCCACCTTCTATGGACCAACTCCTTGGATGGTTGTGTTCTAATAATAAAGGTCTATCAACATATATTTCACTTGAACCAAGTGGCTCTTTGTGCTTCTTAAACCCACATGGTTTATAAGGCATCATGACTCATCTGGTATGGCAACCTTATTTTCAACAAAGTTTGCCATCACTTCCAGACCAGCTCAAATGTAACCAATACAAAATCCTTTTTGCCATGATCATCTATATGACTTGGTCTAACTATCCATCTATCCCTTGCCTCAAGGTGAGCTCTGAGCTCCAAGATCCAACAAGGTTTTGGTGGTATGAGAGTAACTTCACCCTAGATCCTCAACTCCTTGTTTTTCCATCTAATTCAAGTTGGATTTCCAATTACCAAGGTTGAAAATGCTTGTGACACCTTGTCTACATCATCTACCTTGATCATCAAGATTTATCAAATATCATCCATAATTATTATGGCTCAAAAACTATTTAATTCATTTAAGGGGCAAAACCTCCAAAACTCCTTCCATAAAGGGAAGTTTGGTTTTTCCCAAAACACTTCCCTAACTTGAAGCACATTTGAGTCCTATATATCATACCCTATCATCCCACTTCAAAAATAAATATTTTTGAAGAGTTCCAATAATTCTTTTTTCCTATTCACTTAAGTGGCAAAAATGGAATAATAATTGCCTTAAATACTTTTAAGCCACAATAAATCTTGGGAAAATCCCTAAGTGTGTATTCACATTTGAGACCCTCTCACATCAAAAACTAACCTTGTCCTAAGTAAAAATATCAAATGAGAATCTAGAAACTACTTCTGCACTTATTGAATAAAGGATTCTAAGTGGACTCAAAATCCTCGGAAAAATCCCATTTAATTCCTAGGGTTATGCTTTGACCCTATCTACATCCCAGTACCATTTCCTCATCCTGTCAAAGACAAGTTTCTAAACTTCCTCCACAATAACCTATTTACTCAATTTGGAAAACCTAGCTAGTATTGAGCTAAACCAAGACCAAACCATCACCAAAGCTTGTCAAGCACACCTCCCAGCGACCATGACCCTCCTGGTCATCACCACTGTAGCACTACAGTACCACCATCACACATCTACTTGTCCTCTTATGCTTGGAAGTGAGAAAGAGAGAGAGATACAAGCAAGTGGGGCAAATTATTGTAGTAGCTGCCACTCCCTCTCTGAGCTCTAGCATGACTAGCTCCCTCTCTCACCCCTCTCCACCACACCTCTAGGCAAATCACACGCCATAAATACCCCTCCCCCATGCCCAAAAGGGTCATTTCCCCCATGGATCTCTCCCTCTTGGTATACAAGGCCAGAGGCCACCCCGTGCCTTCCCTGCCACTCATTTGCTCCCTTTTCTTAACCCCGAGATCCCCAGCCTCTCCCTTGCGCTTCCTTGCCATGAGAATCAGAGAGAGGACAAAGCCCGACCGTCGATCTCCACTTGATCGAACGGCTGGAGGTGCCCCGTACACCTTCGTCTGCCCCGGGCCGCTGACGGGTGGGCCCCGCGGAAAGGTGTTTGAACGCCGCTCCCGCCCGCGGCCGCGGTGGTTATTGGTCCGTCCCGCGGATGTGCGCCCCACGGCCGTGCACATCTGGCCCGATAGCCCTCTGCCCCTGTCTCTTTTCCTTTATTAATTCTAGATCTAAAATGACCTGTTGGTTTAAATTGTTTCGAAATTGGAAAATAGGGTATTTTGTCCAAATAAATTTTTTACGATGTTCCTGTGTGCTCTGTACAACATGCAGAAGTAGTCTTTTCCCAAAAATAATTTTCATTATTTATTGGCAATTAACCTTCTAACAAGTATCCTCTGCATTAAATATTTTCCCTAGCAAATTATATTAACCAAAATGGAATAAATCCAATTGTCTTTGCTAGATGTTTAATGTACCTAACACATGGAATTGGCCTCATGCCAAGTGGAGCATTTGTTTTCCTGTAGTAAAAATAACAAAAACAGCCCTTTTCTGTCTTTAGGAATTTCCCCATGCCAAGCTATGAATTTTTTTTACCTGATTCCAATTCCTAGGGAAGTGTAACATCAGGATATGACAAAATCTAGAAGCTCGAGAATTATTGAGTTTCTGAGCTTTTCTAATAAATTAAACATTTATGTGTGTAGTGCTTTCACTAGATAAATCATCACAGTAGCTCTACAACTCCAAAAAGGTTGTTTCCAATTTCTTCAGAATTGTATTCTTAAGACCTACCATGTGGCATTGGTTTCCTATCAAAATCTACTATAGATTAAATCGGGTGAAAAGACAAGTTGTATATAGAACTGCCTTTGGGAGTTTCTTGAGGGCATTCTGGTAAATATTTTGACATGATTCCAACTCTTAGTGAACAAGTACATCAAGCCATACTTAACCACCCAAGGAAATAATTTTTGGAGATCCAGAACCTTTCTGGTGAATTATTTCCTAAAACTAGAGCTTTTATCACTAAAAAATTCTTAAGAAATTAAAGAGAAGTGATAAAATCATGAAACCGCTTTTGTTGGTCTTGTTTTGTCAAAACCTACCAGATGGTATTCTGGTTTCACATTGATACCATACATACCCAGGCCTTGATCCCAAACCCCTCCATTAGTGGTTTTGACAATTTCCTGAATAAAGGAAATCCGACCACTACAAATAGGGTTTCTGCAATGATTCTAAACCCAACCACTCAAAACCTACTGAATATTATACTTGTATTATCCACTTTCTTGTTGTCTGAATGTCCACTTGTATGCCGTGTTTTGACTGTGGTCTTGCTTGTTTGCATGTATACTCGATGACGATGATAGTTGAGCTTGTATTGACGCCGAGAAGAAGAGATCTTATTATTATCGGTATTGGTATTCTTGGTTATCTAAAGGAGAAGTCCAGGGACATATTTCCATATTGCTGATCATCAGGCAAGCCACCTTATTTCTCATAAGCGTCGTCCTACTGTTTTACTTATGCATGTTTTACTTACTGTTTTATGAAAACTGCATTGTTTCACTATATGATGTTGTATATCTGGTAGTGTTTGGCTCCTCCAAACCATTACTCAATGGTACTACTAAGTAAATCCCTCTTGATGATACCTCTTGTCCCTAGTATGGTAGATGGTGTAGCAAACCATACCCCTTGGAGACCCTGATTTAGCCGAAGCAAAGCTATAGGATGGGAAGACCGCCGAAAAAGTTTTACCAAAAAATTTATGATAAAACCTTGGTGATGTGGGACCTCCCAAGAGATGTTGAGAAAGGGAAAAGGTTTTGTTTTAGAAAATTCTAGAGGAAAACCGGAGGAAAAAGGTTTACGAAAACGCACCAGCTTCTTTGCACTTTAGCTAGAACAACTTAACCCTATGCAACCACATTACTATGGAATGGGACAGGGATGGATTTTATGTTTGTCTATTCTGGTATAAGCTACCTCGCAACCACCACAGGGGATCCTGAACCCCAGAGGCTGGGCCTTCTCCCTGAAAGGTCCATGTGGGACATCGACCTAGAGAAGGAATGAACTGTCTGCTAGCAGCCAGGCGTTACTATAAGCCCCTCATTGAAAGTGCCCACTGTGTAAAGTGTAAAATGCGCTCCGATTGGTCCTCAGTACCCGACGTACTCGTTTTGAGGGGAGTAACACTCATAGGGTAGGCACTTATATTGGAGTGGGCATCCGGAGAGTCTTGATCGGTTACTCGACCCACGATCGATGTAGATCAGCGTAGTGTACCCGGATGATGTGGGGAAAGTTTACAACCTCTGTAGAGTGTAAATCTGTTCGAATAGCCGTGTCCACGGTCATGGACGGGTTGGACAAACTTCTGTAGAGCGGTGCTAGTTTTGTTTTCAGAAAGGATTTCAGAAAAGAAATGGGTTTGGAAATGTTTTGACCATGGGATGGTCGTAAAGGAGAAAGGTTTTGACCATGGTATGGTCGGAAGGAGGAGAAATGAGTTTGGTCGTGGGACGACCTGAAGACGGGATCAAATGGGTACCACAATCCTAGTGTTTTCCAACACTTCTCAAAAAGGTTTCTAAAGTGTTTACATAGGTTTTTCAACGAAGATATGTAGATGCTATATCTACAAGAGAAACTAATTGAGAAAAGAACCTCTCTTGGAGCCCTCCTACTACCACAACCATATTTCATCTCCTCTTGTTATTATTATTTTCTTAAGGTGGTTTGCGAGTACATTCAAAGTAATCACTGGCATTGTCCCAGGCTATTAACTTGGTCAGATATCAAGATGGAGAGGATGTTGGTGACTATGCGAGCTAGGACGTTCTCCTAGTCAGCTGCCTGTAGGTTAAGGTATGGCTCGGCCTCTACGCTTGATGATGTTCCTCTATTGTTTATTGATGTAGCCATAATGGCATGTAAGGTATGACATGTATCCGCTTAACTAATGGATGTTTACTTTGATACTTGTATGCTATGTGCCACGACTAACTGATCATGGGATCATGGTTGTATGCATAACAGGGATTCTCGGAGGATTATTCCGGGGGCCCCACAGTCTTGAGTTCGGGTTTGGTCTCGATCTTCGGACTTTGGGGTCTTTGGTTCCATGAAGGAGATCTTGGTGTCCGGGGTCTCGGTCATCGGACCCTTGTCAGCGCACTTGGGGACTCGGTGTATTCACGTCCACTCTTTGGTTCCGAGGTTGGGGTTTGGATCCATGAAGGACAACTCGGTGTCTTCGTGTCAAAGGCCCCGGGGTTTCCGTGACGAAGTTCTTAGGACTTCCTTCTCCACAAGCATCAACAACTCGCTTGATGGAGCCTCGCGAGCTATGGGTGGTGAACTTGGATTGGCATCGGTGGTTTATCTGATTCTTCTGGACCGGTGTCGATCATAACCGAATAGCCAAAGCCTAATGGCTCTACACCATCTTCACATCCCTGTACACTACCATCATACATGCCATCTTTTGTAACCTCACAGCACCATTTTAAAACACCAACAAGCATGAGCACGTACGGGCAGAGGAAGGCCACCGGTACATGAGAACATCGACAAGGCCATGGCTGAGCACGAGCGAGGGTTGGCAGGGGACGGGAGTAGGTCGGTGACGGGAGGCACGGCGAAGTCGCAGGGAGATGGACAGGCGGCGCACAACATAGAGGCGGTGCTGGCGCGTCCGCGGCAGCCGAACCAGGCTTGAACCGAGGCAGTGGGGCTCGGTGCTTGCAGGCGGGAGGTGAGGGCACCCCTGGTGGCGGCGGGCACTGGTCGGGGCCGAGCGAGGCGGCAGGCGTAGAGTCGCGGTTGAACCTGCAGGGTGGCAAGTATGACGATGGACGGCTCGGGAAGCATCTGCGGTCATGGGCACGAGACAAGGAGGACCATGCAGCGGCGGCACACAGACCTGCACCGGCCAGGGAGGAGGCAGCTGGAAGCACGGTGAGCTTGTAGGGCAAGAGCCTTGGCGGCAGGCTCCGAGGAGGCGTGGATGGCGAGGTATAGGAACGGTGGCGGAACCTGCACAAATGAGGAGGCGCGTGGTGGTGCTCCATGGGCCTAGGGAGGACAGGGCACACGGGCGATAGGCGGAGATCGATTGGGGCTCGGGACCGTGCAAGCATAAGAGAGAAGTGCGGGGGAGGAAGACGGGTGGGGATCGGGTCACGCGGCTAGTGGGGTGGGGCCGGGTGCTTGGGTGGTGGGGTGAGGTCGGGGGTTGGTGAGCGAGGGAGGCTCGACGCGTTCGGATGTGGTGCGACGTGGTCACGTATGTACTAGAGTGGGTAGGTGTGAGTTGTGGCGACAGCTGTGTCTAGGTTTAGGGTTCGATTAGGATTGCTTCTGGTCTAGGTTTGGGTTTAGCCGGCTGGGCCTTTGGGCCTAGCCGGTTTAGGTTTTATGATTTTTACTTATTTATTTCGAATAGTGTTTGTTTCCTTTTATTATGTTTAGAAAACATTTTTTAAAATATCTTTTCATGATTAAAATAGCAAGACGTATAATTTGAATAAAAGAGGAGATATAATGTAGAAGACAACATATGGTTTTTGTGAAAATATTTTTAGGCAAAGATATGCCTGATGATAATGATTCTCAAATGCAATGTGGCATGATGACATAAGCATGTGATGGTTGTGATAATACAACACTTACTAGCAATATAAATTGTGTCATTTTCCTATCATAAATGCTCCATCTAACTATTCATATGACTGATATGAATGATTACTTGTTTTTATTAAATTCAATATGAGCTTTGCACATTTTGTAGTTTAGGTAGAATTTTATCCCTCTTCCTTGTCTTTGACATGTTTGTAGGTGTTGATGATGATTATGGTTAAAACAAAGGAAAAGGAACAAAGAGAGCATAGTATGGAGGAACTGCAGGGACCAGACATAATAAAGATCCAACGAGGTGTTTGAGGTGTTGGAAAAGTGAATTTTCCAACTTCTCAAAATAAAGATCCAAGACCACATGGTTGTATCCCTCGATGATACGAATTCAACGAGCCCAAGAACACCCAAAACAGAGTTCGTATGAAAAAATGGAGACCAAAATACTAAAGAGTACCGAAGGTTTAACGACTAACTATACGGTGGGAGCAAATATTCTGGCCGTATAGCTCCCGCTGTATATTTGCCAAAAAGGTCGCAAACGACGGGATTTCACCCTCTAGAAGATCTAGAACCTTCCCTAAGTCATATTAAGGTATTAGGGGAACACTAGGGCCCCCAATGCCTATATAAATGAGGGAGGAGTCAAAGAAGAGAGCAGGAAGGCACCATACACCATATACAAGATCTAGATCCCATCTACCGCCTCCCTGGCGGCGCCCTGCCGTCGTGCCGCCTCCATAGCCTCTACAGCTCCACCAAGATCCAGATCTCCATCAACACCATCAAGCCATCCAGAGAAGAAGAGGAGGAGAAGGAGGACACCACCATCACCATGCCGATGCCACCATCACCACGCCATCATCACCATCTCCATCGCTGCTACTCCTTCATCTTCCCCATCGTGATCTCTGTGATTGGTTGTAACATGGCTTGAACCCCCTTTTATTAATGTGATGATGATTTGAGTAATTGAAGTGTGGTGTGTTCTTGTTAATTAATATGTTTGTGCTTTCTCTTTATATTGTTCTACTCATGATATTATTCTAGTAATTGGAGACGCCCAATCCATTGTTGAGGATTTACTAGGGATTCATGGAGTGTCACAAAACTTATCATTAGTCTCAGTTCTTCCATTTGTAGAACTAATAGGATATTTGTTATAAGTGATTTGTGGAGGCAATAGCATCTTACGATGCACCGCCCAGAGTTCCTCAAGATCACTCATGATATTGATAGGTATAGTGTTGCGAATTGCTTGACCCCAAAGTGATAGATGGGATATATTGTTACTAGCACACTTGCTTAGGAGTACGGTTGTCCATAGAACTTAATGCCTTTACTCTGGTTTACCTTGATTGGTCTTGTTACCTTAATACACTATTCTCTTATGAGATGACCCATGTCCGAAGAGGGTGTGCACAATTGAGTTGTCTATTTGCCACTTACCAATAGTGGGAGACAACAGTATATGAGGGACCGCCACAATTATAGGTAACAGCTATTCCATAAGCACTTATCATGCACACCGGTATACATAACATTACTTGAGGAATAATAGCATTAATATTGCATCTCATTACATTCACCTCGTTTCAGTTTTACTTTTGTTCTAGTTTTCTTCTAGTCCTAGTATTAGTTATTGCAAAACATGTTAAATTCATTTATCCTAGCAACTTACAGAATGGGATATTTCCAAACCACGGTTTGGGTGCGAACATGGTCGCATTGACAACGTGGCTGTGGGGTCGTGATGGCCGAGCTTCCATCGAGACAAACTCTTTAAATATTTGCTGCTACAAGTACTGCGATAACCCTATTATTGGTGCAGGAACCCAGTCATCAAATTGGCGCCATTGCCGGGGAGAAAAGTGTTCAGTTACCTACTCGCACATAGTTTATTTCAGTTTGTTGCTATTGTCTTACTGTTTTCTTTTATATTGAAAACAATAAAAAAATTACAAAACCCAAAATTTATAAAAATTGTTGCTACTAATCATGTCTTCCGAGATAAATTTTGTTCAAGAGATAATAAAAGAATTGGAGGAGATAAAGGATTCAAGTTCATCAAGCCTGGTTGCTAGACATGAGCTGATAAAGAAATTGCTGGACCAATTGGAAAGGCATTCATTATGGTTGTGTGCTGATGATGGATATTATTGCACAATTTGTATAACAGATGACCACCTTAATTTTCAATGTAAGTGTTCCAACAATCCTACTCTAGCGAATTATATTAGATATAAATCCTATGCTAGTTTGGAAGTACTAGAATACTTTCTTTTCAAAGGTGCATATGAAAGGGTATTTAGACTAGGAAGTATTGATGTTGAAAGTGAAGCACTTGATGGAGTTTTTAATTTAGTAACCTCATATTCCTCTTTTGCGAGAATAATTTAAGTAATAAAGCATTGATATTATATTATTTGAACCGGTCCAAAACCGCCATTTAGAAACATAACCTTTGAAGGACTTTCTAAAGAGCGAAGAGGAAAAGGAGCACAAGGAGGAAGAACGAATTGATCACCCGCTCACACCTTTGAATCCTACTTTTGATTCTATCATTGCTATTAAAAAACTAGTCGATGAAAAGGAGGAACAAAAAGGTGAGGTTGACAAAGAGAGTCACCCTACAATTTTTGTTTGGGATGCCTCTCACTCTAGCAGTGATTTTTATGATGCTAAAACCGTTGATAATTATTCTGTGGAGGCCTTGTGCCTAGACACTCATATGGAGAGCATTAATAATAATGAACTAGAGATAGAACCTTGCTATACTAACATGTAGGGTCCTAAACTCCCTACTATGAAGGTAGAATACTATGAAGTGTTCCCCTACACAGGTAACCAAGGTAAAAATTTAAGAATTTTATATGAATCGCAAATCCTCTCATTGCAGCTATACATGGAGGCATGTTCACCAAGCTTGGTGCATTCACACTCGCTTGAAAGTGACAACTTGTTCATCTACATGATGCCGATGCACCGTAAGTTGGTACAACTCCGACCAAACTCTACTTCAAGATGCTCCAAGCTAGTATGTACAATCTCACCTCGAGTCGATATCCCTTGCGATCCAGGTTGAAAATGTATGGAGCATCCTAGCCTGGCTTTATGGCTTTAAAGAGAGCGCTTCCTGGGAGGCAACCCGGAAGTTACTAGGTGTCTTTCTTAGTTTTGTGTCTCAAGTCTAGTTGCATTCATGTTTCATTGGCAGTTTTATTCTTCGCATGTCTTGCTATTAGAGTAATCTTGTGGTATTTTCAAAAGTTAGAATTTATTGTCACTATATTATGTGATGCATAAACTGGGTAAAAAGGAAGAGAAAATCAGTTTCAGGTGAATCCTTGAATTATATGTATTTGTTGGTCAAAAATTAAAGTTGTTATTTTACCGTTAAAACATGGTGTTTATTAAGTTTCAGGTTAATAACGAATCCTCGAAGAAACAAGTGAAAAATTGGCGTTTCTAGAAGGTTTAACGACCAACTATATGGCGGGAAATTATTTCTGGCCGTATAGTTGCGCTCGTATAGTTATCTACCCCATCTCTGAATTTATATTGGACGGTACTGCAAGTTTAACGACCAAATATACGATGGGACCCTTTTTGCCCGGCCGTATAATTGCATCCGTATAGATATCGACGCCATCTACCCTTCGATGTTCAAGGTACTGTAAGTTTAACGACCAACTATACGACGAGACCTTTTTGGTCTGGCCATATAGTTGCGCCTGTATACTTAGGAAAACCCCTCAAATGCCAACTGGAAGGTAACCATTGCAGAAATTTCATTCTTTCTATTTCCTTCTTCTTCTAAAAACCTTGAAACACCACCTGGGAGCTTCTCCCATGTTTTAGAGAAGCCGAGCGTATGTAAACAATAAAGTTCTATCTCAGAAATTTCTTAAGTTGTAATTCTATTTAGTAGTTCATATTTCCTTTTTGTTTTCTTTCATTAGCTGGGTGAACGAACTTCGTTTCTACACTAACCCGTTGTCTTTTATTTTGTGTGTTATTTTTGCAGGGACTTGAACCTTGTATTACGACGTGTACGGTAGTGCCAACCGTGCAAACACTCGCATGAGCCACTTGGTTGCTTCAATTCAACGTTTCTACAATCAATGTCTGGTAAAACCTTCCAACTCGAATGTCTTTTAAATAAGCAGATAGGGGTTGCACACTCATGTCTTGTGTCCTGTTTCACCTGCACCTGATCACAATCTAGGACATGCCACTTCTAGAACTAGTTTGTTAACTTAAGCGTGGTGCTTATGTTATGAACCGACTCAGTGGGAATTGTACTTTTATCACTTTTGAGCCAAACCCGTGTCTTCAAAAACACAAAAATATTTTGTCTTCTTTCTAGTCTTGTTCCCACCAGGTTCTTAAGGAAGGCATACACCGGATCGTGAAGAATTCATTGAAGCAAAGTGGCATGGGAATACCTTATAGGTAGTCGAGCTTGGTATATACAATCCAGCTTAAAAGAAGCCCATGATGTTGCTAATGCCCAGTCGAAATTCGGGTGACCAAGGAGACTCCGACTGCTTGCGGCACATGGCAAACTTAAGATAGAAGTTTATTGGGAAAAGCCTAACCTTTAACCGAATTGGCCTGGTATCCCGAGACCTAGCCTACCTATATAAAGGCTAGGAGGGGGCGGCGAGGAGGATAATCCACAACCCTAGTTTCCACACCATCGCTAGATTGCATCTACGCACCCCTGTAACTTTCGACTCCTCGATAATTCTAAGAGCACACAAGCAAGAGTAGGGTCCTCTACGAGGTCGGAACCTGGGTAAACCATGCGTCCTTGTGTGCTGTTTTGCTAGCCGATCGATGCCTCCAGCACTCGCCACTTCCTCGAACCTAAGTCCATCCGTGATGGGCATTGATGAGTTAATCCCTCTTCAATTGGAGCCGCCTTGGGAATCGGGAGTGCTGATGTTGTGGCTTCCTCGGCCCATCAACCGCGACCTATGAATCCATAGAAGTGGAGATTCGGCTCCTCTTCGGTGCCTTCGAATTCACCATCCACACGCCGACCACTCGCCCGGATTTCGAGTCTGTGGGCGATGGGATCGACCTGGCGATCGGGATCTTACACTTCGCCTTCCTGACCAGCCAAAGGTTCATGCGATTAATCCCGCATTGTGGTTTCCCCTGCCGATCGGTACCCTGAGCAAACTCAACGCCCCGACAACAGTCAGGAATATAGATAGTGACAGCAGTCGAAAGTCCAATATGGGCGATCTAGCAACAGAAGATGGAGCCTACAGCTCTGGATCTAAAAGCTGCGAAAGCAATAGCTTCCCCAGCCATTACATGTGTGCCGTCATCAACACAGGCGACAATGGCAGCACTCAGGACAACACCGGTACCGGGGGTGGTATCCCAGTCGCGTACGGTGGTCCCTGCAACGGAGCACCCACCAACAACGGGCCAGAAGGTCATCCGCATCTCATTGCGAATGAACATACCCAAGAGCGTGTGCTCATCAAGCTCAACAACGATGAGTGGGCTCGCTGCCGAGAGGCCCTGCGGGGCAACCCCCTACCACCAAACTCATCACAAGACAAGCTGATGGGTTATCATTGGCTGCTCAAGGAGGAATTTAAGCGCCAGCAACAAGTAATCGCCCAGCTCGATGCGCATAGGAAGGTGGTGGACGAGTCGAGCCTTCGGCGAGCTCAGCTCTCTTGCATTGGAGTATCCTCCTCGAATGGTAACGATCATAGAGACGCCAAGAGATGTTCTCGACTAGCTCAACTCATTGATAAGGTGTGATAAGAGGCCGCATGAGTCCTCGACTTCTCATCCATGACGGTGGATACACGGGCCAATGTGCTCCCAAAAACACCGCAGGCAGCGGTAACATCGGCCACCATGTACCTGCTCAACAACCAGCCACCGGCTGGCGACCGACTAGACGCCATGCACCGATCTACAATCGCGGGCCTGGGACTAGTCGAAGCTACCCTCATCAAGGATCCAACATCAGAGCCAAATAAAAACAAGGCTTTGGCCAAGCGCTACTCTTCCTCCTCCTCTAGTGACGACAGTCATGACTTGTCATGACGACACAGCTCATGATGGCACGACTACGACTACGACGCGCGTGATGACATCACACAGCACAAAGTCGACAAGATGCGCGCAAGGCGTGCCCGTTCGACTGACTCGGAAAATGACGGGATAGAGCTCTGCGGTGCCAGCTGCTTCCGCAGAGCCATACAACAAAAGCAAATGCCAAAAGGATTCAAACTCCCATCAGAGAATCCAAAATTTGACAGCCTATAGGACCCGAAGATCTGGCTGGAGGATCACATTTCTTCCGACAGGCTACATGGCGGAACCACGAACATGGCAATGCAATGCCTCCAGCTACAACTGCAAGGCACTGCTCGTGCGTGGCTCAATAATCTCCCGCGCTGATCCATTCACAGCTAGGATGAGCTGGTCTACAGCTTTGTGCGAAACCTCAAGGGCACCTACAAAAGGCCCGCATCAATAGAAGAATTAAGAGGCTGCTACTAGAAGATTGGTGAGTCGCTGTGCTACTAGAGATGGTCCATCATCAAAAACTCTACAGAAGACATTTCCGAGGACCACGCAATTGACGCGTTCAATTTGCGATGTGCGCCGTATAGAACTCAGAGAGGATCTGCGCCGATCGAAGCCCAATACAATCGCCCACGTGATGGAGATTGTGAAAAGGTGGGCTGATGGAGACAACTCGGTAAAAAACCGTGTCCACTACAATGATGACGACGACCTCGGTCGTAGACATAATCGCCGAGGAAAACATTGGATGCGCGGTTATGAGGACCGCGAGGATGTCGACATGGTCACGGCCGGATACGCTGACAAACGCGACGACAACAAGCGCAATAGCGGATACCGCAGTGGTGGATACCGTGACAGCGGGAAAACCACGCAAGTGTGGAAACACCGCACTCGCGATGAGGCACCTGGAACATCTATCCAGGACAAACTGGCTAGACAGTACAACGTACACTTCTACATCAACAGGCACGGCGGAAAGAAAAAATTTAGCCACCTTCTAAAGGACTGCCGCGAGTTCCTCAGGCTCCACGAAGGCCTAGCCCAGATGAATCGTGGCATAATAAACCAGGGCTATGGAGCTTCCCCTGGCGCTGTGGCTCATGGAGCACCACCACGGAGGCAAGCCATACCCACGAGCACTGGGGAAATGGGAATGATCCAAAAAGGATGCCCATCAAATCGGGTGCAAAAATCAATCACTCGCCAAGTAAATCTGGCGATGAACTCTCCGCCCTCCACCACCGAGTACCTGAGTGGGAGCAAGTCCTGCATTACCTTCTACAACCGCGATCATCCGTGACAAGTACCTCGCCCAGGTCACTGCCCCTTGGTGCTCGAGGCACAAATTGGAGGCTTCGACATGAGTCGCGTCTTCATGGATAGCATAAGCGGCATCAACCTCATGTTCGCAAGTACATTGCACGCCATGTGACTCCCGCTGTATTTCCTGGAAACTTCGGACATGACATTCCACGGCATCGTCCTAGGGAAAGGCGTATACCCCCTGGGCGAATTCAGCTTGGATGTCATATTCACAGGACCAGCACACTTCTGGCGAGATCGCATCCATTTTGAAGTTGTTGACTGGCCCTCACAATACCACTTCATCATCGGACGTGTCGTGTTCATGAGGTTCATGGCGGTGCCACACTACGCTGATGTCTACAAGTGCATAGATCGTTTGTACCTAGTTTCGAAATAAAGATATCGATCCCACAGGGAGCAGGAGTCTGAAGTCTAATAACTCTTAAAGTAAATATTACGATAGAAATGATAGATAAAGTTCTAAGTGACAAGGTAAAATGCGAGTATTTTGTAAAAAGGTGTTTTTGGGTTTTGAGTATAAGAGCAATAAACTAAATTAAAACAATGGGGTATAGAAAGTAACTATCGTGTATGTAAGAAAGATTGGAACTGTAGTAGGGAAAAGGCGTTCTTAGGGAGCAGCGGATACACCACTAGTATTGTAAAGATTTAAGATAAATATTATCATCATGAACATTCTCAACTATGTATGTGTGGGAGCAACTCCGTATTTGGACGAATAGGCAACAACTGCTGCTCACATCATCCTCATAACCACAGCAGTCAGCAATCGACATCAATTGAATTACTGCGCTATTAAGGGACGTAATATAGTAGGACGTATCCCATAGCATGGATAGTGTTCCGTGAGTTTGCTCCGTTTCCCACGTTGATACGTAAGGGGTGACAATAGCTTTATCGTCACTGTGAGTGCTACACGCCTCCGTCTACCAACAAGTAGTTTCCTCCAACAAGTCCCCACAAGAGACAAATATTGAGAGGTCAACTTCTCTGAACATCAATATGTAGAAAATCTAACACATGGTCATAGTGATGAATATCATAATAGACTTTATCTTATTTCAATCTCATACTGGGGTTTCTCCATCTCCCCAAGAACTAAAGATCTACTCAGACATGGAGGCAATCAACATCATGGCAATGGTAATGGAAACAACCATAGATGAATAACACTTGTACAAATTCACAATGAGTATAGGAATTACAACAAAATCTAGACAAGATGTAGATGGGATGTATCGAGATGATGGTGATGTAGCGGTGGATGATGATGATCGATGCCTTAGCCTCGCAGATCTACGTAGGGCGAAGATGGATCCCTGTGGATGAGTTCCCCCTCTAGATGCCTTCCGGAGGTGAGGTTTCTGCGATTTCTAACTGTTTTGTATGTCGTATCCTCGAACAAATTGCACGTTGTGAAACAATTTGACGAGGCAGAGGAGGCGCCAACTATACGGCCATAGCTATCCGGCCGGAAAAGTTGCTTCGGTCGTATAGTTGGTCGTTGCACTCTCTACCTCCCTTGTTCGTTTCTGGTTTTTTCTAGTATTATTGATATTTCCCAAATAAGCGATTTACTTTGTTTTTGACTCCTTTTCTCCACAGTACAACTGCTCCAAGAATTGTATCCATTGGATCCATCATCAGTCCTGATCCTGATGAAAATAGACAGAAAGTGTGCGTGCGAACACCTTAAAATACCAAGATCCTACATCTAAAATGCAAAAATAATAATGTAAACACATGATGTAAATATGCACTCATCAACTTCCCCAAGATTAGACCCTTGCTCATCCTGAGCAAGTTATTAGCTTAATGGATGTGATCCTCATATTTATGAAGTTGAGTCGATAAAATAAATGAGCCAATTGCAGCATGTGTTTATCATGTTCGATACATGGGAATAAGTTCATGAATAGTAGCCTACTCGAACCATCAAAATAGTATTAGAAGGCTTCCACACCTTAGTAATCAATAGTTCATAAAAGATGAATCTCAACATAATGTAAAAGTATCCAGTTCAACTAAATGAGTTAACAAGGTAGTCCCAAGTGTTTTTGGATCAACGTATTCACATGGGATTCAAAATCTGAAAAGTGTATCTTTGTCATACTACAATACAGTGGTATATGCCTATTTTCTCTTTGCACATTCGCTCTTTGTATTCTTCTTTTTTTCTTTTGTATATATGCTCACACTTTTGTTTATGTGATGTGCAAAGGAGCTAGCCATATATTCCACTTTATGTAGGAATTCAAAGTTTAACACTCTCAATTACCAAATTCCAATTGTATATGAAGCATTCTTATGACTTGGTTGTCTGCTTGATATCTTTATCTAGTTTAGCAAGATAAAGTTGCAGCAACCGAAGGTGTTTGGGTGTCCCTGGCTTCTCCTTGTCCAACTTTTCAATCTTCAGCTCCAGAGCTTTCAAATCCCTCTTCCGACACCCATGGTCGACGTCAAGGAACTCTATAGGGATGGTATTGAGCTCCTTACCTTGCTCACTATTGCTCCCTATCTCCATAGGGGCTTTTATTATTGACCTCTATACCTTGGTTAAGAGTCCTCGCACGTGAATAAGAGGTGGATTGGTTTCTGGAGATTATGATTAGAGAGAGACAATGGCAGTATATAAGGGGGGTCAGAGGTTGGTAAAACTCACGAGAAACACCAAATTGTCACCCAAGAAAAGAATCTAAAAAAACATGGAAAGAAAATACGGATTTGGAAGAGTCCAGCCGTGTAACGACCAACTAAACGGGCGCGACCCATATAGGTATGGCCGTATAGTTGGTTCCGGGTAGATATTTCCAAATATCTCGAGTCCAGGTCGATTAAATCATGACTCGGAACTGACAATAACATTCTTTTTACAAATGAAAACAAACCAAAAAGTGTCTGAGATTTTAGCGACCAACTATACGACCGGAATTTTTTGCTCCAGCCGTATAGTTGCGACCGTATAGATACAAACACTGAAAATCGGAAGTGTATGAGAGTTTAACGACCAACTATATGGCCGAAATTTTAGCTCCGGTCGTATAGTTGTGACCGTATAGGCTCAGACACCAAAAAGGAAAACTATATAAGAGTTCAACGACCAACTATATGGCCAATTTTTTTGCTCCGGTCATATAATTGTGACCGTATAGGCTCAGATATCGAAAACAATTATACAAAGATGATAAAGAGAGTTTAATGACCAACTATGCGGCGGGAGATCCCTCTCCGGTCGTATGGCTCCACCCCTATAATTGGTAAAACCCCTCTAAAACTTCAGAAAAACATAAGGAATTCAAAGGTAGAATTTTTAGGAGTAAAATTTGTGAAAACAAATCACTTATTTGGGTAAGAACACTAACCTTGCACTTACCATTTGCTTATTCAGGGATGAGACAGTTCCTCCAATAACAAGGACTCCTTCTCTTTTGGAGGAATTGACTTTAGTTCATTTAATAATTCCCGTAAACGAAAATCACCAGGACTAAAGTTCCTCTCAATAAGATTAGTGTCTTCCTAGAAAACATGGACACTGCATCTAACATTTTTATTTCATGCCTGTGCATAATCTGCAACTCAAATTCTTGAAGTGAAAGAATCCAACGGATCAGCATTGGCTTATGGCCTTTCCTTTCAAGGAGTTCTTTTAAGACATCATGATCCATGTGAACTATCACCTTTGACTCAACTATATAAGAACGCAATTTATGACAAGAGAAAAATACAACAAAAAGTTTGTTTTCTTCCTTAGGGTAATTATTTTTAGCACCATTGAGAGTCCTACTAGCATGATGTATAATATTAAATCTACGATCAATATGTTGTCCCAAAGTTACTCCTACAACATCATCACTCGCTTCACATATTAACTCAAAGGTTGTATCCCAAATAGGTGGTTTAATGATAGGAGCATGAGATAAATCATTTTTAGTTCATCAAAGGCTTCAAGACATTTATCATCAAAATTAAATCTTACTCCCTTTTGCAGGAGGTTAGTCAAAGGTTTAGATATTCTAGAGAAATTTCTAATGAACCTTCTATAAAAACCTACATGACCAAGGAAACTTCTTATACCTCTAATATCCCTAGGTCATGGCATTCTCTCAATTTCCTCAACCTTATATCTATCAACTTCAATTCCCTTACCTAATACCTTGTGTCCAAGGACTATACCTTCTTTGACCATAAAATGGCATTTATCCCAGTTTAGAACAAGATTAGTTTATTCACAACGCTGCAAAACTGTTTTGAAATGATCCAAGTAACTAGTAAATGAAGTTCCATAGACAGAAAAGTCATCCATAAATACTTCCATTATAAGTTCTATAAAATCCGCAAAAATAGCTGTCATACATCGTTGCAAAGTAGCTGGAGAATTACATAGACCAAAAGGTATATGTCGGTAAGCATGTAAACCATAAGGACTTATGAAAGTTGTTTTAAGTTTGTCATCCGGATGAATAGGTATTTGAGAGAAACCAGAGTATCCTTCCAAGTAACAAAATGAGTATGTTTTGCTAACCTTTCTAAACTTTGATCTATGAATGGTAATGGGTAGTGATCTTTCCTAATTTCTTTATTTAATTTTCTAAAGTCTATGCACATCCTGTGCCCAAGAATAGTTCTAGTAGGTATCAATTCATTGTTTTCATTAGGAACAATAGTAAAACTGCCCTTCTTAGGGACAAAATGAACATGACTTACCTAATCACACTATTTACCAGGATAAATTATACATGCATCCAGTAGGAGTACAATTTCTTTTCTTACCACTTCTTTCAATTTAGGCTTTAATCTTCTATTAAATTCTACAACTAGTTAGCACCTTCTTCCATGAATATTCGATGGCCGGTATCATGGGACTAATGCCCTTCATGTCATCCATTGAGTACCCAAAGGCTTGGCGATGCTCCTTAAGAATACTTATGAGTTCTTCTTATTCTCCTCCTAAAAGTATAGAACTAATAATAACAGAGAATTTATTGATATCATCTAAAAACCTATATTTAAGATTTTCTGGTAGAGTCTTCAACTCTGAGGGTGGTAATTCCTCGTCCCCTCTCTTTTATGGCTCTTCAAAAGCATCATCGGTCGGTGGTCCCAAAATGGGAAGTGAATCGAATTCCTTTTCTTGTTCTGCTAGGGACTTGGCCTCCATAACTATTTCTTCATAATTTTGATCTTCATCTATTTCTTCTTTTTGATTACTAAAGAAAAGAGCCGCCATTTCTTCAATAGTTTCCTGTTCTTCTTGTATTTCTGCAGGCCTGTCTTTAAATTTGGAAAAATGGAATTCATTTTCCGTTCCACCAAGCCTAAGAGACACAATATCTGTTTTGAAGTTAACATAGGCACCTATATCACCCAAAAAGTTCCTTCCAAATATAATTGGGCAAAGAGTGTCAACTGGCATATCAACAACTACAAAATCGATAGGAAAGTTTTTGTTGCAAATTGTGACAGTTGCATTGTCAACTACTCCGATTGGAATTCTAAGGTTTTTATTGGCTAACATAATTGTTATATCAGTATTTCCAATTGTAGACAAATCTATTTCTTCTTTTATTTATAAGTAGAAATCATAAGGTATAACATTAACTTTGGTGCCAAGATCACATAAACCGTAATGAGAGGTTTCTTTAAATATGCAGGGAAGAATAGGCATACCCACATCTTTTACCTTTATTTTACTTTCAACCAATACGGAAGTTTCTTCATCAAGTTCAACTATGTTACTATGTGAGTACATAGCCATAATTGCTTCTTGGTTACCTCTTCATGTTTGGTTTCTTCCAGGTGTTTCGTGACTCCTGGCATGCTTTCGTCTTCCTTCTTTTCTTGTACTGCTTTGACCTGTTCATATTCAAAAATATGCTTTTGTATAGTGTTAGGGAAAGGCACTTCATATATTGGTTCTACGGAGGTAAGTGCTGCTTTATCTTTTCTTTTCCGGTTCAGGTGGTGGATCATACTTGAATGGACCCTCCTTTGGACCTTTAATATGTTCTTGAAAAGCATTAACAACTTGGAACACAAGATCTGAATCGAAATAAAGTTCTTTAGATAATTCTTTAACATGGCCTTTTTATTATAGTCATGAATACAATCATGCTCTATTTCTACGCCTCCTTCACTTACTAGGATAAAATTCCATGAAACTCTATGATCGCGAATTCTATTAAGTAAAGCCCAAGATTTAGGTATAGGAAGATTCATAAAGGCTCCTTCCACGAAAGAGTCTCGTTCAATTTTATTAGGTTCAATTAAACCGTCATAAAAGATATGTAGTAAATACCATTCAGGCAAATGATGATGAGGACATAGTCATAGTAAATCTTTAAGTCTAATATAAGATCTTACTAGTCCTTCATTAGAATGATTCTTCCAGGTCATTATAAGACGCCTAATTCCAAAATATTTTGATAAAGGATAATATTTTTATAGAAATTCACAGGCTAGATTATTCCAAGTATTAGTGACTTTAGGGGGTAGAGATCTATACCATGAGAGAGCTGTACTTTCAAAGTTTGACTAAACATTTTAACCCTTACCACATCAGCCGTATATCCTATCAATAGAAAAGTGCCACATATATCTTTAAAACATGCAATATGCTCATATGGATTAGGATCTTCTTCATCTCCAGTAAATTGCTTCTTATGCAGAATAGTAAGTAGTAGAGGATTTATTTCAAACCCCCTTTGTCTTCTCATTAGAGTTGTCTCTTTTATAAATATCACAGGGCTTCCCAAAGTGGTTGAGTGGGTTAGCACTAGTCATATGCTCAAACTCCATCATGTTGGTGTAAACGTGTAACTCAAAACAAAATTTAGCAAGAAAAAAATAAATTAGCAAAAACTAAAAGACCTACAACGCTTGGCTCCCCAGGAACGGCGCCAGAAAATAGCTTGATGACTGCAAGTGCACAGATTGTTTGTAGCTAGATTCGAAATAAAGATATCGATCCCACTGGGAGAAGGAGTCTGAAGTCTAATAACTCTTGAAGTAAATATTATGATAGAAATGCTAGATAAAGTTCTAAATGACAAGGTAAAATGCGAGTATTGTGTAAAAAGGTGTTTTGGGTTTTGAGTCTAAGAGGAATAAAGTAAAGTAACAAAACTGAGTATAGAAAGTAAGTGTCATGTATGTAAGAAAGTTTGGAACTATAGTAGGGAAAAGGCGTTCTTAGGGAGTAGCGGATACACCACTAGTATTGTAAAGATTTAAGATAAAGATTGTCATCATGAACATTGTCAACTAGGTATCTGTGGGAGGAACTCTGTATTTGGACAAATAGGTAGCAACTCCTGCTCACATCATCCTCATAACGACAACAGTCAGCAATTAACATCAATCGAATTACTGCGCTACTAAGGGACGTAATATAGTAGGACGTATCCCATGGCATGGATAGTGTTCCGTGAGTTTCCTCGGTTTCCCAAGTTGATACATAAGGGGTGCCAACAACTTTATAGTCACTGTAAGTGCTAGGACGCCTCCGTCTACGAACAAGTAGTTTCGTCCATCATGTCCCCACAAGAGGAAAATATTGAGAGGTCGACTTCTCTCAACATCAAGGTGTAGAAAATCTAACACATGGTCACAACGTTGAATATCATAATATACTTTATCTTATTTCAATCTCATACTAGGGTTTCTCCATCTTCCCAAGAACTAAAGATCTACTCAGACATGGAGGCAATCAACATCATGGCAATGCTAATGGACAAAATTATAGATGAATAACACTTGTATAAATCTACAACGAGTATAGGAATTACAACAAGATCTAGACAATATGTAGATGTGATGGATGGAGATGGTGGTGATGCAGTGGTGGATGCAGAAGATCGATGCCTTAGCCTCCCGGACCTGCGCAGGGCAAAGATGGATCCCTATGGATGAGTTCCCCTCCATATGCATTCCAGATGTGAGGTTTCTGCGATTTCTGGGTGTTCTATATGTCATCTCCTCGAACCAATTGCATGGGGTGAAACTATTTGACGACGCAGAGGCAACGCCAACTATACGGCTGGAAATGTTGCTCTGGTCGTATAGTTGGTCGTTGGACTCTCTATCTCCCTTGTTCGCTTCTAGTTTTCTTCTAGTATTATTAATATTTCGAAATAAGCGATTTACGTTGTTTTTCACTCCTTTTCTCCACAGTACAACTACTCCAAGAATTGTATCCATTTGATCCATCATCTGTCCTGGTCCTGGTTAAAATAGACATAAAATGTGTGCGCAAGCACCGTAAAATACAAAGATCTTACATCTACAATGCAAAATAATAATGTAAAACAAGATGAAAATATGCACTCATCATACACCTACCTACAGATGAAGATGCCGGTCCCAAACGGCATTATCATAGTAAATGGAAGCTTCGAGAGGTCTGACATCTGTGACAGGGAATTCAACAGAATCTCCTAGTCTTTCTGCATGCAGGAGGAACTGGCGAGGTTGAAGGAGTCGACAGACAACAGTCTACCGCCTCTGAGCAAGACAAGCTCACCTGATTAATCCTTTGACCATCGATTCACACCAAGGTGGTCTAGGTCCACCCAACAGACCTGACCAGGACGGCCCTCGTCGCCAACAACTTGAGTCCCGCATAGGAACTCGCGCTTGTCGAATTCCTCTGTTAGCGCTGGAAATCTTCACCTAGTGTCTAGCGGACATGCCAAGAGTTCCCAGGGAATTCGTGGAGCACTCACTCAATGTGAATCCTGAAGCTAGACCAATAAAACAGACAATACGTCAACTATCTGAGCCAAGGACAAAATCAGTCGGTATGGAAGTCAACAGACTCCTCAATACTAACTTCATACGCGAGATCAGGGAAAGCACCTGGGTAGCAAACCCGGTGCTCGTTCCTAAAAAAGACACGAATATCCCGCGACTGTGCGTGGACTTCACCTTGTTGAACAAGCGTTGCCCAAAGGATCACTTCCTATTGCCACGGATCGACCAGATAATCGACTCCACCACGGGATACGAGCGCATCTGCTTCCTCGATGCCTACTCAGGCTATCACCAGATTCAAATGAAGGAAGAAGACCAAGAGAAACGGAGTTCATCACACCTTTTCGCATCTTCTGCTACACAACGATGCCCTCCGGGCTGAAAAACGCAGGGGCCACCTACCAGCGGTGTATGCAGGCCTGCCTCAAGAGCTAGCTTGGTCATAACATTCAAGTCTACATCGACAACATCATCATCAAAACTTAGGAGGAATCCTCGTTACTCGACGATCTCCGCGAGACGTTCGACAACCTCGACTTCTACCAGATAAAGCTAAATCTGGAAAAATGCGCATTTCTCGTACCATCTGGGAAATTACCCGGGTACCTTATCTCTGCGAGAGGGATTGAGGCCAACCAGATGAAAATAAAGGCCATACTGGCCATGGAGAAGCCAAAGAACGTGAAAGGCGTCCAGCAGCTAGCTGGGCGAATCATGGCACTTAGTCGATTCATCAGCCGAATAGGCGAAAAGGCGTTGCCTTTCTACTAACTCCTCCACAAGGCTGACAAATTCAAGTGGACAGACGAAGCACAAGAAGCATTCGAAGACCTCAAGCCTCTACTGTCCACTTCGCCAGTGTTGGTGACACCCCGAGAAAAGGAACCGCTGTTGTTATACATGCTCGTAGTGGAACGAGCCGAAGGAAATAAAGTCCACGAGGTACATTGCCAAGTCTACTACCTCAGCGAGGTGCTCACACCAACAAAACAGCGGTACCCGCATTATCAGAAGTTGGCATATGGTGTCTTCATGACAGCCAGGAGACTGTGCCACTACTTCCAAGACCACCCGATCATTGTGGTGAACGACGCCCTGCCTGGGCACATCCTCAACAACCCTGATGGCACAGGATGGGTCGCGCTTTGGGGGATAGAACTGTCTCCACGAGACATCACATACAAGAAGTGAGATGTGATCAAGTCGCAAGTACTCCCGGACTTCCTCATCCACCGGATGGAAAACCAGCTCCCTGACAAGCCAGACATGTCCTATCTATGGACAATGCACTTCGACGGATCCAAACGCAAAGAAGGAGCTGGCGCGAGTGCCATCCTGACATCGCCACAGGGCGACAAGATGAGGTCTATTCTCTGAATGCAGTTCACCGCCTACAACAACGAAGTTGAATACGAATCCCTACTCCATGAGATGCGGATGGCCAAATCCTATCGCGCAAAGCGACTCGTCATCTACGGTGACTCTAAACTGGTGATGAATGAAACCATGAACCAGTGCGATGCTCTGATTGACAACATGATTTGCCTACCGCGATCTCTACGACGCACTCGAAGGGGACTTCGAGGGCTATGAACTGCGGCACATCGGCCATGAGAGCAACGAGGAGGCGGGCATATTCACCAACATTGGCTCCACCTATGCCCCGGTGCCACCTAGAGTTTTTGTAGAGCGAATATGCGAGTGGTCCATCAAGCTAATGACCCCAGAGCAGAAAGCTAGCACGTCAAAAGACTCGGGGGCTACGCCACCCGATGAGACGAAGGCACTCGAGGATATGGATCAAGATACAAGACTCGAAGGCCCCATGGAGGTTATGATAATCGAGCCATCCTGGACACAACCATACATCACATACTTGCTTACCAAAAGGTTGTCGGATGACCTGACAGATGCGTGTCACATAGCGCAACGGTCCAAGGCTTTTAGCCTTATCAACGGTGAGTTGTACAAGCGCAACATCACTAGAGTCCTTCAACGATGCATCTCCAACAGAGACAGAAGATCCGCGGAAGATCCTCGAGATACACGAAGGCACTTGCGGCCTTCACGTAGGCAGTCGCGCCCTCGTCACCAAAGCTCTATGAGCTGGATTCTACTGCCCAATGGCAATGCGCGATGTTAAGGACAATGTCTAGCAATGCAACGCTTGCCAATGATTCGCGGAAAAACCACATGCACCTGGTGCGGAACTCAGGCCAATACCTATGGCCTGGCCCTTCGTGCAATGGGGACTTGACATGGTCGGCAAGCTACACAAATACTTACCTAAGGATACGTCTACCTCCTCGTCACGGTAGACAAATTCACCAAGTGGATTAAGTCCATGCCGGTGACAGACCAATCCAGAGCTAGCGCCGTTAAATTCTTCGAATCCATCGTCTTCCAGTTCGTGGTGTCACATAGCATCATCACAGACAATGGAACAAACTTCACTACGAATGAGTTCCAAGGTTTCTGCAAAAAAATGGGAACCAACATCAGCTAGGTACCTCAATGGCACACCCTCAGGCCAACGATCAAGTTGAAAAGGCCAATGGCCTCGTCTGCGACGATATCAAGAAAAGGCATAATTTTTGAGGTGACATGCACCATCACAATTTTGATCAAGGTATTGTAAAACATTGATAGCTGGGGTCATAGTACTCTAAACATGAGTATTAAAGATAGAGTTCTAATAATAAAACATAGCCACTATGTTGTAACATGAAAAGGTACAAACAAAAGATCATGAATAAAAATGCATTGAAAAACGTTTGTTTGTTTCACATATAGAAAACATAATAAGAGTGGTCTTCAGCTTGTCCCTCATGATATAACAAAACATAAATGCAGAGGACGCCTTCAAAGTTCATAAGGGTGACCAGATACAAATAATTTAAGAACAAGCAATATCAAAGTTATGAATCAATCAACAGTTTTGGGATAATGCACATTAAACTAAGAATGACCACTACGCTATCTTAATTGGTGCATAAAGATAGAAGATGGAGACTCAGCATAAAAGTTAAAAAGAAAGGCCCTTCACATAGGGAAGCTGTGATTTCAAGTTTCATAAAGAGCTTCAAAAAATTATGGTACTTATTAGCTTTCAGCTCTCATTGCCCCTATCATAAGCATCTTGAGGTGATTAAGGTTAAAGTGACACAAATATGAGGATATGCTTGACAAGTTATAAGTTGAAAATCTCATGCCCCTTGCTTATGAGTACCGAACCTCATGCTACTCAACTTTAGTCACAAGTAAGTTATTGTCATTGTAAGTACATGTGTATCATGGAGAACCGCCAACGGGGTACCCCTTGCCCCATGCCACAGGAGCTTTCCCATATCAAAATGACAAGGCAACAGACAATGATAATCTCAGCGATATTTTATTTGTTATTTGCATAGGTTTTTATTGAGGATGCTTCACAGAATGCTCACTATGGTTATGCTGCAAGTTTCCACCATGATTAGGCATGGCTTAGGCTAGCCGCCCAGGCGTTTCTCTAACACATGTACAAACTCCACGAGCTTACGAGCTCCCCTTTTATTTCACACCGCCAAGATCCATAAACAAAAGAACATGATATCAACTGAATAATAAGTGCAATGTTGAAAGCGTTCCCCATGGTATCATGGTTCTTCTAATCCATAACTTATAAAGTGCAAGCTTATAAGCAACATAGATGGACACAATGGTTCACGTTTATTAAGTTTAAGAAAATAAAGTGTGCCAACAAGTTTGTGAGAGCTTTAATTACTAATTTTCACATAACAAGAGTTTAATTTGGAAGATAGATAACAACATGAATATACTTGGAATAGTGTAAGACACCATGCATAGGAATTTATAGTGGACTCTTTGGAGTAACTTGGTTTCTTGGGAGTTGGATGCACGAGTAGAACTCATACTTAGTACAGGTGGAGGCTAGCAAAAGACTCCGAGCGACCAACTAAGAGAGCAATAATGGCCATAATCCTGAAAAGCGACAAAACATTATTAATTAAAGCATAAAGTGATATTGCAAGTGAAAAACTAAATGATCATAGAGGCTATGGTGACTAGTTCATGATCTTAACATCCTAGAACTTTAATACAAGGTTATTAAGATCCAAATCATCAAAATTGGGGTTAACAAAAACTTTTTCTATTTTATGTATTTAAGCATGCATATAAGAAAGGCCTTATTTTGAAATCTTTGTGAATGGTCACCATTGCTTGATCCATTGGTTGTAAAATGTTTCTATGGTAAATTAAACATCATCTAAATCATTTCCAAGCAAATCCCAAAGAAAATCAAATAAAAAACAATTAAAAACGAGGAATGGTCATTTTGGTCATTTTAATCCACTACACTACATTGAGTGTTTCGAGCACTCATTTCCCAACAGAAATAATTCTGGATCTTTGCACCCCTTTCTAATACACATAAGAAGGTACCAAGGCCCATGTTGTGATCTGCTAAAAACATTCAAATACTTATTTTAAATGACAGTTTAAAATTGAATTCAATGCATATGTCTAGATCACCCCTATTTCAAAAACCATCCAAATGAACTCCAATTTCAAAACCCTTCCAACCAGAAGACTACCTAGTACTAGTGGAGATCACTCAAAAATTTTGAACCCAAAATGCAAATGTTTGCTTCTTGCGGCCATTTTGTCGAGTAGGTGGCAGGCACAAATCTTGCAAATCTTAAAACACTATAGTGAGCAGTAGCTTTGGTCACCATTTGGGCCTAACTTGGTCCCCTGGTTCCCCCAGCTAGAACCCCGGCCCTACCCCTCTCTCCCTCTCCCCTTTCTGCTCTAGTACCTCGCCGCCCGAAGCCTTTCCCTAGGTCGACCACGGACCATTCGCCCCAGCCCGTCCCGCACTCTCCTTCGCTTGCTGGGAGATAGGAGCCATCACACTACTTCGCCTCGACCAGCCCCCGACCAAAAACGGGCAGAGGACAAGCCTCATTTTCTCGTGCCCATGCTGCTATCCGCCATGCCGATCACCCTGGAGCGCCGCGCCCGCCAGAGCCACACAGACCACGCCTAGCGCTAGCATTGCGTGTCCGCAGCCGCAGCAGGCCCAGCAACCGCCCAGACATCGTCGTTCACTGCCTCGCGACCATCAGACCGGAGGAACAGCGTCGAACCCTGCCGTCTACGCGCAGTTCAACGCACGCTCCCGACCAGTAGAGACTTCGCCTTTCCGTGCCTTTAAGCCTCAGAGGACCGACAGGGAACAGAGAATCCGACACCGCCCTCGCCCATGCCGAGAGAGCGCCACAGCGTTGTCACCGATGACCTCACCGTCGCCCGCTCTGTCCCCTCGTCGACCCTATATAAAGCGGCCACCCTAGCACCATTTCTCCACACTCCCACACTCCACACCTCTCACTGAATCTTACCCACCCCTCGCCGAAGCCGCTCGAGCTCTGTCTCACCAGAATTGAAGCCGAAGCCGACGCAGCAGGAGGAGAAGGACGTTTGCGATTTAGAGCACCCCAAGCTCCGCCGCAACCACGCCTCGCCTCGCCGTCGTCTACCAGCCTGTTTGCCCGCCTCGCCGACCTTGCTAGAGCACTGGTATGCCCCCAATCGACCCCCACCGCCGCGCCTAGGTCACGTTCTCGCCGGAGTGATCCGTCGTCGACGATGACTCCCCACTGTTGGATCCTCTTTAGATCGTGTGGCCTAGGATGCTAGATTCCGTTTTGGTTAAGTTGTGCCGCTGACCGGTGGAGCCCGGCTGTAAGGCAGCCCGCTGCACGCTCTGTGCATAGCTGGGCCGGCCCAGTTAGTTCCCGCGAGTGTGAAAGTTTCAAATTTAGTTTTTTCTATTTAGAGTTAATCTAGTTTCTGTCCACTAGTTTAAAAATCAATTCTGGGAGTTTGAAAAGTCCATATTGCCTGAAACCAATTTTGTCTGAAAGGTATTGAAAAGATCTATCCAAGCCCGTTGGATTTAATTCATTTAGAGTTATAGATCTCTCCTAGTAAAAATAATAAGACAGAAGCTTTTGCAACTAGCAACATTTTTATAAAATCAACCAAGATAGATTTTGAGTTGATTCCAAGGCTCAAAAATCACATTTCACTATATATATCTGAATATGTAATAATACTAAGGTTTTCGTGCAGTGACTTTGGAGTAGTACCGAAATAATGCTATATAGGCATTTCTAGTCACTTTAAATCATTAAATAATGAACTTAAACCAAAGTAATTATGACCCAACACTTAAATCACATTCCTACATGTTAGAATATGTGGTGATGACATGTGTCCACATGATCCCATATATGAAGTGGTGAATATTAAATCTTAGTTAATCTTTCAATGAGTAGAAATTACTTTTCTAAAATAAGAAGGATGAAACTATTGAATTAAACTTGTGATGCTTGTGATGATAATAGATCATCAAATATATGCCTTAGAGTGCTAATTAGACTAGTTAAGTATTGTTTGGTGATTGTGTAATCCGTATGTATTTATAGACGATAGTACCGACCAAGCTTTCGAGGAGGAGGAGTTCTACCAAGAAGAAGAAGAAAACTTCAACCACTGCACTACCCAAGGCAAGCTAACGCTTGCAAGTATAATTCTTAGCAAGCTAGGATTAAACTATATGGTTTAGCAAAGATGCTTTAGGCATGCTTTGATTACCCTACTTGGACTAGTATTTACCCCACAGTTTTAAATTCAAGCTTTACTTCCTTTACTTTACACAAAGTCCTTTACTTGTTTTAAAGGTAGCATAAAGAGTATAAAACTTGGCCTATATAGAATGCTTTAGAGGTCATTCTATGGCATGAGATTGATCCCATCTTTTCCACCTTAGTGAACACTCTTACCTTAGTAGTTTAGAGTAGATGAAAAACTTGAGTCACTTTAGATGGGAACACTTGGTGAAAGTGAACTATGAAAACCTTGGAATGATGAGTTATTCTATTGAGATGTTTTCACATGTGTTGAGAAACACAAATGGTCTAGGATGGTGAAAATGTTAAGGCATGAGCCTTAAACTTTTTATAAAACTGATGGTTGGATTCGGATGCGATACTATTCCAAATTTACCGTACAACCACAATACCTGAATTGGGTAAGGCTTAGCCGGAAGTTTATAAGCCTTAGTATTAGTTCCCTCGCAGGAGAGGTTTGAGCTGAGGCTACCTCTCAATGTTGTCCACCTATGCAATTCCCAGGATGACAGATGGTCATGGTTGGGAGGCCATGCTCATAGGAGAGGTGCTTATACTAGGGTGTGCAAAGGGAAAGTTATGTTTGATTATCTGCATACTAAGTATGATGATTCAGGGTTATCCCTGACAGATGTATCGAATCTTGTCGTGAAAGTGTACCACCTCTACAGAGTGTCAAACTATTCGAATAGTCGCGTCCGCGGTTATGGACAGTTGGAATGGCCATACTGTTTCGTTGTCAGATGTTTTCAAAATGACTTATGAAAGGAATGATGAATTTTGACTTGACCACAACAGGTTGGTGTTTTATGACAATAGCTTCCCAACTCAAGTGATTCTAGAACTTTATTTTATCTTTCTTTGCTTCAGAACTCAGCTTAGATTTCAAACATAACTCTATAGTTAAACTTAGATTTAGCACTTTAACTTAGAATTATACTACTTATTAGTGGTAGTTTGCGAGTACTTTAAGAGTACTCATGGCTTTTGTCCCTGGCTATTCTCATGGCCAGACTATGAAGGAGACTACCAAGATGATGGCCATCAGGACGGCTATGATAACAAGGATTATCTGCCTTCGTCAGCATTGCCTGTGCCCCTGAAGATGGACCCCTCCGCTACGCTTATATTTTAATTCCGCTGCTTGTTGTATTAAGACTGGATCATGATATCCTTATGTGCGTAAGACCTTATGTATGGTTTGTAATGGATGATGTACTGTGATATCCAATCCGTTATGTCTCGCAAAAATGGTAATCTTGGGATTGCGAGGTATGGCATAACGGGCATCTAGGATTAAAAATGTAGGTGTTGACACGTACACCTTATGTTCCTATGTATTTATACTGGTGATGCCACTCGCATCTCTGCGGAGGGCATTTCTTTTGGTGAAGTGGACAGGAGATTTTGGCTGGTGGCCAAGTTCACCACCAAGGAGGATCTCCCGGGTGACTCAGTCATGCCTCCATTCTGCGCCAACAATCCTCCACCTTAGGTGGATTTCTCTTTGAAGTTTTCTTGATTTTCAATTGCCTGTTAGGTGTTTATATACTGATGCTTCTTCTGATTGTAGGACGGGAAAGTAGCCGCCAATTTGCCTCCTCAGCCTGAAGGAATAATTATGCGCGAGGTAGAAGAAGAGGACGAGTCAGGGTCCACCTTCCATATTGGAGAGGAGTAGTAAGCCCTCGTGTTCAGTGGGCATGGGACTCACAAGCGCTCCCGTAGCAAGGATTCAGATGCTTCCTCACCGTCAACGTCGGAGGATCCTCCTACTATTGTGGAGGAGCCAATCCCTGCCATGCATGTGCGCGCCATGGCTCCTCCTTCGCGGAAGAAGCTGAGGTTGCCGAAGGAGTCGTCTGGTGATTCCTTCGACCTCAAGAATTTTGAGAGGTAAGTTTTCACATTTGCCAGTTCATCTTGTCTTTCTCAAAGCCTTTCCCTTCTGAAGTGGTTCTTGGTATTTTGCAGTCAAACAACGTCATCATCCTCTAACAACTGCCAATTTGTTAAGGAGTCCGGAGTCGCTGACTCCAAGAACAAGGAGGTGGCGGTGCGGTCTTCTTCTCTTCCGGTGGAGGCCCACTGTGGTGCCAGTTCCTCGAGTTCCCCCCATGCTCGGAAGCATCAAGTGGTTGCCCAGACATCAATTCTGAAGGAATCTTCGGAGTCCCTAGAGGAACACGTGAGTTGTCTTCGTGTCGTTCGCAATTGAATTTCGTCTTTTGATGTTCACGCTGCTTATTTTGTCTTGTTTCCTATTGTGAAGGATTCTACTCGCCTTGCCGAGCAAATCATTTCTTTGGGTCGACAGCATGCTATGCTGGATAACCGCCATCGCGCTGTCGAAGGTCAATGTTATACTTTTCTTTCCACTCTTCTTGTGTAGAGGTTGGTGAGCCTCAGGTTTTGCCTTTTTTGTTCCCTGCAGGTGAACATAATGAACTTCTTTGTCGTGTCAGTTCCCTCGAAAAAGGACTTTCCATGGCGTAGAAGAAACGCGAAGAGGCAGTCGAGGGTCTGAAGGAGTCGCAAAAGCACGAGGAAGAGTTTTGTTCCTCCGCCGCTGAGAGGGAAAAGTTGTTCGTAGAACAGCTCTTCTCCATCGTGAAAGTGCTCTCAGGTATTACACTATCTAACTTGCATTTTATAGTGTGTTTTTCCTTCATGATACTGTGCTGATATGTGTATTCTTCAGATGCCGTTGGCGTGAGGTTTGACGCCCAGGCTTTGGCCCGCGCGGATGCCTTGGCCGGTGTTGTGGCCGCTGTCGAGGACCGCATCGTCTCTCTCCATGACACACTTGGAAAAGCCAAGGGCGTGCTGAGTCGCCTTCGAGAGGAGATGGCTCCCAAGGCCAATTTCATCGAGAATCTTGACGGCCTAGTGGAGTCCTTCGCAGAGGGCATCCCGATAGACTTGAAGAATGCGCGGAGGTCAGTTGGCGCGACCATTGAACTCGCAATGGCGCAAGCCCACGGCGTGGAGCTGGAGCCCAGCAAGATCTCCTCGGCGATGCCCACAGATGGCAAGCAGGTAGTCTTTCAGCCTTTCGCCACTAGTTGCAGTAAGTATGGGCCTTGGCTCATTGATACAGTCATCGCTTATTTAGCGGAGCTGCGGAGATTCAAGAGTGTAAAGGCTGCGGCATCTAGGGCTACAACTTGGAAGTTTGTGGCGTCGGAGACTGCTACAGATTCGAGGAAGCCCCCGAAGTCAAAATCAAAAAAGCAGAGCATTCCATAGCTGCCTTTTGTAATAGCTTAGCATTCCTTCTGATGAACCTTATTTTGTGGGGTACCCATTTTGATACTTTGTTGAACTTGAGGGCACTCCTTGTTATTGTATAGTTGGTCTTATTTTCCTCTTCTTTGGCTGTAATATGGTCCTTAGAGTGGTCCTCCTGACTCTCCTCCCACTGATGAAATTGTGGCGGAAGCACGTTCAAAAGTGGAGGAGCTGTCGCTGCTTGCGCGACTGCATGATCGCGTGAAGCAGTTGGAGTGAGAGTTGCCTGTGATCCGCAATAATGCATACATATGGAAGTCGAAGGCTGAGAAGGTTAGCGCACGTGAGAAGTATCTTTTGGACGAAGTTGCGCAGCTCAACGAGCAATTGAAGTGTTAGCTCTCTATCTTATTATCCTTTTCTTTGGCCATTCGCGGCGATGCTCTGTCTTATGCTCTGCTCTTGCTTCTTGTAGTTTGTAGCGCTCGTCATCTGCAGGATGAGAGGGATCGAGTTGCCATTCGAATGAATTACTTGACCCAGGAGCAGTTGCAGGCTAGTGGGTACTTCTGGGTGGATGACGATCGTGTAGTTCCGCTGGCGACACTTCAGGATCGTGCATCGCGGCTGCTTTAGTGTTTGAAGAAAGCGTAGTCGTGCCTTAGGCATATTTTCAGGCGATGTTTCCCCTACACGCGGTGCCTTCAAGCTTGTTAGTTCTACTTGTGAAGTTTCAAGATATTAGCGCGGTCCACGAGTGCGTGCGCCAACAGCTGGTCGCAGGTGCCAAGGCTGCATTGCTTCTTGTTGCATCGACCATATGTGGATGTCGCGGCTGTTCCCGCTGGGGCGCTGCCGTCGCCAGAAGGGATGACCTGGAACATGGTGCCACACTACTAGTCGGTCGATCGGCCAGCCGAAGATATCGTCGATTTCTTTGAAGATCAAACAAATGTTCTCCTTTTGCAGAAGTAGTGCAGTTTATACCCTGCACATAGATGTATAAGTGTTGTAAAAGTCATACGATTGTGCCGGGTATGTTTGATACCCTGATGGCTCAAAATATATCGACCTCGTTGGGAACTCCAAGAGGAAGGTATGATGAGCACAACAACAAGTTTTCCCTCAGTTATAAAACCAAGGTTATCGAACCAGTAGGAGAAAGGAAACAACTCCAAGGTGTTGTTTCCAACTTGGAAGCCTACAAAACACAACCACAGAACTTTGCCCCAACTTACAATGAGGTTGTCAATCTCACCGGTTTTGCTTAAACAAAGGATTAAACGTATTGTGTGGAAGATAGTAATTGCTTGCACAAAGTAAACCGTCAACAGTAAATAGATGATATATTGATCGTAAAAGAATGGACCGGGATCCATAGTTCACTAGAGGTTATACTCCTTAAGAGAGATGACATGTTAGGTGAACAAATTACAGCGGCGCAATTAACAGACACCGAGAAAGCATACATGCATATACTAATCATCTTGACTCCTATGATATTTGATTGGGCATTACAACATCATACATAGACCGTAATCAAAGTACATCTATGACTAATAATCCACCTTCAGGTTATCATCTAAACCACCTCCAGTATTAAGTTGCAAGCAACATATAATTTCATTAAGCAAAGTGTGTAAAGTAAACAATACGATTGTCCCATGGACAAAGGATTGTTGTTTTTTCCCTAGTAGCAACAGCACATCTACTACCTTAGAGATTCCTGTAACTTCCCCATATTACTAGAGGCATGAACCCATTATCGAGCATAAATACTCCCTCTTGGAGTTGCAAGCATCCCTGGGCTAACAACGGAAAGCATGCAAGATCACAAATAACATAGACATGATAGAATCAATAATCAATCTGATATAGCATCTCAATATTCATCGAATCCCCGCAAACACAACATGTAAGATTACAAATAGATGATCTTGATCATGAACGGAGCTCACAAGATCTAAACATGGTAGCACAAAGGAGGAGAACCAACCATTTAGATACTACATGGACCCGTAGTTGAGGGATGAACTACACACGCATCACACCGGAGGCAGTCATGGTGATGAAGAAGGCCTCCAGGGTGACTCTCCTCTCTAGCAGGGTGCCGAGAAGAGCTTCAGATCCCTCCCGATCTAGGGATGGAGATGGCGGCGGATACAGACTCTTTTGTGGAATTTTGATTGGGTCCTTAGGGTTTTCGTCCTGGGAGGCTTTTATAGGCGGAAGGAAAGGTCGGTGGAGTACTAGGGGGCCCACACCCCTAGTGGCGCGCCCCCTAGGCCGCGCCACCACCAGGTGTGGCCGCCCTGGTGCGCCACTTCGTCTCCCTTCCGGACTCCGTGTTGCTGCGGGTAAAATACTGACTTTGTCTTTTGTCCAGTCCAATTCCGAGAATATTTCCTTACTAGCTTTTCTGAAACCAAAAACCGTAGAAAATAGGTGACTTTGGCTTTTGCATCTTGTTAATAGGTTAGTTCTAGAAAATGTGTAAAAATACTCCAAAGTGTGGAAAAACATTGGAAAGTAGATATAAAACAAGCATGGAACATCAAAAATTATAGATACATTTACGACGTATCAACATCCCCAAGCTTAACTCATGCTCGTCCTCGAGTAGTTAAGTGATTAAAAAGAATAATTTTTTAGGTGACATGCACCATCACAATCTTGATCAAGGTATTTGTAAAACATTGATAGCTGGGATCATAGTACTTTAACATAGCATGAAAGATATAGTTCAAACAATAAGATATACCAACTATGTTGTAACATGAAGAGGTACCAACAAAAGATTCATGAATAACAATGCTTTGGAAGACATTTGTTTGTTTCACATATGGAAAACATAATGAGAATGGTATTCAACTTGTGCCTCATAGTGTAGCAAAACATAAATGCATAGGACATCTTCAAAGTTCATAAGGGTTACTAGATACAAATAGTTTAAGAACAAACAATGTCAAAGTTATGAATCAATCAACAAGTTTTGGGACAATGCACATTAAACTAAGAATGACCACTATACTCTCTCAATAGGTGCATAAAGATAGAAGATGGAGACTCAACACTAAAAGAAAGGCCCTTCATAGAAGGAAGCATGGATTCAAGTCTCATAAAGAGCTTCCAAAAATTATGGTACTTATTAGATTTCAGCTGTCTTTGCCCCTATCATAAGCATCTTTAGGTGATTAAGGTTAAAGTGAGCAAATATGAGGATATGCTTGACAAGTTATAAGATGAAAATCTCATGCCCCTTACTTACAAGTACCGAACCTCATGCTACTCAACTTTAGTCACAGGTTAGTTCTTGTCATTGTAAGTTCATGTATATCATAGAGAACCGCCAATGGGGTACCCCTTGCCCGATGATACGAAAGCTTTCCCATATCAAAATGACAAGGCAAGGAGACAATGAACATCTCAGCGATCTTTTTGTATGCTATTTACATAGGGTTTTCCCTTTTTATTTTATTTCTATTTTTTTAGGATGCTTCACAGATTGCTCACTATGGTTATGCTGCAAGTTTCCACCATGATTAGGCATGGCTTAGACTATCTGCTCAGGCGTTTCTCCTACACATATACAAACTCCATGAGCCTAACAAGGTCCCCTTTCATTTCACACCGCCGGGATCCATAAGCAAAAGAACATGATATCAACTAAATATAGTGCAATGTTGAAAGCATTCCGCATGGTAACATGGTTCAGCTAATTCACACCTTACAAAAAGCAAGCATATACGCAACATAGATGGGCACAATGGTTCAAGTTTATTAAGTGCAAGAAAGTAAAGTGTTCCATCAAGTTCGTGGGAGCTTTAATCACTAATTTTCACATAACAAGTTTAATTTGGAAGGTAGATAAAACATGAATATACTTGGAATAGCAATAATGGTAATAGGTAGGTATGCTGGACTCTTTGGAATAACTTAGTTTTATTTGGAGTTGGATGCATGAACGGAACTCATACTTGGTACATGTGGAGGATAGCAAAAGACTGGGAGCGACCAACTAAGAGAGCAATAATGACCATCATCATGCAAAGCAACAAAAGATTATTAATTAAAGCATTAATTAAAGCATTAAGAGGCAAATGCAAATAATGACAGAAATCTGTCAAAACAGACCAGCAGGTAAAAACCGATTTTTTCGAAGACCTTATGTTGCTAAAATCGAAAAGTTTTAAACTAAGTAAAGGTAGATAACAACCTGGGGAAGAAGCATAAACAATTACAGCTCAATCCGATGTATAGAGATGTTTCATGAATTTTTACAGCGAAGCACAAAAATCTGTTTTGGGACAACAACTTTCCCAAGTCTTACTTCTCTCATTAGAGGTTACTCTTGGCACAAAACCACACAAAAAGGATAAGGAGAGGTTATTACAGAGGCAATAACTTCAAAGACTCAAAAAAATAAAAATTTATTGACTAAAAATTTGGGTTATCTCCCAATAAGTACTTTTCTTTACCGCCTTTGAGCTAGGCATAAGAAGCAAGAATCAAGTATTCTCAAATGAAGAAGCATTAAGAGAAAATTTTATTTTAATTGGAAAGGCAAAAGGAATCTTCTCTCTCTTCTTAGGGAAGTGTTCTATACCTTTCTTGAGTGGGAATTGATATTTAATGGTGCCTTCTTTCATATCAATAATGGCATCAACAATTCTAAGAAAAGGTCTTCCCAAAATAATAGGACAAGAAGCATTGCATTCAACATCCAAAACATAGAAATCAACGGGGACATAAGTATTGTTAACCGTAATAATAACATCATTAATACTCCCGATGAGTTTCTTTTTAACATTATAATCAAGTTGGACATTTAAATAACAATCTTCTAATGGTGGTAAATCAAGCATTTCATAAATCTTTCTAGGAATAATAGAATCACTACTATCAAGATCACATAAATCTTTGAGATCAAAATCATTCACTTTCATATTAATGATGGGTTCCCAACCATCTTCTAATTTCATAGGTCTTGAAGCTTTATGTTTAATCTTTTCTTCTTTAATTTTTATGAGAGCATCAGTAATGTGTTTTGTAAAGGCCATATTCATAGCACTAGCATTAGGACTTTTAGCAAGCTTTTGTAGGAACGTAATTACTTCAGAGATATTTCAACCATCATGATCAAAATCATAACTACCATCCAAGGTAGTAGAGCCATTGTTTCCCATATTTCGAAGAATTTCAGCATTTTTATTGGAAAAGGTTACATTGGTTTTAGGCATTGTTGCAGAAGGAATGGGGACTTCATGTGGTTTGCTAGCATCAACATTAGTGGTGGTGATAGTACAAATACTACTATTTTTAGCAATTTCATCTTCTCTTTCCCACTTAGCATGCAATTCAGCTAACAATCTAACATTTTCATCAATTCTAACTTGTATGGAATTAGTAGCAGCAAAGGGATTTTTATGGTTTCAGGTTTAGTAGCCATTTTATTAATCAAAGAGGATTGTGCTTCAGAAAAAGATGATATATTTCTTTAAGCATTCAGATGTTTTAATTGCAAACTAGGAATTTCCCTATTTAATCTCTCAAGTTGATGACTAATGTCGTCGGTTTGAGGACAAGTACGCCATGAGGGGGTCCTCGAGGCGTGCGGGAGAGAGGCGTGTGAGACGTATGGTGTTCCGGGACGGTGAGCACACAAGTTTACCCAGGTTCGAATCCGCCGGCTTTGGACGGACCCTACTCCTGCTAGCAATCCAGTAATACTATAGAGCCAGAATATGGTTACAAGGGTTTCGCCTGTGCGAGTTGAGATTGTAGACTATTGAGGTTACCTGGTCTTGCCCTAAAGGCTCTCCCTAGGACGGCTTATATAGATATCTGGCCGAGGGTTTACAGGAGAGATCAATCCGGCTACGAATAAGAGTTGGTTACAGAGTACATCTTGAGCTACAAGTAACATTATGGGCCTAAGTCGGTAAGTCTTCTGGGCCTTCCCGTAGTCAGATTGGACCCCGTCTTCTCTCTCTAACTGGGCCTCCCGTGAAGCAAAGCTCTAACCCGAAGTGGGCCACCCTGGTCAGGGAGGAGCTGTGAGGATAGCCGGAAAGTATATCCCCAACAACTAATATTTTTCAAAATAGTAGATTGTTCCTCCATGGTTTTAGTAAATAATTTATTCTGCTCATATTGCATTTGCATGAAATTTTTAGTGGCTCTTTCAACTTCTAAAATTATGTCCTCACTAGGCATTCCAGATTTACCATGATAACTATAAGTATTATTAGGAGGGTTAGGCCTATAATTGTTATTACCATAAGCATTGTTGCCAAAATTATTATTTCTGATAAAGTTCACATCTACTTGCTCTTCTTGAGCAACCAAAGAAGCTAAGGGAACATGATGTTGATCAATATGAGCTTTCCCATTAACAAGCATAGACATAATAACATCAATTTTATTACTCAAGGAGGAGGTTTCTTCAATAGAATTTACCTTCTTACCTTGTGGAGCTCTCTCAGTGTGCCATTCAGAATTATTAACCATCATATTATCAAGGAGCTTTGTTGAAGCACCCAAAGTAATGGTCATAAAGGTACCTCGAGTAGCAGAATCCAGCAGATTTCTTGAAGAATAATTCAGTCCTACATAAAAGGTTTGGATAATCATCCAAGCAGTCAGTCCATGAGTGGGACAATTCTTTACCAAAGTCCTTGAGCAACATGTTCATTATCAGATTGTTTAAATCTTATTATTTCACTTCTCACAGATATAATCTTAGCAGGAGGAAAGTATTTTCCAATGATAGCATCTTTGCATTTAGTCCAAGAATCAATACTATTTCTAGTTAGGGATAGCAACCATTCTTTAGCTTTTCCTCTCAAAGAGAAAGGAAACAATTTAAGCTTAATAATATCTCCATCTATATCCCTATCTTTTTGCATCTCACAAAGTTCAAAAAAGTTAGTAAGGTGAGCAGCAGCATATTCAGTACCAACACTAGACAATTGTTCTTTTATAAAAAGATTGAGTAAAGCAGGTTTAATTTCAAAGAAAGTAGCTTCAGGAACAGGTGGAGCAATCGGTGTGCACATGAAATCATTGTTGTTGGTGCTAGTGAAGTCACACAACTTAGTGTTTTCAAGAGGATTCATTTTTTGTGTTTTTAATAAAGGAAGCAAACCCGTAAAACTAATTTTTTTTGTTTTTGATAAAAGAAACAAGAAAACAAAGAAAAAATAAACTAAGCAAAACAAAAAACAAAGTAAAGAGATTGGTTATGAGGGAATCCTCTTGTGAAGATGTCCTTGACTCCCCGGCAACGGCGCCAGAAAAAAGGCTTGATGGCTCAATATATATCGAGCTGGTTGTGAACCCGAAGAGGAAGGTATGATGATCACAACAGCAAGTTTTCCTTCAGTTATGAAACCAAGGTTATCAAACCAGTAGGAGAAAGGAAACAACTCCAAGGTGTTGTTTACAACTTGGTATTATGCACAACACAACCACAGAACTTTGCCCCAACTTACAGTGAGGTTGCCAATCTCACCGGTTTTGTTGAAACAAAGGATTAAACGTATTGTGTGGAAGATAGTAATTGCTTGTAGAAAGTAAATAGTCAACAGTAAATAGATGATATATTAATGGTAAAAGAATCTACCTTGGGCTCCCTAGATTTATTCATCCGAGAAATCCATGTTATGCATATCTCCACGTTCCCATGATCAGTGAGCCGTGGAACATAACCGACAAGTATCATTAGAACATCCGAAACATAACGAATTACAAGACTTACATAGATGCCATCATGGCTACACCATCCTTATCAGCGGAATATCCTGATGCACACAGCCCAATCGTGCCTCAACCTACAAGCAACTGACTGGGAAGACGGCCTAGCTCGTTGGACGTCACCTGAATCTTCTGAAGTCGAACCTCTGAATGTCTGGCCAAGTAAACAGCCAGGGACATAGCCGTGAGTAATTTTGAATGTACTTGCAAAACCACCAGGATAAATGAGAATAAAGAAATGCAAGTCTGGCTGTGGCGAGATAGCTATATCTGGTGTTGTTTTTGAAAAGCCTAGACTACCTCTTGTAGTTATGGTATGTACATATCCTTGTTGAAAAAGAGTTTTGAAAACATGCCTCTATTTTATAAATCAAGACATCTCCATATCTTTGTTGAAAAAGAGTTTTGAAAACACTTTTGTAGTAAAAACCCCTTTTAAACCTCTTCGACAACCTCGGGTCAAAACAAAGCTTTCAAACTCGGGTATCCCCGGAACCTTAATCCTCTTCATCCTTGTTTCCCAAACAAGCACGGTTCGGGTACTCCTCATCAACACCTTTACAACCGTCCTTGACCGTGGACACGGTTATTCGAATAGATTATACTCTGCAGAGTTTGCGCACTTTCCCCACAAGAATCAATACATCCGCCGGGATAAAACCATGGCCCACTACCACTGTAGATGGGGGTCTGGATAATCAAACCTAACCTTTCGCTTGTCGACCCTAGCAAAGGCTGCTTTTCCTTTTGGGTTTGTTCTCTCCGGCAACGAGTACGTGGCTCCCAACCATAGTCCTGCCTGACGTACACGCTCATACCCAAGCCGCAACTTGGCATATACCTTAAATCTGGTGACTCCACTTCCTTCCGTACTCCAAGTCATACCGTCCACAAGAGACCCAATTGTTGCACTGGCCTCCTGCCAGAACAGACTCACTCTTGCCGAAGCAAGCAACAGGCTTCAGATCCGAGATCTGGTAGAGCCTGCCCGGAATTCCAGTGATCTCTCCGGCTAATGCAGACAAACTACGAGCTAAGCCCCAGCACCTGGGGTAATGTGGTTGCACTGATAGAAATTGTTCTGGTAAAGGCGTAGAACATCCCTTCACTTTCTTATTTCTCATCATTACGAATCTTTTGTTATAGCCTCGACTAGGAACGATGCCTCTTCCCAGGGGTTTTACAAAGCCGTTTTGAAACATTTGTAGTAGGGTAAATCCCCAAAATAGTTTATTTTCTCAAAATCGGGGTTTCCAAAGAGGTAGGATGCTAACCATCATACTCTCGATCTAAAGTGATAAAATGGTAGGTACAACAAGGGGGTGCCACGAGGAACACAAAGTCATAACTTGGAGGGGCCAAGTTATATTGCATTATTGATAAAAGAAGACATGCATGTAGATAATGAAGTTTATAAAAAGGATACAAAATAGGTAAAAGAGAGTAGGACAAGTATCAGAGTTCAGGAATGGTGGCTTGCCTGTGATCATCAGTAAGTCCCTGGACTTCTTTAGATAACCAAGAATAACCAATAAACAATTAATAAGAATTCCCTTCCTTCTTGTCGTCAAACAGTCACACTATCGCCATCATCGGGTATACCTGCAAGCAGACAATATCACAATCAATACAAGGCATACAAGCAACAAACCATATAGAAAACAAACATAAGTAATACTACTGAACTTGGTAGGTTTTGGAAAAGTTGGGTTCTATTGGTGGAATCTACTAGAATTCCAATGTAGTGTTTTTCTCTTGGGAGATAGATATTATGAACTTGGAGTGTGGTTCTGGGGTCAGTAGGATACCAATGTGCAACAGTGATATCCTCAGATAGGTCTTGAAAAAATAAAACCAACACAAGTGGTTTCACTTGATTTTCAATTACCTAGATTTAAATATGCTTTTTATAGTGGAATAAATTCTAGTTTGAGGAAATAGTTCACCAGAAAAGTTCTGGAGTCCCAAAAATTATTTCCTTGGGTGGTTAGGTACTGTTTGATGTACTGAACCACCTAGAGTTTGAATCTAGTCAAAAGAATTACCAGAATGCCCTCAGGAAATTCCCAAAAGCAGTTCTGTATGGTTTTTCTCTTTTCCACCAGATTAATTACACATAAGCTATTGAGTTGATTCCAAAGGCATGCGGTAGGGATTTACAATACCTTTCCGTAGAAATTGGATTCACTCATTTTAGAGTTGCCAAACTCCTGGAGTGATTTATTTAGCAAAAATACCCATTACAGAAGTATTTAAAGCACTAAAATTCAACCAGAGCTCAATAAATTCTGAGCTGCTAGGATTTGATAGATGTTGATACTATGAGGTACGGGAAGGTGGAATCAGGTCCACACCACATTTGGTTTGGCCTAGAGAATTTATCCAAGGCTGATAAAGGCTAATCTTGTTATTTTTGCTAGGGACACACTACTGTTCACCTTGGCATAGGACCTGTACTGGATGATAGGTATATCAAATACGTCTCATTAGGACTTTGTTTCATCTCAAATGACTAAGGCTAGCTCACAGAGGGATTTATTTAGTGTCCCAGATACATTTTAGTGGATTAATTGCCAATGAATAGTAGAAAATACTTGTGGTCAAGGGACCAGTTCTGTATGATGCAAAAAACAGTTAGGCATCTAAGAAAATTTGGACAGGTCCATTTGGAGTTATTAATCATTTTCAAAAGGACTTAATCCAGCTAGCATTTCTCTGGATCTGAAAATAAAAGGGAAGGAAACAGAGTAGGCTAGGCCGGCTCTGGGCTACTGGGCCGGCCGGGAGGGAAATCGGCCCACGGCGCACTGGGCGACGCGCGGAAGCCGCGGCTTGAATCTGCCAGGCGAGGCCTGGCAGTCGGCGAGAGGGGGCGGCCGAAGTGGTATCGGCAGATCTCGGCCGTTGGTTTAAGTCACGATGGACGGCGGTGCGTCGTCATCTACGAGAAACAGAGCAGTCGGTGGCGGAACCCTAGGGGACGGCAGAGCTCGGCTAGGAGGCTCACCTAGGGTTCGAGGGAGGTCGGGGAGGCGGCAGGGTGATGCGGTCGATGACGGCGAGCAGATCGAGGTGCGACACAGCGGGGTTGGCCTCCGGGAAGAAGCTCGTGCGATGGAGACCGAGGGGTACCTCGTCGGAGCTCAACGCCGACGATGGAGGAGTCGTCCTGGGCAAAAATAAGCACATGGTTAGGTAGAGGAGGAAGAGGGGAGTCGGCCATGTGACATGCAGAGGAGGGGGAGAAAGGGGAGAGAGCCTTGCTCGATTATTTGAAGGAGGCCGAAGCTTTTTCTTCTTCTCCTGGACAACATAGAGCAAGGGAGAGGGAGTGGAGCTAGGGGAGAGTGAGGGGAGGGGAGAGGGAGCAAATGAGGGGCAAGGGCTCGCTGGTGGAGGCCTCCAGGCATATATACTAGGGAGGAGGGGTAGATGATGTAAATGACCAATTTGGACATGGTAGAGAGGGAAAGCTGGCCAGGTATTGGTCCAGGGGACGGTGAAGAGGGGTAAGAAGGGTATGTGGTCGTGCTGGATCAAACAAGGAGGGGGTGGCAGCTGTGGTAATTAATTGAGATAGATCCTTGTAAGATTTGGGGTTGTTTCTCTCTCTCTCTAATAGTACAAGGGTAAAATGGGCAATGCTAGGGTGGAGCTATAGTGTTGGTCGACCAGGGGATTGTCCTGGTGTTAAAGGGAAGCATTGAGCAAGTTTTGAAGGGATTTGGGAGTGCTTTGAGTAATGGTTGTGTTTACTTGGAAAATTTGATCACATTGGTGGTTATGAAGAAAGTACAAAAACTTGGATTGGACCAGGGAAAGAAATGGTACTGGTATATAAATGAGGTCAAGGTAGACTCCTAGGATTTAATTGAGATTTTTATATGGGGTTTTAGTCCACTTAAACCCAATTAAACAAAAGTGGCAGAAGTGTTTTCTAGAAGATCATTTGATTTTTGTACATTTGGCAAGGTTGGTTTTTGGTTTGAGAGGGTCCCAATTGTGAGTACACACTCAGGGAAATTTTCCCAAGATTTATTGTGGATTAAAAGTATTTAAAACAATTATTATTCTAATTCAGCCCTTTGAGAAAATGGGCAAAAAGAAATAATAAAGCTTCTCAAAAATATTTATTTTTGACCTGGGAAGATAGAGCATGATATATGGAACTCACTTGGGTCAAAATTTAGAGAAGTGTTTTGGCAAAAACCAAACTTTCCTTTATGGAGGGAGTTTTGGAGATTTTGACTATTAAAGGAATTAAATAGAGTTGGAGCCATAATAATTATGGAGAAATTTTGATTAATCTTGATGATCAAAGTAGATGATGTATACAAGGTGTGGCAAGAATTTTCAACCTTAGGGAATGGAAATCCAAGTTGATTTTGGTGGAGTACCCTAGATTGGGGATCTAGGGAGGTGTTAACTTCATACCAACAAAACAAGGTTATATCTTGGAGCTCAAAGCTCACCTTGATGCAAGGGTTGGATGTATGGGTAGAACAAGTCATATAGACTCATGATGATCTAGGAGTTTGAATGCATGGGCTGAAGGAGTTTGAATTAATTGCCTTTTAGGTGATCTAGGAGTGATGGCAAACTTTGTTGAAATTAAGGCTACCATACAAAATGAGTCATGATGCCTTGTAAACCAGTGGGTTCAAGCAGCACAGAGATTCACTTGGAACAAGTGAAGTTGATCTTGGTAGACCTATATGAGTAGAACACAACCATCCAGAGAGTTGGTCCATAGGAGGTTGGATGGTGGTGTGAGCTTCTACCAAAGTAGGCATGATGACTAGTTTTGCAGGAAATGTTATTTTCTTGTCTACAAAACCATCAAGGACAAGTGGGTTGGAGGATGATATAACCAAGTGAAAAAGTGGTCCTTGGTATTCCTTAGGATGGTTAACAAGATAGTTCGTGTGCATTTCCAAAAATGCACCAGGGTTGAGAAAGGAAGGCATTCAGAAAGGTGGTATTGGAACTGTTTCCAGACTTAGTCAAATTTGGCAGTTTTGAGGGTTTTGACTAGAGTATGAGAGGGAATGATCTTGGAGGGGTTGCAAGGTATCAGAGCATCAGCAAGTGGATGATATTGAAGTGTATATTGAATAGAAGGGATCCATGCTTGGTATTGGTCCTTGTTGACTTGGAAGCTTCTAGAATGGATCACTTCAGAATTGATCTGGCTAAGGATTTTGGATGAGCACCTCGTATTTAGTGATTGACCTTGCTTTGATATCTTGCCTAGGAGGTGGTGATTTGTAAGCATCTTGATCCTAGTGATGAGCTCCTAGAGTAGCTCATACTACTTCCTAAACAAAAAAGTCAAACAGCAGATCAAGACAACTCATCAGACAGCAGATCAATGCAACTCATCTTATAACCATGATCAACCACTACTGGGGTTACCAACAAGCTTAGCTTAAGGTAAGGTTGGGGCATTTTTAAGGGGTTAGATTTTGAATAAGATGAGAGTCCTTGGTATCTCTACCAAGAGTAGAATTCAAATTCTTTGAAAAGAGGTTTTGGGAAATCTAAGGATAAGATTAGTTGAGGGTTCTGTCTTGAAAACATAAGGAGATTGTCTTATATATATCTCCATAGTTTTGTCAATAGAAGCTACTAAAATAGTTTTGGTTGCATAAGCATCTTGGCTCATGTTTTCAAATGCTAGAACGTTTGAGAATATGTAAGATGGGCCAGGATAGTTTTTGGTAAATAGCTTTTGTCAACTGAGAGGGGGGTAAGGAGTATTATAAGATACACTCTCATATGCACAAGCACAAACAAATAACAAGCAAGCACTACACCAATTAACAAGAAAAGGTTTTTGTTCCCTCTAATTTTTGGCATTCTGGACAATTAATTAGGGTTGCTAAAATTGGGATGTTACAGGACCAGGATCCATACTTCACTAGAGGTTACACTCCTTAAGATAGATGACATGTTGGGTGAACAAATTACAGCGGCGCAATTAACAGACACCGAAAAAGCATACATGCATATACTAATCATCTTGACTCCTATGAGATTTGATTGGGCATTACAATATTATACATAGACCGTAATCCAACTGCATCTATGACTAATAATCCACCTTCAGGTTATCATCCGAACCCCCTCCAGTATTAAGTTGCAAGCAACAGATAATTGCATTAAGCAAAGTGTGTAAAGTAAACAATAAGATTGTCCCATGAACAAAGGATTGTTGTTTTCTCCCTAGTAGCAACACATCTAGTACCTTAGAGATTCCTGTCACTTCCCCAAATTACTAGAAGCATGAACCCACTATCGAGCATAAATACTCCCTCTCGGAGTTGCTAGCATCTACTTGGACAAGATAGCTACTAATAACGGAAAGCTTGCAAGATCACAAATAACATAGACATAACAGAATCAATAATCAATCTGAAATAGCATCTCAATATCCATCGGATCCCCGCAAACACAACATGTAAGATTACAAATAGATGATCTTGATCATGAACGGATCTCACAAGGTCTAAACATCGTAGCACAAAGGAGGAGAACGAACCATCTAGCTACTACATCGACCCGTAGTCCAGGGATGAACTACTCACGCATCACACCGAAGGCTGTCATGGTGATGAAGAAGGCCTCCAGGGTGATCTCTCCCCTCTAGCAGGGTGCCGGGAAGAGCTTCTGATCCCTCCCGATCTAGGGATGGAGATGGCGGCGGCTACAGACTCTTTCGTGGAATTTTGATCGGGTCCTTAGGGTTTTCATCCCAGGAGGCTTTTATAGGCGGACGGGGCAAGGTCGGTGGAGTACCACTGGGCCCACACCCCCTAGTGGACCCCCCGAGGCCGCACCGCCACCAGGTGTGGCCGCCCTGGTGCGCCACTTCGTCTCCCCTCCGGACTCCGTGTTGTTTCGGGTAAAATATTGACTCTGGCTTTTGTCTAGTCCAATTCCAATAATATTGCCTTACTAGCTTTTCAGAAACCAAAAATAGCAGAAAACAGGCAACTGGCACTATGGCAGCTTGTTAATAGGTTAGTTCAAGAAAATGTGTAAAAATACTCCAAAGTGTGGACAAAACATAAGAAAGTAGATATAAAACAAGCATGGAACAAGTATGGAACAAAGAGCTTGCTAGCTTGTATAATTTTTGAGTGTATTGTAATATGCAGTTTCTGTTCGTTAGCCTGATGTATATTCATCTCAACACATTGCCAACCTGTTAGGTGCATTACAGCTAGGTTGGTATTATCAAGGGTTTGATTGGTAGTGCGTCAGCTACTCATTATACTGTTTTGTTCGTGGAACGAGGTGTTAAAGGGTGGCGTAGCCCCCGAGCTATGTAACTGCAAGAAAAATAGAGACACAAAGTTTGGGGCATTTAGCTTTATTTACTCAAAGAATATCATGAGGTACAATGTGTGGCTAAGTAGCCTGGTTGAACAACCTTATTTGTAAAGTAAAAAACCTCAAAGGGTAGAAATGGCGCAGTTGCGCGATGTTCGAGGGATTGGACTATGCGACTCTGCTGTTGAAGTCATTAAGGCGATAGGCGCCACCCTGGATAACTCCGGTAATCACATAAGGTCCTTCCCAAGGGGACTTGAACTTGAGGTGCCCTTGTTGCTTCAGTCGCAGGACAAGATCTCCTTCGATGAAGGATCTGGGAATAGCCTTTTGCTATGGTAGTTCTAGAGGTTCTGCTGGTAGATCGTGGATCTCTCCACTGCAATCTCACATGCCTCACCGAGGAGGTCGACGGAGTCTTCGAGAGCAAGGGTTGATTCTACCTCGCTATATTCTACTACCTGTGGGGCCTTGTAGCGCACCTCTGTGGGTAGTACTGCCTCAGTGCAGTGTACCATGAAGAACGGAGTGTAGCCTATAGCGCTGTTTGGAGTTGTGCGCAAGCTCCATAGTACTGACTGCAGCTCATCTGGCCAGCACCTGAAAGCTTTTTCAAGTGGTCAGAGGAGCCTTTTGTTGATCCCGTTGGAAACGAGGCAGTTAGCCTTTTTGACTTGACCGTTGGTCTGAGGATGTACCATAGAGGCGTAGCTAATATTGATTCCCAGGTTTTTGCAGAAATCCTAGAACTCCTTAGAGGTGAAGTTCGTCCCATTGTCCGTGATGATGCTATGTGGCACCCCGAAGCGGAAGACGATGGACTCGCAGAATTTGACAGCGCTGGCTCCCGATTGGTTTGTCACCAGCAAGGCCTCAATCCACTTGGTGAATTTGTCGACCGCGACTAGGAGGTGGACATATCCTCCTCGTGAATATCTCTGGAGGTTACCGACCATGTCGAGTCCCCGACATTGGACGAAAGGCCAAGCCACGTGTATTGTCCTGAGCTCTGCGCCAAGTGCGTGTGGTTTGTCTGCGAATCGCTGGCAGGCGTTGCAACGTTGGACGATATCCTTGGCATCGCGCATTGCCGTTGGCCAGTAGAATCCAGCTCGTAGAGCTTTGGTGACGAGGGCGTGACATTCAGCATGGTGCCCGCAAGTGCCTTCGTGTATGTTGAGGAGGATTGCTCTTCCGTCCCCATTGGAGATGCACTTCTAAAGGACTCATGTGATGTTGCGCTTGTACAGTTCGCCATTGATGAGGGTGAATGCCTTGGATCGTCGCGTGATATGACGCGCATCAGTCGGGTCATCTGGTAGCCTCTTGCTAAGCACATATGTGATGTATGGTTGCGTCCAGGATGGCTCGATCATGATGACCTCCATGGGGGCTTTGAGTCTATGTCTGGCTCCATGTTGTCGAGTGTCGTTGGATCGTTGGGTGGCGTAGCCCCTGAGTCATGTGACATGCTGGTTTTATGCTCTGGACCCTTTGGTTTGATGGAGCGCTCTAGAAATACTCCGGGTGGCACTTCGGCGCATGTGGAGCCGATGTTGGCGAGTGTGTCCGCCTCTTCATTGCTTTCGTGGCCTACGTGTCGCAGCTCGCAACCATCAAAGTCTCCCTTGAGTGTGTCGTAGAGGTCGCGGTAGGTGATCATGTTGTCGCTGAGAGTATCACTCTCATTCATTGTTTGATTGACCACCAGCTTGGAATCGCCGTATGTGGGGCCCCCGGATTTGTCCTCCGAGAATCCCTGTTATGCATACCACCATGATCCCATGATCATTTAGCCATGGCACCTAACCGACAAGTATCAAAGGAAACATCCGAGAATTAAGCGAATACATAACATACCTTAATTGCCCTCATGGATACATTGATCAACATCAGTGGAAATTCCTTAAGCCCAGTGCCCATGCCATGCCTTAACCTACAGGCAACTGACTGGGAGAATGTCCTAGCTCGCATAGTCGTCCTCTTCACCTCCTTCTCGAAATCTGACCAAGTTAATAGCCAGGGACAATGCCAGTGAGTACTTGGAATTCACTCGCAAACCACCTTAATAGAATACTAAAATCAAGAGGATATGCAATATGGTTGTGGTAGTAGGAGGGCTCCAAGAGAGGTTCTTTTCTAAAATAGTTTCTCTTATAGATATAGAATCTCCATATCTTTGTTGAAAACCTTTGTAAACATTTTGGAAACATTTTTGAAAAGTTTTGGAAAACATTAGGACTAGGTCACCCATTCCTTCTCCGAAAGCCCACTCTAGGATGAGTGCCTACCCTATGAGTGTTATCCCCTCAACACCGGGACGCCCTATATAGTTCCCAAGCCAACCAGAGTGCTTTTTCCACTTCACGAGTGCGCGCTTTCAATGAGGGGCTCATAGTAACGCGTGGAGGTCCGTAGAACCTTCATTCCTTCTCCTGGTTGATGTTTTACATGGACCGTTGTCCAGAGAAGGCCCACCCTCCGGGTAATGTGGTTGCACGAGTTAATGGTTCTAGCAAACTGCAAAGAACCGGGTGCGTTTTCGTAAACCTTTTTCCTCCGATTTTCCTCCAACATTTTTTAAAACATAAACCTTTTTCTTTCTCAATAGCTCTTGGGAGGTCTCACCTCAGCAAGGTTTTATCATAAAACATTTAGTAAAACTTTTCCTTGGGGTTTTCCCATCCACTAGTTTGGCTTCGGCTAAAACGGGGTCTCCAAAGGGTTATGGTGTTATGCACCATCTATTATACTAGGGGCCAGTAGGTGTCATCAAGGGGGTTGTACTTAATAGTACAAAAGGGTAATAGTTCAGAGGAGCCAAACAACTACCAGATATAAATCATCATATAATAAAACAATGCAGTTTTTCTAAAGTAGTAAGTAAAACATGCATAAGTAAAACAGTAGGACAAGGCTTATGAGCAAGAAGGTGGCTTGCCTGAATATCAGCAATATGGCATAATTGTCCTTGGACTTCATCTTAGAATATCATAGTACCAATAATAATAACCCCTTCGTTGGATCTCCGATATAATCGCCACTATCATCGTCGCAACAACACATGCAAGCAACAAAAGCACAATCAACACCAGGCATACAATCACCAATACCATACAACAAACAAGCAATTCAATAATACCAAATTAAGATTCAAATGGTTTTGAGAGGATTGGATTTGGAAGATTGAGGTGGCCTTGGAGACATGGATGAACATCCCCTTAGGGTTTATTGTCGAGGAACTACCTAAGAGGGGTTTTGGACCAAGGACCTATTCTATGTGATACCATTGTGTAAAAATGATACCAAGTGATAGGTGTTGATAAAATGAAACCAACAAAAGTGGTTTCACTATTTTATCAAAATCCATTGATTTACTATGCATTTCCTAGTGAATAAAACTCTAGTTTTAGGAAATAATTCATCAGAAAAGTTCTGTGAGTCCAAAAATTATTTCCTTGGACGTTTGTGTAGGGTTTTCTGTACTTATTCACTAAGAGTTGGAATCATATCAAATTATTTACCAAAATGCCCTCAGGAAATTCCCAAAGTAAATTCGGTAACTGTTTTTTCTTTTTCACCATATTAATTCTACAGAAGCTTTTGATATGATTCCAAAGGCCAATGATAGGAACTTTTATTTCCTTTCTGTTGAAATTCGAATCAACCTCTTTCAATTTGTAAAACTCCAATAGTGATTTTTGTACTGAAACTACCCCAGCTAGAGATGATTAATTCACCATAAATCAACAGAGGATCAATAAATAGTGAGATCCTAGATTATGATAGGTATAGGTGTGGCACATCACTGGGAGTTGTAAACAACTCAATAGGGTGTGTATAATTACTTTGGTAATTTTATAACCTCTGAAATGAATTGTTTTTGTTATTTTTTCCATTGTGAATATATAGTTCCACTTCGAAGGGGACCATGGTCACATGATAGGTATATGAAATACCTATCAGAGGCAACTTGATGTCTTCCATTTGGGTTCTTAGAACTCCCTAAAACAATTATGGAGTGTTTTTGGTACTTCTTCTATTTTAAAAACTAGAAAATAATGAACATTATTTTGAGCAGGTGATCTATTCTGTATGTTTAGGAAAACCCTAAAGAACGTTTAGAAATTTAGATCTGGCCACTTTAGCTTAGTTTCAAATTTTATTTTGAATTAAACCAGACCACTCCTTTTCAAATCTGGAAAATTGTTTAAAGTTAAGGGATGGCCAGGGGCTGGGATTCCAAGCGAATCGGGCCTCCGAGAGTGACATCGACCCATCCAGCTGGGCAGAGCGCGTGGGCGGGTATCTTTAAGCCTGGCAAGGGGGGCCCAGCCATCAGTGGGCAGTGCTTGCGAAGGGGGTACCGGCCTTCCTCAGCCGTGGGATTAGAAGGGGGATCGACGGCTGGCGGCCGTCGTCCTCCTCCCAGAGCGCCCGCGAGAGGGAACCCTAGACGATGGACAGGGAGGCTCTGGGAGACTTACATAGGCACGGGGAGAGTTTGGCAATGTCGCGGGGCGACGCGGAGCTAGGCGGAGGTCTCAGGGAGGGGCGTCCTGGGTGCTGTAAGATCTCACCATAATAAGGTAAGATCCCTGTGATTGCAGTGCTAGTCCCTGGATCGAAATGCTAGCACCCACAGTTTAAGATGAAGTACACAGAAACAAAGGTCATTATTACATCGCATATCCAGGAATATAATAGTTCTTACAACTCCCTTAGCCCAAGGCTAACATTATTCAAGGTTCACAAGACATAGTATAATAATAGAGTCTTTTGTCTTCATGCACCACAGGAAAACATGTCGAGTGTAGACCCGTAACCCTACTCATCATCAACGTATCCTGCAACATAATAAGTTACAGCCAAAAGGGTCAATACATTTGGAATTGTATTGGCAAGTGATACCATAGATACTTACTAATATCCAACAACTACATGAACATATGGCTAAGTGTGGTTTTGGCTGACTTTGCTAAAAGCAAGGTTTTCTTTCATAATTTTTTTTGAAGAGTAGGTTTTCTCTTTCAAAACACTAAGGTACCATTGATAGACATCAATGACCCTCTACCCTTGTTCCCCCACTAGTTTTAACTTAGAGAAATTTGGATGAGGAGATTTTTGAACTGCTTCATGTCTTGACGCTTAGAAATTGTCCATAACCGGGGACATGGCTAAGTACTTAGTTTCACCCTCTCGAGAGGTGGTGCACTTTCCCCACAAGACTCAACATGCATCGAGACGAGACTTTTCAGAAGCAATCCCTCAAACCACCACGGACGCGTTCCATCCTATCGTAACTACCACCCTCTGTCCATTTGGCTGAGTTCTTGCAACTTAGTCGGTCAAGGCAGAGCCCATATGCCATGTGGCTGCACTGGGAGATTCACGATAAGAACGTCTCCAATCTCTTTGTTCCTGGGTGGCCGTCCACAAGTGCGATACACCAGGGTAAACCATAGACATGGGCCCTGAGTAACCACTCAACATAATCAATACAAGTCCCATTCCACCCAGGTGTTTCATTTACATTAGTTGTTTTCTTAGTCAAACAAAATAATATATTTCCATACTATCTTTATATGAATTTACACCCACGAATTCTAATAGCATGGCTAAGCACTCTAGCATACGATGTCTTTCAACTAGGAAACACTACCAAGTTATAATCTATAGGATAGCCATAACATAGTAACATATATAAGTAATCCTACCATGCTAAGATCTACAAAAATAGCACTAGTGCAAAAAATAATAGGACATAAGATGAAATATCACTTGCCTTGGTAGCTAGGGGAATAGGTACAATCCTCGTAGCAAAAACTTCACAATCCACACAATCTACACAAAGAACAATCAAACAACAATAATACAATCAATATAGCATCACAAAAGTAGGAATGCATGCAAATGCAATGAGATGAACAATACTCTTAAATAAACAAAGGCTACAGTACAGAGGTTGAAATACTCTATATAAAGACATAAGGAATACTTAAAAACAATTATGAAGTAACTTTTATGGGCAAAATACTCCTAAAAGGGTTCTGCCTATATCTTCACTTTTTCAGAAAAAAAAGTGTTAAATAAGTCCTCAACAATAAAGGCCTCATTTTTCTGAATCCATAGACACCAAATTTGTCTTTTTTTGATTTGTGGATCAAAAGTTATTGAATTTCTAAGTTTAATATATATTCTGTCTATTTTCTAATTTAAACAGACGCTCTGGCTGATGTGGCGCTTTTCTATTGGCCCGTACTGATTCGCTCGGATCGGTCACTCTAGGCAGTTAGATTTAAGTGGCAACAGACGAACCAGATCAACCAGTACACGTTCGATTAAAGATTTAATACTAGCCGCTGAATCTATATCGGACGGTGCTTAGCACGTGGCCAAGAACTGGCGACGCTGGTCCTCTGTGCGCGGCGGCGGCGCGTCGGATGCGCGGTGTTCCGGCAATTCTAAAGGGGGTAGGGGTCCTTGGATTGTTACCAGAGATCGCGGCGGTCGAGGTGGTCTCGGTGATGGTCGTGGTGGAGGGAGGGTTGCTCTGTTTCGCCCAAAATTTCTCGCCGGAGTTCCTGCCGACGTTGGAGATCACGTCCTCGAGACGGTAGCATTGTGCTGGGGCTCGAGCAGATAGAGAAAAGGGTTAGCAAAGTGCGCGCGGTCCAGTACCAGCTAGTGGTGGCCAAAGAGGGGCGGCGGGAACCCTGGTATTACTGGGATTGTCAACGAACGGTGGCAGCAAAGGGATACGCCGGTGGTAATCGTGACGACAACCTGGGGCATACAAAAAAAGTGTGGACAGAGTCAGTAGGTGCGACAGAGCGTGGCGAAGAGGATAGATTAAAAGGCAGGGCAAGGGGAGGTCGACCTTCACCGGAATCGTCGCCAGAGTCCTGTCGGTGTGCGGTGGTCTGATCTAGAAATTGGAGAGCCTAGGGGCTCTCTTGGGTGGCGTTTGAGGGGAAAATGAAGAGGAGGGAGAGGGGGTTAAGAAGCTGGGGTGTAGTGGAGAATTAAACCCGCAAACGCACGAATTTGAGTCGATTAGAAACTGCAGAGGAGGGGGTTGTCAGTTCATCGTTTGGTTGAAGACGGTGAGGTGGAGGTGACGTGGAAGTGAGGCCAGCGCGTCAGTGTGAGGGCGTGTGAAGGGGGATGGTGAGAAAACAAAGAGAGGGGGAAGAGGTGGCCGGGTGGCTGTTGGGCTAGGGTTGGGCCGAGCGGGCCAAAAGCTGTTGCTGCTGTTATATTTTTCTCTCTTTTTATTTTTGGTTTTTCTTTTCCTAGGTTTTGAATTAGCAAAACTGTTTCAAATTGACTGAAAAATTCACTAAATTTTTGGGGGACAATCTAAATGCCATGCAACACATGCCAAGATTATATGAGTGCAATGATGATGGTTTTTAGGTGAAAATTTTGGGATGTTACAAATCTAACCCCCTTAAGATGAATCTCTCCCTCGAGATTTGGGTTGGCTAGCAAATAGGTGAGGGTGATCTCTCCGACGTTCATCTTCTCGTTCCCATGTTGCTTCTGATTCAGTGTGATGGTTCCACTGCACTTTGCAGAATTTGATCGTCTTGGTACGTGTAATTCTTTCTGCTGTCTCCAGAATCTTAATAGGTTTCTCGTCATAAGTGAGGTCATTCTCTAGCTGAACTTCTTCTAATGGTATAGTGTCTTTCAACGAAGTTTCTTCCATTTCTGGGTGACACTTTTTTAGCTAACTGACATGAAATACATTATGAACTGCTGATAGAGATTTTGGTAATTCTATCTCATATGCAACTTCTCCTTTGCTACTCGGAATCTTGAAGGGTCCTACATAGCTTGGTGCTAATTTTTCTTTGATTCCAAATCTCTTCACACCACGAAGTGGTGATACTCTAAGATAAGCTCTATCACCAACCTCATAGGTGACCTCTCTATGTTTTGGATCTGCATAGCTCTTTTGTCGATATTGGGCTACCTTTAACCTATCCCTCACCATCTTGACTTTCTCTTCGGCCTCCTTGATTAGGTCTGGTCCGAACAAATTTCTTTATCCTACTCCATTCCACAACAATGGTGTAGTACACTTCCTTCCATAAAGGAATTCAAATGGAGCCATTTCTATGCTTGATTGATAGCTATTATTGTAGGAAAACTGGGCATATGGTAGACTTTCGTCCCAAATAGATCCATAGTCTAACGCACAAGCTCTTAACATATCTTCCAATATCTGACTGGTCCTTTCTGTCTGCCCATCGGTCTATGGATGAAAGGTAGTGCTGAATTCTAGTCGAGTTCCCAATGACTTGTGAAGTTGTCGCTAAAAGTGCAAAGTGAAATGAGTTCCTCTATCTGACACAATACTCTTAGGCACCCTGTGTAAACATACAATTCTATTCATGTATATCTTGGCTAGCTTGGCACTTGTGTAAGTGGTCTTTACCAGTATAAAATGAGCCACTTTTGTCAAGCGATCAATGATAACCCATATAGAATCGTATCAAGATCTAGTCCTTGGCAGCCCAGTGATAAAATCCATACCGATTTTATCCCATTTCCAATCAGGTATTGGTAGTGGTTGTAATAATCCCGCCGGTTTCTGGTGTTCTGCCTTTGCACGACTACACACGTCGCACAAGGGAATTTGCTCTGCTATATCTTTCTTTAAATTATTCCACCAGAACTTTCCTTAACATCCATATACATCTTGGTGTTGCCAGGATGAATTGAATACGGTGAATTGTGAGCTTCTTGTAAGATCAACTTCTTAAGTTCAAGATCCTACGGAATACAGATACGTTTTTCGTACCATAAGGTTCCTTGTTCGTCTACATGAAATCGTTTTGCCTTGCCTTCACTGATTTTTCTTCTGATTTCTTCTATTTCTTTATCCATCTTTTGAGCTTCTCGGATTCTGTTCATTAGTGTGGGATACACTTCCAAGGATGCAAGGTATCCTTCAGGAACTATCTCTAATCTCAACTCCCTAAATTGGGCACATAACTCTTCCGACAATTCACATTTATTGAGGCCATTTACATAAACCTTGCGGCTTAATGCATCGGCTATGACATTTTCCTTTCTAGGATGGTATTGCAAACTTAAGACGTATTTCTTGATAAGTTCTAGCCATCTTCTTTGTCTCATGTTGATTCCTTCTGTGTGAAAATGTATTTTAGACTCTTGTGATGAGTGAACATTTCACAACGCTTTCCCATAAGATAATGCCTCCATGTTTTTAATGCATGCACAACTGATGCCAACTCTAGGTCATGAGTAGGATAGTTCACTTCATGATTTTTGAGTTGTCTTGATGCATAAGCTACAACTCTACCTTCCTGCATTAGTACACCTCCCAATCCTTGGTGAGATGCATCACAATAGACTTGAAAGTCTTTTTCAAGATCCGGCAAACATAACACTAGTGCTGACACTAATCTCTTTTTCAACTCCTGAAAACTAGCTTCACATGCTTCTGTCCAGTTAAACTTCTTCTCTTTCTTTAGCAGATCAGTCATAGGCTTTGCTATCTTTGAGAAATTTTCAATGAACCTCCGATAGTATCCTGCTAGGCCTAGGAAAATACGGATTTCTTTAACTGTTTTAGGAAGTTCCCATCCTGTTACAGCTGCCACTTTTGCTGGGTCAACAGCTATACCACTTCCAGATACTATATGCCCAAGAAATCCCACTTCATTCAGCCAAAATTCACATTTACTGAATTTGGCATATAGTTTGTGTTCCCTGAGTTTCTCTAGAATTAGGCGTAGATGTTCTTCATGTTCTTCATTACTCTTGGAATATATTAATATGTCATCGATGAATACCACTACCAACTTGTCAAGAAATTCCATGAACACCTTGTTCATCATGTTCATGAAATATGTCGGTGCATTTGTCAATCCAAACGGCATCAATGTATATTCATACAACCCATATCTAGTGGTAAATGCAGTCTTTGGTATATCATGTTCTCTAATACTTAGTTGGAAGTATCCTGATCGGAGATCAATTTTTGAGAACACACATGCTCCCTCTAGCTGATCAAAAAGATCATTAATTCTAGGTAGGGGATATTTATTCTTTGTGGTCACTTCATTAAGTGATCGATGGTCTATGCATAGTCTTTGACTTCGGTCCTTCTTCCCAAGAAACAAAACTGGTGCTCCCCAAGATGAAGAACTTGGTTGGATAAATCCCTTTTTGAACTGTTCTCCTAGCTGTTTCTTGAGTTCTTTTAACTCATCTACTGACATTTTGTAAGGTCTCTTTGCTATAGGCCCGGTTCCTGGTAGTAAGTCTATCAGAAACTCCACATCCCTATCTGGTGGCATGCCAGGTAATTCTTCTAGGAACACATCCGGGTACTCATTCACTATTGGTACTCTATCTAGGCTAACCCCCTTAAGAGAATTAACCTTACTCCCCTTGGGTTCAAAGTTAGAATTGAACCTGATCCGTTTCTTTTCTGGGGTTGTGAGCATAACAGTTTGTTTGGCACAATCTATCACTCCCTCATAATGTGTTAGCCGGTCCATCCCTAATATTAAATCTAATCCTTGGGACTATAGGATTATTAAATTAACTGGGAACTTGTTCCTTCCAATCTCTAGGATTATCTGTCCGCACCCAGAATTTACTATCATTTCTCCACCCAGGGAACTTACCTTAATGGGATATCCAATAGTTTCAGTGGAGAGTTTTTTTGACTACAAATGCTCTTGAAATGAATGAATGCGATGCACCGGTATAAAAAAGGATGAGTGCTAGAAATGAATTCATCTTGAACTTACCGATCATAGCATCAGATCCTTCTTGAATTTCCTCCACATTGATGTGATTCACATGGCCCTTTTGAAATGGGTTCGGTTTAGCCCCATCAGTCTTCTTCTCTGGGCATTCATTAGCATAGTGCCCTGTCTTCTGGCACTTAAAACATTCCACCTGACTAATGTCTTTCTTTGCTGGCTGATTATGGCGATTCTGACCATTTTGATTTCCATGGCCATGACCATTGTGGTTATTCCTGTACCCACCTTTGTTGTGTCCACGATGATTGTTTCCATCGTGGTGGTGGTTATTGTTACGATGGTTGTTATGATTCCCATTCTTGTGGAATCCATAACTCCCGCTTCCTTCAACATAAGAACGCTTGTGAGGTGATCCTGATCCGAACTTATCAAAATGGTGCTTCCTTCTACCTTCCACTTGCTTCATCTTGTTTTCTAGGATGGTAGCTTTATCACACATAGATTGATAGGTTGGAACATAAGCAACAGATAGTTGCATAGATATTTCATCATTCAACCCATCAAGAAACTTCTCCTTCCTCTTTGCGTCAGTGTCAACATCATCTGGTCCATAATGTGACAGGTTGTTGAATTCTTCGATGTACTCAGAAATACTACGGTGGCGTTGTTTGAGGTTGTGAAACTCCTTTTTCTTCAACCCCATTATTCCAGAAGAGATGTGAGTGCTACAAAATCCATCCTCAAACATTGCCCAAGTTACTTCTTCATAGGGTTAGTAACTTGGAAATTGTCCCACCAAGTAGCTGCATGACCTTCCAGTAAGTGTGTTGCGAATCTGACTTTCTCTGCGTCAGTGCATCCAACTATGACTAAGTACTTATTCATAGAGCATAGCTAGTCATTTGCTACCATGGGATCGGTAGTACCAGAGAACTTAGTAGGTGTCAGCCTTAGAAATCTGGTAAGCATATCCAAAGGTGGTGGATTGTTCTGGTTGTTATTATTGTTGTTGTTCTGGTTCTGGTTTGCCATGAACTGAGTCATCATTTGCATCAACTGTGTCTGCACAGCCATCATTTGCTGCATTCCATTGCCATTGTCGTTGTTGTCCTCGTTGTTACGACGGGGAGGCATCTATGGGTTTAATAAGGGTAAGTAATGATAGATAAGCCAAGTAAAATAGCAACAACCAAACAAACAAGCACATGCAGGTTCCAACATCACGACAATAACAGAGTTTGCGAAGATAACATACTAGCATAGTCACCCACAAGTCGGTATGATCTATGCGACTCAATAGTAAAACGATAGATAGATAGATATAACTACTCCTCCATGTCGACTTCCTCCTCCACTAGTGCAAGTCCTGCTGCGGTGAATCCTGCCTTGTATTCCTCCAAGCTTGTAGACAAAGCATCGATCTTCGCCTGTAAATCTCTCTTCTGTGTCCGTAGCCTCTCTATCACCTCGTGATCCCCCTCCAGCTCAATGTCCTCAAGCTCTAACTCGGTCTCCAAGTCTCTAATCTTCTTATTCTTCTCCTAAACCCTCTTCTCTTGGCTCTTCAATTTCTTATCCTATTCTTCAAACTTCCTGTCCATTTCCTTGATTCGCTTCTCCTGTTCCTGGAAGGCCTTGTCCTTCTCCTTAAGTTGGACTCTTAGTTCATCGTTGCTAAGCATCACATTAGTCCTATTAGTATCCAGGTTCCTGATAAGGCTCTCTAAGTCCTGGAGGTGGTGACGCACGAGCTTGATAGTCTCCTTAGTGGCCTCGTCCAACACATTAAGATCTCCATCCTCGTCGTGCCTCCCAAAGAAGTGGAAGTAGTGGCTCTTGATCTCGGAAGAGTGATGTCCACATAGACGTCCCAACAGCTTCTGCATAGCAACGTCGTGTGTAACATCCCAATTTCAGCAACCCTGATTTGTTGTCCAGAATGCAAAAATCAGGGGGAACAAAAACTTTTTCTTGTGCTTTGGTGCAGAGCTTGCTTGTTGTTGATTTCACTTGTTCTTATGAGTGTATCGTATGGTACTCCTTACCTCACCCTCAGTTGTCAAAAGCTATTTACCAAAACTATCCTGGCTCATTTTACATATTCTCAAATGTTCTGGCATTTCAAAACATGAGCCAAGATGCTTAGGCAACCAAAACTATTTTAGTAGCTTCTATTGACAAAACTATGGAGAGATATATAATACAATCTCCTTATGTTTTCAAGACAGAACACTCAACTAATCTTATCTCTAGTTTCCCCAAAACCTCTTTTCAAGGCATTTGAATTCTACCCTTGGCAGAGATACCAAGGATACTCATCTTACTCAAAACTTAACGTCTACAAAATGCCCCAACCCTACCTCAAGATGATCTTGATGGTAACCCGTAGTAATAGTTCATTAGTGTATAAGATGAGTTGCTTTGATCTATTGTCTGATGAGTTGCCTTGATATGTTGTCCGATGAGTTGCCTTGATCTGTTGATTGACTGGTTTGCTTAGGAGTAGTCTGAGCTAATCTAGGAGCTCATCACTAGAATCAAAATGTTTCCAACTCATCAATCCCTAAGCAAGATTGAAAACCTAGATGTGATCCCTAGCCATTAGATGATAATCTAAAACCCTTAACCATATCAATTATGAGGATCTCCATTCTAGATGTTTCCAAGCCCATGGAGACCCATATCAAGCAAGGATCTCTTCTACTCAATCTACACTTCAATATCATCCCCTTGCATATGCTCTAATACCTTGCAACACCTCCAAAACTTTCCCTCCCATACTCTAGTCAAATTCCTCAAACCATGTGCATAAACAGTTTCAACATCACCTTTTTGAATGTCTCTTTCTCTCAAACCATGTGCATTTTTGGAAATGCACTTGAACCACCTTGTTAACCATCCTAACTACTACCAAGGCCCATATTTCCTTCTGTTTACATCCTCCTCCAACCCACTCATCCTTGATGGTTTTGCAGACAAGAAACTAAGTTTTCTTGCAAAACTAGTCATGATACCTACCTTGCTAGAAGCTCACACCACCATCCAAACCTCTATGGACCAACTCTCTGCATGGTTGTGTTCTACTCATTGATGTCTACCTAAACCTACTTAACTAGCCCCAAGTGGATCTCTGTGCTGCTTAAACCCCCATGGTTTATAAGGCATCATGACTCATATTGCATGGTAGACTTAATTTCAACAAAGTTTGCCATCATTCCTATATCACCTCAGTTTTATTTAATTCAAACCCCTTCTTCCATGTTCATCTATATAACCTGGTCTGCCTATCCATCTATCCCTTGCACCAAGGTGAGCTCTAAGATCCAAGATGCAAGCATGTGTTTGTAGTATAAAAATAATATCACTCTAGATCGTCAACTCCTTGTTTTCCAACTTATTCAAGTTGGAATTCCGTTCTAGAAGGTTGCAACTTCTTGCTACACCTTGTTTATCTCATCTGTATTGGTCCACAAGATTTATCAATAATTATCCATGATTATTATGACTCCCAAACTATTTAATTCCTTAATAGTCAAATATCTCCAAGACTCCCTCCATGAAGGAAAGTTTGGTTTTTTCCAAAACGCTTCTCTAAATTTTGGCTCAAGTAAGTTCCATATATCATACCTCAACTTCCCATCTCAAAAATAAATATTTTTGAGAAGCTTTATTATTTCTTTTTGTCCATTTCCTTAAATGGCTGAATTGGAATAATAATTGATTTAATTACTTTTATGCCTCAATAAATCTTGGAAAAATTCCCCTGGGTGTGTATTCACATTTGGGACCCTGTCAAATCAAAATCCATCCTTTTCCAATGGAAAAATTATCAACTGATCTTCTAGAAATCATTTTTATCCTTTTTGAGTAATGGGATTTAGGAGGACTAAAACTCCTCTGAAAAATCTCAAATAAATCCTAGGAGTCTACCTTGACCTCATCTATCTACCAGTACCATTCCCTCTTGTGCACAAATGTAACTTTTTGGACTTCCTTTACAACCCTCAATTGGATCAAAATTTGCCATTCAAGCAAATCCCCAACTCCAAGAATTTCCAAATTCCATCAAGGCTTGATCAAAGCTCATCCTCAGCACTAGGACACACCACTGGTCGACCAGCATTGTAGCTCCACCCCAACAAATCCCTATTTTGCCCTTGTACTAATAGTAAGAGAGAGTTGCAACAAAAATCTTGCAAGGACCTTGTCCATTTAATCATCACAACTCCCCACTCTGCCCCTGCATGACCAAATACCCATATTACCCATCCCCACCGACCCCTGGACCAATCACTGGCCTGCATTGCCCCTCCCCCATGTCCAAAGTGGACCTTTACTCCACCCACCCCCTCTCCTTGGGATATAGGCCAGAGGCCACCCCAGCCAGCCCTTTGCCCCGCATTTGCCCCCTCTCTCCTCCCACTCACCTCCCCCAGCTCCACTTTCCCTCCCCAGCTCTGTGCTACCCGAGAGAAGAAGAGGAGGAAGCTTCGGCCTCCTCAAGAAAATCAAGCAAGGAACCTCCTCCCCTGCTCCTTTCTCTCTGCATGTCAGCTCACGAGATCCCCTCCTCCTCTACCTGACCGTGCTCTTATTTCTGCCTAGGACCAAATCCTCCATCGTCGGCGCTGAACTCCGACGAGGTCCCTCTCTGCCGCCGTCCCACGAGCTGTATCCAGTGGACCCCCGCCACCGTGCCGCCCACCGATCTGCTCAGCACCGTCGACTGCGTCACCCTACACCCTCCGCGACGCCTCCCGAGCCTCTGGTGAGCCCCTGCCATCCCCTCCGCCGCTCCCTAGGGTTCTATCCTCGGCGCTCTATCGCTGCGACGACGATGAGCGCGGGCCGTCCATCGCGCCTTAAACGGATGGCCAGATCTGGCCGGTACCGCTTCGGCCTCCCCCTCTCTCTGACTGCCGGGCCCTGCAGGTCATGTTCGAACCGCCCCTCCCGCGCCTCGCGTTACCCCGCTTTGGGCCGGCCTACCTCTGTGCGGCCCAGTAGCCCAGATCCCCAGCCCGTAAAACCTTTCTTTTTATTAATTTCTGTCCAGATCTAGAGATTGATCCCCCAGTTTAAATCTATTTGAAAATATAAACCAAGTCCAAATGCCAAGATTCCAAATTTTGATAGTTCCCTGATGTTTTCTCAAACATGCAGAGGCAACCCCAAGTCCAAATTAAATCCCCTTAATTACTGATAATTATTCTTCTAAAATGTATCTAGTACACTAAATAATTTCCTCCGAGAGTTGCACATCTCCATTTGAGATGAATCAAGGCTGTACTGAGAGGTATTTGATATACCTATCATCCAGCATAGGTCCCATACCAAGTTGAACAATATACTGCCTTTAACAAAAATAACACAAACATCTGTTTTCTATCTTAGATAAATTCCCCAGGTCTAACCCGATGTGGTAATGACCTGATTCCACCTTCTAGTAGGTAATGATATCCATATCTAGGAAACCCTAACAGCTCAGAATTTATTGAGCTCTGGTTGAATTTTAGTGATTTAAATACTTCTTTGAGGGGTATTTTCACTAATTAAATCACTCCAGGAGTTTGGCAACTCCAAAATGAGTGAATCAAATTTCTACAGAAAGATGATTCAAATGCCCATCACTTACCCTTGAACCAAACTCAATAGCTCCTGTAGTTTTAACCTGGTAAAAAGGAGAAAAACTATGTAGAACTGCCTTTGGGATTTTTCGGAGGGAATTATGGTAAATATTTTGACTTGATTCCAACTCTGGGTGGTTCAGTACATCAAGTACTACCAAACCATACAAGGAAATAATTTTTGGAGCTCCAGATAAATTCTGGTGAATTATTTCCTTAAACTAGAGTTTAATCCACTATAAAAAGCATAACTAAATCTAGGAATTTGATAATCAAGTGAAACCACTTATGATGGTTTTGTCTTGTGAAGACCCGTATGAGGATATCACTTTTGCACATTGGTATCCTACTGACCTCAGGACCCTAATCCAAATGCTTTGTATCTAGCCTTGACAACTATCTTCTAAGAGAAAACACCTCAATGGCAATCTAGTAAATTCCACCAATAGAACCCAACCTCTCCAAAACCTACCAAGTTCAGTAGTATTCAGTATGTTTGCTTGCTGTATGGTGTGATGCTTGTATTCTTGTATTGATTGTGGTATTGTCTGTTTGCATGTGTATTCGATGACGACGATAGTGTGAGTGTCTGTCGACAAGAAGGAAGAGACTTCTTATTATTATTGTTTTTGGGTATTCTTGGTCATCTAAAGAAGTCCAGGGACTTACTACTGATCACAGGCAAGCTACCATTTCCCGAACTCTGATACATGTCCTACTCTCTTTTACATGTTTTGTATCCTCTTTATAAATTGCATTATCTAGCTGCATGTCTTGTTTTATAAATACTGCGAAAATAACTTGGCTCCTCCAATTTATGATTTCGTGTCCTTCGAGGCACCACCCCGACGAACCTATCATTTTATCCCCTTTAGACTGAGAGTTTTGAGAAAACAAACTGTTTTGGGATTTACCCCACCAAAAATGTTTCAAACCCCTTTTGTAAAACCCTTGGAAGAGGCATCGTTCCAAGGGGATGTTTTAACGAAAGAAATGGTGATGATAAGAAGTGAGAATGTGATTGGGATGTTCTACTCCTTTACATGAACAATTTTTATTCGCGCAACCACATTACCCCAGGTGTTGGGGCTTAACTCATAGTTTGTCCGCATTAGCCGAGGCAACTTCTACCATGCTTATAGGGAGAAATCCCTGGAATTCCGGGCATGCGCCACCAGATCAATGATCTGAAGCCTGTCACTTGCTTCGACAAGAGTGAGCCTGAACTGACAGGAGTCCGGTGTAATAATTGGTTCTCCCGCGGACGGTATGACTAGGAGTATGGAAGGAAGTGGAGTCACCAAATTTAAGGTATAAGCCAAGTTGCGGCTTGGGTATGAGCGTGTACGGAAGGCAGGACATTGGCTGGGAGCCACATACTCGTTGCCGGGGAGATCAAACCCAAGAGGAAAAGCATTCCTTTGCTAGGGTTGACAAGCGAAAGGTTAGGTTTGATTATCCGGACCCCCATCTAAAGTGGTAGTGGGCCGTGGTTGTATCTCGGCGGATGTATTGATTCTTGTGGTTAAAGTGTGCAAACTCTGTAGAGTATAACCTATTCGAATAGCCGTGTCCACAGTCAAGGACGGTTGTAAAGGTGTTGGCTAGGAGTACCCAAACTGTGCTTGTTTGGGAAACAAGTACAAAGAGGATGAATGTTCCGGGGGAAACCGAGTTCAAAAAGCTTTGTTTTGACCCGAGGGGTCAAAGACGTTAAAAAGGGTTTTAACCACAAAACTATTTTCAAAACTCTTTTTCAACAAATATATGGAGATGTTTTGATTTATAAAACAGAAGCATGTTTTCTAAACTCTTTTTGAACAAAGATATGGAGATGCCATACTTCAAAAGTTAGTTTAAGCTTTTCAAAAGCAACCCTAGATAAAGCTATCTCACCACAGGCAGACATGCATTTTCCCTATTTCACTTATCTTGGTGGTTTGCGAGTACATTCAATGTACTCACGGCTTTGTCCCTGGCTATTTACTTGGCCAGACTTTCAGAAATTCGACTTCGGAAGATTTAGGTGACGTCCAATGAGCTAGGCCGTCTTCCTAGTCTGTTGCCTGTAGGTTGAGGCGTGATTGGGCTCGACGCATGATGATATTCCGCTACTAAGGATGTTGTAGCCAGAATGGCAGTTATGTAAGTCTTGTAATTCGTTATGTTTCGGATGTTGTAATGGTGCCTGTCGGTTATGTTCCATGGCTCACTGATCATGGGAACGTGGATGTATGCATAATAGAGATTTGTCGGATGAGTAATCCGGGGATCCCACATCGATGCCTCTCTCCAAGTCACCATGGAGTATCTTGAAGGCAATCTCCTTAATTTGGGGATATGTTTCGCGTCCAGGCTGGGTAACTTTGAATACCCATAAGTCCTTCCTCTGAAATTTCCTCGGGTGAAGTCCCTAAATGGTAGGGATTGGAAGAGCGATCACTTGGACGATCTCCAACATGCGAGTCCTGAAGCGAGTTCCCTTGAAATCCTCGGCCGTGCTGTAGACAAAATTTCGCATCTTTTGCATAGTATGGAGAAAATTAGTAATAACACAAACCCAGCGAAAGAAAAAAAAAACTATAGATGCAAAGATAAAAATAAAATCAACCAACAAAACATTCCTCAAACCATGTGGTAATACATTATTCAACTCAAGCAATCAAGGTACAAACATAACTTATTTTTGCCATACCACATAGGTCGGTATGATCAAAATACTAACGTGATAAAATTCCAAGTATGGTGGTCCAACTAGTATCTCACTCCTTATTAACCAAGGTAGCAATCTGGGCGTCCTTGGCAGCAATCTGTTTGTCTTGCTCGCAAAACTGAAAGCCAAGTCTATGATATCCTTACTTAGTCGTTTTACCGTGGCCCTTGAATCTTGGACACGATGTTTCTCCTCCTTGAGATCCTCTTGAGTATTGAGCATTCTATACTTAAGTCTTTCCCCAAGTTTCGCAATGGCTTTCCACGCAACATTCCTTGCAGAGTCAAAGAATGATGTGTGCATTTCAGAGTTGGTGAACATGTAGAATCCCATACTCTTTGGATCATCTTCCTTGTTCTTATATAAATGGAGTTGCACCCACCAATACTCTTGTCCTTCATCTATCAAAGGAAATCCCTTGTACACGGCTTCATCATCCATCCCCAAGCCGATCATGTGGTTTTTGAGTGCCTTGGGAAATTCCTTCTCACATCCTAGTGTCATAGTCATCAGTGGTCCCTTCTTGATAGATTCATTGATGGTGGACATCTAAAAAATAGATGAGGAAGAATGATCAGGAAAAGTTTTACGAGATGAAAAGACAAGTGTAAAGTTTGAAATAGAGTTATTTTTCCTAAGGGTTTTCCTTAAGCCTAATCCAACCTAGGGTCACAAACCTACAGGCAACCTTCCTCGGTCGTGGGATTAGAAGGGGTATCGACGGCTAGCGGCCGTCGTCCTCCTCCCGGCGCGCCCGCGAGAGGGAACCCTAGACGGAGGACGGGGAGGCTTAGTGAGACTTACAGAGGCGTAGGGAGAGTTCGGCGATGGCACGGGGTGACGCGGAGCTAGGCGGAGATCTCAAGGAGGGGCGTCACGGGTGGTGCAAGATCTCACCATAATAAGGTAAGATCCCTATGATTACAGTGCTAGTCCCTGGATCGAAATGCTAGCACCCACAGTTTAAGATGAAGTACACAGAAACAAAGGTCATTATTATATCGCATATCTAGGAATATAATAGTTCTTACAACTCACTTAGCCCAAGGCTAACATTATTCAAGGTTCATAAGACATAGTATAATAATAGAGTCTTTTGTCTTCATGCGCCACAGGAAAACATGTCGAGTGTAGACCCGTAACCCTACTCATCATCAGGGTATCCTGCAACATAATAAGTTACAGCCACAAAGGGTCAATACATTTGGAATTGTATTGGCAAGTGATACCATAGATACCTAGTAAAATCCAACAACTACATGAACATATGGCTAAGTGTGGTTTTGGCTGACTTTGCTAAAATCAATGTTATATCTCATAGTTTTTTTTGAAGAGAAGGTTTTCTCTTCAAAACACTAAGGTACCATTGATAGACATCAATGAACCTCTACCCTTGTTCACCCACAAGTTTTAACTTAGAGAAATTTGGATGAGGAGATTTTTGAACTACTTCATGTCTTGACGCTCAGAATTTGTCCATAACTGTGGACACGGCTAAGTACTTAGTTTTACCCTCTCGAGAGGGTGTGCACTTTCCCCACAAGACTGAACATGCATCGAGACGAGACTTTTCAGGAGCAATCCCTCAGACCACCACGGACGCGTTCCATCCTATCATAACTACCACCCTCTGTCCGTCTGGCTGAGTTCTTGCAACTTAGTCGGTCAAGGCAGAGACCACATGCCATGTGGTTGCACTGGAAGCTTCGCGACAAGAACGTCTCCAATCTCTTTGTTCCTGGGTGGCCGTCCACAAGTGTGATACACCAGCTGACCATAGACATGGCCCCTGAGTAACCAGTCAACATAATCCAAGCAAGTCCCATTCCACCCAGGTGTTTAATTAATATTTAGTTGTTTTCTTAGTCAAACAAAATAATATATTTCCATACTATCTTGATATGAATTTACACCCACGAATTCTAATAGCATGGCTAAGCACTCTAGCATACGATGTCTTTCAACTAGGAAACACTACCAAGTTATAATCTATAGGATAGCCATAACATAGTAACATATATAAGTAATCCTACCATGCTAAGATCTACAAAAATAGCACTAGTGCAAAAAATAATAGGACATAAGATGAAATATCACTTGCCTTGGTAGCTAGGGGAATAGGTACAATCCTCGTAGCAAAAACTTCACAATCCACACAATCTACACAAATAACAATCCAACAACAATAATACAATCAATATAGCATCACAAAAGTAGGAATGCATGCAAATGCAATGAGATGAACAATACTCTTAAATAAACAAAGTCTACAATACAGAGGTTGAAATACTCTATATAAAGACATAAGGAATACATAAAAACAATTTATGAAGTAATTTTATGGGCAAAATACTCCTAAAAGGGTTCTGCCAATAACTCCAATTTTTCAGAATAAAGAGTGTGAAATAAGGCCTCAACAATAAAGGTCTCATTTTTCTGAATCCATAGACACCAAATTTGTATTTTTCTGATTTGTGGATCAAAAGTTATTGAATTTCTCAGTTTAATATATATTCTGTCTATTTTCTAATTTAAACAGACGCTTTGGTTGACGTGGCGCTTTTCTTTTGGCCCATACCGATTCGGTCGGCTTGGTCACTGTGGTCCATTAGATTTAAGTGGCAACGGAACAACCAGATCAACCAGTACCCGTTCGATTAAAGATCTAATCCTAGGCGCTGAATCTAGATCAGACGGTGCTCAGCGCATGGCCAAGAACTGGTGGCGCTGGTCCTCTGCGCGGCGGTGGCACATTGGACGGACGGTGTTCTGGCGATTCTAAAGGGGTTAGGGGTCCGTGGACTATTACCAGAGATCGTGGCAGTCGAGGTGGTCTCGGTGATGGTCGCGGTGGAGGGAGGGGTCATCTGTTTTGCCCAAAATTTCTCGCCGGAGTTCCTGCCGATGTTGGAGTTCACGTCCTCAAGACGGTGGCGTTGTTCTGGGGCTCGAGCAGACAAAGAAAAGGGTTAGCAAAGTGCGCCTGGTCCAGTACCAGCTAGTGGTGGCCAAAGAGGGGCGGCGGGAACCCTGGTCTTACCGGGATTGTCGATGAACGGTGGCGGTAGAGGGATACGCCGGTGGTGATCGTGACGACGACCTAGGTAATACAAAAAAAGCATGGACAGAGTCTATAGGTGAGGCAGAGCATGGCGAAGAGGATAGATTAAAAGGCAGGGAGAGGGGAGGTCGACCTTCACCGGAATCGTCGCCGAAGTGCCATCGCTGTGCAGTGGTCTGAGCTAGAAATTGGAGAGCCTGGGGGCTCTTTGGGGGTGGCGTTTGAGGGGAAACAAAGAGGAGGGAGAGGGGGTTAATAAGCTGGGGCTGTAGTGGAGAATTAAACATGCAAAAGCACGAATTTGAGTCAATTAGAAATGGTAGAGGAGGGGGTGGTTAGTTTGTCGTTTGGTTGAAGACGGTGAGGTGGAGGTGACGTGGATATGGGGCCAGCGCGTCAGTCTAAGGGGGTGTGAAGGGGGGCGGTGAGAAAAGAAAGAGAGGAGGAAGAGGTGGTCGGGTGGCTGTTGGGCTGGGGTTGGGCCAAGGGGGCCAAAAGCTATTGCTGATGTTGCTTTTTTCTCTCTTTTGCTTTTTCTTTTTAGTTTTTCTTTTCCTAGGTTTTGAATAAGCAAAAGTGTTTCAAATTGACTCAAAAATTCACCAAATTTTTGGGGGACAATCTAAATGCCATGCAACACATGCCAAGATGATATGAGTGCAATGATGATGGTTTTCAGGTGAAAATTTTGGGATGTTACATGTGGTCTCCGCGTCGGGATTGGTCTTGCACGTGCGCGTCCGCGGTGCACTTTCGGGAGCTTGCTGGAGGAACCACTTGGGCGTCTACATGTTGCGTACAAGGGCGGGATTAGTATGGCCTCAACACAGGATGGAGTCGCTAGAAGAGAGAGAGAGAGCAGAGGCGGTCTAGATCTACGGGGACCTCACCTTGAGCTCGAAGCACTTCGGGAGGTTGTCTCCGGCGAGTGATGGGGCATTCCTGGGAGAAAGGAGAGTGGGTTGAGGTGCAGAGGAGTAAGATGTTATTGTAGATGCAAAGAGGGAGGTGAGAGATGACCTAAGCCGACCACACTTTTGAGGGCAAGCTTGCATATCCGATTTTGGAGAAGATCTTCTCCTCGGTCATGCAAGGGCAGAGGTTCGGTGAGGGCTCTGCAGGAAGAGAGTGGAGGTGGGTAGGAGTGAAATGAGGCATTGCGAGGAGGTGGTGTGGGTTCAGGGCCTTTTAACCCGAGGAGGAATGGTCCATGGTGGACTTGTTCCAAGGAGGGAAGAGGGAGAAGAGGTGGTCAGGGATTGGGTGCTAGGGGTGGTGTGGGGTCGTGCTAGAGCTCTATGGGGCTGTAGGAGGGCAGAGATAAGGAGCGCAGCAGCTGTAGAAAGTGTACAAGCCAAGGAAGTGGCCTTGCCTTTGTGTCCTCTCCATCCAAACACTAGGGACAAAGAGAGTGGTCTGCTACAGTGAATGCTACAGGTTAGTTCGACAAGAGGTGGTGGTGGGGTGTGGTGTTGAAGTGCAGAGCAAGTTTGGGAAGGGTTGGATTAGTTTTGGATCAAGATGTTGGGTAATCTCAAAATATAGCCATATTGATGATTTGGACAAACTCCCTCAAAGTTGATCTTGGTAAGATGGTTAAATGATGATGGTAGCTTGATGAGGTCAAGATGCCCTTCTAGGAAATGTTTCATATTTTTCCAAGATTTAGAAGTCCACTTAAATCCATTTATTAAAAACTGCAGAAGTGAAGTATTGGAGATCATTTGATATTTTTACATTGGACCTTGTTGGATTTTGATGTGAGGTGGTCTCAAATGTGAATAAACACTTAGGAGAATTTTCTCAAGATTTATTGAGACTTAAAAATATTTAAAACAATTATTATTCCATTTATGCCATTTAAGAAAATAGGCAAAAATAAATAATAAAGATCCTCAAAACTATTTATTTTTGAGATGGGAAGGTAAGGTATGATATGTGTACCTCAATTGAGCCAAAAGTTGGAGAAGTGTTTTGACAAAAACCAAAATTTCCTTTATGGAAGGTGTTTTGAGGTTTTTGTTGATTAAAGGGATTTAATATGTCTTGGGCCAAAATAATTATTAATAAACCTTGTTAAATCTTTATAATCAAGGTAGATGATATAAACAAGGTGTAACAAGCACTTGCAACCTTGCGAAATTTAAATCCAACTTGAATTAGGTGGAAAACAAGGAAGTGATGATCTAGGGTGATGTTATTTTCATACCACCAAAACCTTGTGGGATCTTGAAGTTCAAAGCTTCCCTAGGGGCATGGGATATATTGATGGATAGAACAAGTGACGTAGATCACCAAGGTATAGAGGTTTTATCTTGATCATGCTTGAGATCACCAAGACATGCTTTCGAACTTTGAATAAAATAAGCCTGCCAAAGCAGATTATCAACTAGCCTTCAAAACCTTGTGGGTTTAAGAAGCACAAAGATCCACTTGCAACAAGTGAAGTAGATAAAAATATTGATAAACCTATATGAGTAGAACACAACCATGCAAAGATTTGGTCCATAGAAGGTTGGATGGTGGTGTGAGCTTCTATCAAAGTATGCATGTTGATAAGAATAGCAGGAAAAGTTATTTTCTTTCCTACAAAACTATCAAGATCAAGTGGGTTAAAAGGTGATCTAGCCAAGGGCAAGAGTGGACCTTGGTAGTCCTTTGGATGGTTTACAAAATGGTTCATACGCATGTCGAAAAATGCACAAGGGATGGGAAAGGGATGCATTCAAAAAGGTGATGTTGAAATAGTTTTCCAGACTTAGCCAAATTTGGCAGATTTAGGATGTTTGATTATAATGTGGGTGGTGATGATTTTGATGGGTTGCAAGGTACCAAGGCATCATCAAGTGGATGATGTTTAAGTGTATATTGATTAGGAAGTATCCTTGCTTGATATTGGTCTTCATTGACATGGAAGCTTCTAGAAGGGATCACTTCAGAAGGGGTCTGTTTAGGGGTTTTAGATGATCACCTAGTGGCTAGAGATCAGATCTAGCTTTGTAAACTTGCTTAGGGTTTGGTGATTTGGAAACATCTTGATCCTAGTGATGAGCTCCTAGTGTAGCTCATATTATCTCCTAAGCAGACAAATCAAGCAGCAGATGAAGGCAATTCATCAAACAGTAGATCAAGGCAACTCATCTTATAAACTAAGAAAATCCACTACTGGGGTTACCATCAAGTATGACTTTAGGTAATGTTGGGAAATTTTAAAAGGGTTGGAGTTTGAATAAGATGAGAGTCCTTGGTATCTCTACCAAGAGTAGAAGTCAAAAAAATTATAAAGAGGATTTGGGAAAACTAGAGATGAGAGTAGTTGAAAGGTTTTGTCTATAGAACATAGGGAGATTATAATATGTAGCTCTCCATAGTTTGGGGAAATCGAAGCTATTAAAATGGGGGAGGTTGTAAAGGTCTCTCGGCTTAGGTTTTTGAAATGCCAGAACCTTTGAGAATATGGAAATTAAGCCAAGACAGTTTTGGGAAGTAGCTTTTGTAAAATGGTGTTGCGGTAAGGAGTATATCTTATAATACACAATCCTAAGTATAAACATAGGCAAACACTTAATCACTAAACATGAAAAAGTTTTTGTTCCCCCTGATTTTCGCATTCTGGACAACTAATCAGGGTTGCTGAAATTGGGATGTTACATCGTAGATGACGAGTCGTTTGGCACCGCAGGCTTTCACCATCCGCATCCCGTGGAGCAAGGCTTCATATTCAGCTTCGTCGTTGGAGGCGGTGAACTACATTCGCAGAACATACCTCATCTTGTCATCTCGTGGTGATGTCAGGATGACACCCGCACCATCTCCCTCCTTGCGCTTGGACCCATCGAAGTGCATTGTCCATAGATAGGACATATCTGGCTTGTAGGTGAGCTGGTTTTACATCCAGTGCACGAGGATGTCCGGGAGAACTTGCGACTTGATTGCATCGCGGTTCTCGTATGTGATGTCTCGTGGAGACAGCTCTATCCCCCAGAGCATGATTCGTCCAGTGGGGTCGGGATTGTTGAGGATGTGCCCACGTGTGGCGTCGTTAACCACTACGATTGGGTGCTCCTGGAAGTAGTGGCGCAGTCTCCTGGCTGTCATGAAGACGTCGTATGCCAGCTTCTAATAATGATGGTACCGTTGTTTTTCTGGCGTGAGCACCTCGCTGAGATAGTAGACTAGGCGTTGTACCCCGTGGACTTTGTTTTCTTCGGCTCGTTCCACCACAAGCACAATGCTTACCACTCGGTTGGTGGCGGAGATGTATAGTAGTAGCGGCTCTTTTTTATGAGGTGTCACCAACACCGGCGAGGTGGATAGTAGAGGCTTGAGGTCATCGAACACTTCTTGTGCTTTGTTTGTCCACTCGAATTTTTCAGCCTTGTGGAGAAGGCAGTGCCTTTTCGCCTATCCGACTGATGAATCGAGTAAGCCTTGCAATTCGCCCAGCCAGCTGCTGGACGCCTTTTACATTCTTTGGTTTCTCCATTACCAGTATGGCCTTTATTTTCTTCGGGTTTGCCTCAATCCCCCTCGCGGAGATGAGATACCCGAGCAGCTGCCCAGATGGTACGCCGAAGGCACATTTGTCTAGATTCAGTTTGATCCGGTAGCGGTCAAGTTTATCAAAGGTCTCGTGGAGATCATCGAGTAACAAGTCTTCCTCCTTGGTTTTGACGATGATGTCGTCGACGTAGACTTGGATGTTGCGACCAAGTTGGCTCTTAAGGCAGGCCTACATGCAACGCTGGTAGGTGGCTCCTGCGTTTTTCAGCCCGAAAGGCATCGTTGTGTAGCAGAAGACACTGAAAGGCGTGACGAACACCGTTTTCTCCTGGTCCTCCTCCTTCATTCGAATTCGACGATAGCCTGAGTAGGCATCTAGGAAGAAGAGATGCTCGCATCCCGTGGTGGAGTCGATTATTTGATCGATCCGTGACAACGGGAAGTGGTCCTTCGGGCAATGCTTGTTCAGGGAGGTGAAGTCCACGTACAGTCGCATGATATCCATGTCTTTTTAGGAACGAGCATGGGGTTTGCGACCTAGGTGCTTTCCTTGATCTCGCGTATGAAATTAGCATCGAGGAGTCTATTGACTTCCATTCCAACCGCTTTTTCCCTTGGCTCCGACAGTCGCTGGATTGTTTGTTTGACTGGCCTTGCTTCAGGATTTACATTGAGTGCGTGCTCGTCGAATTCCCTGGGAACTCTTGGCATGCCCGCTGGACTCCAGGCAAAGATTTTCTAGCGCTCACGGAGGAATTCGATGAGTGTCAGTTCCTATGTGGGACTCAAGTTGTTGGTGATGAGGGCCGTCTTGGTTTGGTCCGTTGGATGGACCTAGACTTTCTTGGTGTGTACCGATGTGTTGAAGGATTGGTCGGGTGAGCTTGACTTGCGTGGGGGAGGCAGACTGTCGTCTGTCAACTCCTTCAACCTCGCTAGTTCCTTTTGCATGCCGAAACACTGGGAGATTCTATTGAATTCCCTATCGCAGCTGTCAGATCTCTCAAAGCTTCCATTGACTGTGATAATGTTGTTTGGGCCCAGCATCTTCATCTGCAGGTAGGCGTAGTGTGGCACTGCGATGAACCTTGCGAACGAGACACGTTCGAGGATCCAGTGGTATTGTGAAGGCCAGGCGACAACTTCAAAGTCGATGCGCTCTCACCGAAAGTTTTGCGGCGTGCCAAAGATGACGTCGAGGATGATCATGTCGAGGGGTTACACACCCTTCCCTGGGACGATGTCGTGGAAAATTGTGTCTGAAATTTCCAGGCATGTCAGAGGGATCCTCATTGCACGCAAGGTACTTGTGAACATGAGGTTAATGCCGCTTCCGCCATCCATGAAGACGTGACTCATCTCGAAGCCCCCAATATGTGCCTCGAGTACGAGGGGATAGTGTCCTAGGCGAGGTACTTGGCACGGATGATCACGCTTGTCGAAGGTGATGCATGAATCGCTTCCACTAAGGTACTCAGTGGTGTAGGGCGGAGAGTTCATCGCCAAATTGACTTGGCAAGTGATTGCTTTTGCACTTGATTTGAGGGGCGTCCTTTTTGGATCATCCCCATGTTCCCAGTGCTCTAGGGTATGGCTCGCCTCCATGGTTCTGGACTGGCGCAGCCGCAGGTGGTGGCGGCCCGGGTGGTGGTGGAGGTGCACATGAGCCAAAGCGCCCGGGGAAGCTCCATAGCCCCGGTTGACCGCGTTGTGATTCCTTTGGGCTTGGCCTTCTTGGAGCTTGAGGAACTCGCGGGAGTCCTTGAGAAGGTGGCTGGACTTTTTCTTACCGTCGTGCTTGTCGATGTAAAAGTGTACATTGCACGGTCCGGACAGTTTATCCTGGATGGATGTTCCAGGTGCCTCATCGCGAGTGTGGTGCTGCCACACTTGCATGGTTTTTCTGCTATTGCGGTATCCACTGCTGCGTTATCCGCTGTTGCGGTTGTCGTCGCGTTTGTCAGCGTAGCCAGCCGTGACCATGTCGACCTCTTCGCGGTCGTCATAGATGCACATTCAACGTTTTCCTCGGTGGTCACGCATGCGGACGACGTCGTCATCATCATCAAAATGGACATGGTTTTTTACCGAGTCCTCTCCATCGGCCCACCGATTCGCGATCTCCATCAGGTGGTCGATTGTCTTGGGCTTCGAGCAGCCCAGCTCCTCCCTGAGCTCTCTATGGTGCACGCCGCCATTGAACGCGTCAATTGCGCGATCCTTATAGATGTCTTCTGTAGAATTCTTGATGATGGACCATCTCTGGATGTACGAGCGTAGCAACTTGCTACTCTTCTGATAGCAGCCTCGCAGTTCTTCAATTGACGCGGGCCTTTTGTAAGTGCCCTTGAAGTTTCACACAAAGCTGTACACCAGCTCTTCCCAGCTATGAATGGATCTACACGGGACAACTCTAAGCCACACATGAGCAGCGCCTTGCAGCTGTAGCTATAGGCACTGCATCACCGTACTTGTGGTTCTGCCATGGAGCCTGACGGAGGAGATGTAATCCTCTAGCCAGATCTTCGGGTCCCGAAGGACGTCGAATTTCGCGTTCTCCAATCGGAGTTTGAACCCCTTAGGCATTCATTTCTGCCTGATGGCTCTCCTGAAGCAGCTGGCGCTGTAGAGCTCGAACCCGTCATCCTCCGAGTCAATCGAACGGGCACGCCTCATGCGCATCTTGTCGACCTTGCACTGCGTGATGTCATCATGCGCGTCATAGTCGCGGTTGTGCCGCCATGAGTGGCACCTCCAAGACAAGTCATGGCTATCATCACTGGAGGAGGGTGAAGAGTAGGATTTTGCTAGAGCCTTGTTCTTCTTCGGCTCTAGCATTGGATCCTTGATGAGGGCAGCCTCGACTAGCCCCAAGCCTGCGATCGTAGATCGGTGCATGGCAGCTCGCGGATCCCTAGCCGGAGGCTCGTTATTGAGGAGGTACATGGTGTTTGCCGTCACTCCCGCTTGCAGTGTCTTCGGGAGCACGTTGCCCCGCGTATCCACCATCATAGCAAGAAGTTGATGACTCGCCCGACCTCTTCTCGCTCCTTGCCGGTGACCTGGGTCGGTCGAGAGTGCCTTTTGGCAGCCACATGGTCATTCCCCTTAGGGGAGGATCCCCCGATGGAAGAGAGCTGAGCTGGCCGAAGGCTCGACTCGTCCGCTGCCTTTCTGCGTGCATCGAGCTACACGATTACTTGTTGATGGCGCTTGTACTCCTCCTTGAGCAGCCAATGGTAACACATCAGCATGTCTTGCAATGAGTTTCGGGGTAGAGGATTTCCCCGCAGAGCTTCTCGACAGCGGGCCCACTCGTTGTCATTGAGCGTGATCAGCACGCGCTCTTTAGTGTGCTCCTTCGTCATGATATGCGGGTCACCTCCCGTCCCATTGTTGGTGGGTGTGCCACTGGCGGGGGCACCGTTATCGATTGGGATGCCGCCGTTGTACGAACCAGTACCGGTGTTATCGCGATTGCCACAGGTGTCGCTGCGTAAATGACGGTGCACATGAAGTGATTGGGGAAGCTGTTGCTTCCGCAACTTTTAGATTCGGAGCCGTTGGCTCCATCTTCTGTGGCCAGATCACCTAGATCGGATTCGCAATTGCTGTCGATGTTTGTGCTCCCAACTGTTGTCGGGGAGTTGAGTTTGCTTAGGGTGCCGATCAGTGGTGGAAACCACGATGCTGGGGAAATCATGGGGACCATCGGCTCATGAGGAAGGCGAACAGTGCCTAGCTGGCCAACTTGGAAGCCTAAGCTCCCGATCGCCAGGCCGATCCCATCGCCCACAGACTCCAAATCCGGCGAGTGGCCGACGTGTGGACGGTGAAGTCGAAAGCGTCAAATAGGAGGAGAATCTCCTCGGTTGCAGAGTTGTAGATCGCTGTTGATGGAGCCGAAAAATTCATGACATCAGCACTCCCAGTTCCCACAGATGGCGCCAATTCACGAGGGTTAAACTCATCAATGCCCATTGTTATGGACTTAGGTTTTGGAGAAGGAGGGAGCACTCGAGGCATCAATCGGCTAGCAAACAAGCACACATGGACGCAAGGTTTACCCAGGTTCAGGACTCGTAGAGGACCCTAGTCATGCTTGTCTTCTCTTCGAATTATTGAGGGAGTCAAAAGTTATAGGGGGTGCGTAGATGTAATCTGGCGAGGTTGTGGAAACTAGGGTTGTGATTGTCGTCCTCGCCACCCCCTACTAGCCTTTATATAGATAGGCTAGGTCTCGGGATAGCAGGCCGAGTCGGTTACAAGTTAGGGTTTGTCCTTTTAAACTTTCTATCTTAAGTTCGCCTTGTGCCGCAAGTAGTCGGAGTCTCCGTGGGTCACCCGAATCCTGTATTGGGCACTGGTAACACCGTGGGCTTCTGCCAGACCTGGACCATATATGCCAAGCTCGAGTACCTATCAGGTATGCCCATGTCAGTAGGTGTTGATGATGATTATGGATAAAACAAAGGCAAAAGGAACAAAGAGAGCATAGTATGGAGGAGCTGCAGGGACAGGGCTTAGCCATTTGAGGTGTTGGAAAAGTGAATTTGTTCAACTTCTCAAAATAAAGATCCAAGACCACAGGGTTGTAGACCCCGACGAGGCGAATTCAACGGGCCCAAGAACACCCAAAACGGATTTTGTATGAAGAAATGGAAACCAAAATACTAAAGAGTACCGAAGATTTAACGACCAACTATATGGCGGGAGCAAAAATTCCAGCCGTATAGCTCCCGCCGAATAGTTTCCAAAACGATCCCAAATGATAGGATTTTACCATCTAGAAGCTCCAGAACCTTCCCAAAGTCATATGACGGTATTGGGGGAACCCTAGGGCACCTCCAAGGCCTATATAAAGGAGGGAGGAGTCAAAGAAGAGAGGAGGAAGCCACCATACACCATATATAAGATCTAGATCCCATCTACTGCCTCCATAGCCTCTATAGCTCCACCAAGATCTAGATATCCATCAACACCATCAAGCCATCTTGGAAAGAAGAGGAGGAGAAGGAGGATGCCGTAATCACCACGCCGATGCCACCATCACCGTGCCATCATCACCATCTCCATCGTTGCTACTCCTTTATCTTGCCCCATCATGATCTCTGTGATGGGTTCTAACTGTTAGCTTTGTGACAAGTAAATAACGAAGAACGAAAATAAAATCGAAGCAAGGGGGACACAGATTTAACGTGGAAAACCCTCTCCAACAAAGAGAAGGGAAAAACGACGGGCGGCAGCCAACGAAACTTCACTATAACGGAGAGTGTTTACACAACGCCGGGGATTTCACAGATGCAACTTATCCCAGCCGGTGGCTTACAAGAACTATATGTAGCGGTGGTAACCTAGGTCATCAACGATCCGTACGACGACAACGGGCCTCGCTCCGCTTCGTTAGAAGTTGGCCTTTACTTTGTAAAATTTGGATCAACATAAAACAAACTCCACCTTGAGACATTCCTTCTTGTAGCATCAACAGTAATCATCTCACTAAACAAACAAAGAAAACACTTTCGGTGCCAACAACCACTCGGGCTAAGAAGTTATACCAACTAAGCTTGAGCGTAGCTCAAACTTATCAACAGGAACAGGTTTTGTCATCATATCAGCAGGATTATCATGAGTGCTTATCTTGCATACCTTCAGCGTACCTTGTGCAACAACATCACGAACATAATGGTACTTGATATCAATGTGCTTTGTTCTCTCATGGAACATCTGATCCTAAGTAAGGTAAATCGCACTTTGACTATCACAAAACACGTTAATGCAAGAATCATCCTGACAAAGCTTCAGCAACATCCATATATTCTACATCGGTTATAGATAGAGCAACAACTGGTTGTAGCGTTGCCTTCCAACTCACGGCACATCCACCTACCACGAACACATAACCTGTGAGGGACCTCCTCTTATCCAAGTCGGCAGCAAAATCTGAATCCACATTGCCTACGAGTCCCTCACCAGTCTTGCCAAACTTCAAGCAAGCATTGGATGTGCCACGGGGGTACCTGAAAATCCACTAAACAACTTTCCAATGTTCTTTACCAGGATTAGCCATGTAACGACTCACCAAACTCATAACATATGATAAATCAGGCGAGAGCAAACCATGGCATGCATCAAGGAACCAACAGCACTAGAAGAAGGAACTATGACATTGCAATGCTGACAATTTAAAGTGAGGAGCAACATAAGTACTAATAGACTTTGCATCATGCATATTAAAATGTTGAAGAACTTTCTCAACGTAACTTTGCTGACTAAGAAACAACAACCTAGATTTTCTATCCCGTTTAATTTCCATACCTAGGTTTTTCTTAGTAGCACCAAAATCTTTCATCTCAATTCACTACTTAGGTGTGCCTTCAAAGTAGTTATTTCTTTCATGCTCTTGGTAGCAATTAACATATCATCAACATATAACAAAAAGTAAATAGGTGATTCATTAACAAACTTTATATAAACACAACTATCAAATTGAGACCTCTTAAAACCTTGTGAGCTCATAAATGAATCAAACCTTTTGTACCACAGTCTTGGAGATTGCTTCAAACCATAAAGCGACCTCTTCAATTTGCACACAAAATCTTCTTTTCCAGGAACTTTGAACCCTTTAGGTTGGTCCATGTAAATCTCCTCCTCCAATTCACCATGCAGAAAAGCAGACTTTACATCTAGCTGCTCAAGCTCAAGATCATGCATAGCAACAATACCAAAGAAAGCACGAATAGAACTATGCTTCACAACCGCAGAGAAAACATCATTATAATCAATACCTGGAATCTGGCTAAACCCTTTTGCTACTAACCTTGCCTTAAACCTTGGAGGCTCATTAGGAGACAAACTTTCCTTTCTCTTGTATATCCACTTATAGCGCACGGCCTTCTTCTGTTTAGGGAAGCGCACAACTTCCCATGTGCCATTCTTATCAAGCGATTGCATCTCTTATTGCATAGCAGAAACCCACTTCTCACGGTCAACGGATGCGATGGCCTCATTGTATGTAGCAGGTTCAGTAACATGCTCCACCTGTTCAGCACAACTCAAAGCATAATGAGCAAGATTACACTCTTCAATCAAACGACCAGATGGAACTATGTTACGCCTTGGTCTATCAGCAACAATAGATTCCTGTGGCTACTACAAAACAGTAGGTGAGTGGTGAACAACATCATCATCAATATTTTCCTCATGAGTATCATCAACGCCAAAATTATTATTATCCAAGATTTCTGCAGGTGCTCCACCTGCACATGAACTCCCTCCTCTCCAATAGCAATAGGAGAGGGATCTGATTGCAAGCTGTCATGATACATAACGGATTCATTGAAAACAACGTTCCTACTCAACAAAAACTTTTTAGTTTTAGGATTCCATAGTTTATATGCCTTAACTCCTGAACCATAACCAAGGAATATGCACTTGACAACTGTAGGCTCTAACTTTCCATTATCAATGTGAGCATAAGCAGTGCAACCAAAAACTCCCAACTTTGAATAATCAGCAGGCGAACCCGACCATACCTCAATGGGAGTTTTCTTCTCAAGTGGAATAGAAGGTGACCTGTTTATGAGGTAACACGTTGTGTTTGCTGCTTCAGCCTAGAAACGTCTATGCATACCTGCATTGGACAACATACAGCGAGCCCTCGAGATGATGGTTCTGTTCATGCACTCAGCCACGCCATTCTGCTGAGGAGTGTAAGGTATGGTTTGGTGCCTGATCATACCATCATTACTGCAAAACTCCTCAAACTCATTAGAATAGAATTCCATACCATTGTGCGAATCGGCCCAAGCCTCTGGCGGGGGGCCTCGCCCCGCTCCGTTAGAAGATGGCCTTTACTTTGTAGAATTTGGATCAACATATAACAGTAACATGGCTTGAACCCCCTTTTATTAATGTTATGATGATTTGAGTAATTGAAAGTGTGGTGTGTTCTTGTTAATTAATATGTTTGTGCTTTATCTTTACATTGTTCTATTCATGATATTATTCTAGTGATTGGAGACACCCAATCCATCGTTGAGGATTTACTAGGGATTCACGGAGTGTCACATAAGTTATCAATAGTCTTTGCTCTTCCATGGGTAGAACTAATAGGTTATTTGCTATAAGTGATTCGCGGAGGCAATAGCAGCTTAGCATGCAGCGCCCAGAGTTCCCTCAAGATCACTCATGATATAGATAGGTATAGTGTTGTGAATTGCTTGACCCCAAAGTGATAGATGGGATATCTTATGACTAGCATACTTGCTTAGGAGTACGGTTGTCCATAGAACTTAATGAATTTGCTCTGGTTTATCGTGAGTGGTTTTGTTACCTTACGAGATGACCCATGCTTGAAGAGGGTGTGGACAATTGAGTTATCTAGCTGCCACTTACCAAAGGTGGGAGACAACGGTATTCGAGGGATCACCACAATGATAGTTAACAGCTATTCCATACGCACTTATCACCGGTATACATAACATTACTTGAGGAATCATAGCATTAATATTTCATCTCATTGCATTCACCCATTTTTAGTTTTACTTTTATTCTAGTAGTAGTTATTACAAAACATCTTAAATTTATTTATCCTAGCAACTTATACAATAGGCTATTTCCAAACCATAGTTTGGGTGCGAACGTGGTTGCATTGACAACGTGCCTGCAGGGTCATGTTTGTCGAGCGCCCATCGGGACAAAGACAAACTCTTTAAATATTGGCTGTTACAAGTACAGAATAACCCGTTTATTGGTGCAGGAACCCAGTCATTAGCATGCTATCATGATATACACAAAAATATAAATAACAGGCGATTTCCTAGCAGTGGTTTTACCCCGGGTGCTACAGGTATCCCCCAAAGTATTTGCATTCTTGGGTGATTTACAACGGTCGTAAGACCCACTGCATGTTTAAGATTTATGACCCAAAAATCAACTTTTCCGCATTTTATGACCATTTTCATGAGCTATTTCCCAAAGTTTTGGGGTTCCATGGCGATTTACAATGAATGTAAGACCCGGTGCATGCTTGAGAGTTATGACCAAAAAATCGCCGTTTTGCCTTAATGACCATTTTCATGAGCAATTGCCCACAGTTTTGCGGTTCTAGGGAGATTTACAAAGACCGTAAGACCTGATACATGTTTGAGAGATAGAATCAAATACTCATTGTCTTTGCATTTTATAACCGTTTTAATGAGCTATTTCCTACAGATTCGGGGTTTTAGGACGATTTACAATGACCTTAAGATCCGAAACATGTTTCAGATCTATCACCAAAAATGTAACATCCCAAAACTTCAATCCAAGCTTATCAAGATCAAATCAACCAAAAACGGGGTTAACAAAAACTTTTCCAAATTTAAAATGAAAGCATTCATATATGTGTGCATTTAAAATAGGAGTTGTTTGAATTGCCATGATTGAGTGATCCAATGCTTGTAAAATGTTGCTTAGGTGATTTAAACATCATCTACATCATTCCCAAACTTTTCCTAAAGAAAATCAAATAAAAAAGAATTAAAAAGGAGGAATGGTCATTTTGGCCATTTTAATCCACTACACTACTTAGAGTGTTCCTAGCACCCATTTCTTATCAGAAACAATTCTTGATCTTTGTACCCCTTGCTAGTACACATAATGAGGTACCAAGGCCCACCTTTTGATCTGCTAAAAACATGCTTTAACTTATTTTAAATGACATTTGAAAATTGAATCTAATGCATATGCATAGATCACCCTATTTCAAAACCCATCTTTTTGAGATCCACTTTCAAAACCCTTGCAACCAGAGACTACCTAGCACTAGTGGAGATCACTCAAAAAATTTGAAACCAAAATTCAAAACTTTTTCTCTTTCGGCCATTTTGTCAAACACCTTGCTGGCAGGATCATATTGGCCTAACTAATACTGTTTTGGGCTGATTTTGTCTAGCAATTTGGTAGTGCTTTGATCATCTTGTCCCCCCTCTAGCCTAACCAGACCCACACCAGCATCTCCCCTACCCCCTAGTTGCACTGCTATGCCATGCCGAGCACCCTCACGCCGGCCGACCGTGCACTCGCCGCAGCAGCCCTCTCCCGCTTCTCTCTCCATGTCTAGGAGGTAGACCACACCTCACCGCCCCTCTCTGTCCCCTGCTCGAGCCAAGCCCTGCCGTGGACCACCGAGGAAAGCCCGTACCTAGTGCCACCGCACCATGCCGGTGCCACCCCCAGAGCGCAATCTGTCCCCGCTCGCCCAGACCGCCCCTTGGCCACAGCCCGCGCCCACTGCTCCGCCACGACCTGGAGAACACCCCAGACACCCCCGTTGGCCGCCCAACGCCTCACAGCCACCGCTCGCCATGGACACCGCCGCCACTGCCGCTCAGAGCGCCACCTCGCCCAGACCGCATGCCACCGCCCCTACGGCCGCATTCAATCCATAGAGCACCGCCAGGGAACGGCACGTCGATCGCCACCCGCAGCCATGCCTCTACCCCGCCGTAGCCATGTCGCCACCGTCGCCTGCCCATCCCGCTCGGTCTCACCGTCGGGCCTATAAAAGGAGCCCTCCCCAGCCTCTTCTCTCCACACCACTCCACTCCTCTCACCTCTCTGAGCCTCACCCACCTCTAGCTGGAGCAAGGCGAGCTCTGCCTCGCCGGAATTGGAGCAGGAGCCGCCGCCTCTAGAGGAGAAGGGCGCCGCTGATTGCGACCACCCCAAGCTCTGCCGCAACCGAGCCTCGCCTTGCCGTCGTCTTCCACTTCGTTTGCCCGCCTCACCGACCCCGCTGGAGCCCTGGTACGTCCCCAGTAGACCCCCACCGAGCCGCTAGGGTTCGAGCTCGCCGGCGACCTGTTCGTCGTCGACGATGACCCTCAGCCGTAGATCTGCCTTCTAATCCTACGGCCCACAGCGCGCATACTGTTTCGCGTGTTAAGTGCCGCTGACAAGCGGGACCCCCCTGTCAGCTGAGCCCCGCGCCGCAGAGCGCCACTGGGCCAGCCCAAGTCTTTTCCCGTGCTAGCCTAACCGTTCAAATCTGGATTTTATTCTTTTTAGTTAAATCTTGTTTTTGACCACTATTTTAAAATTCAATTCTGGGAGTTTGACAAATCCAAATTGCATGAAACAAATTTTGCCTGAAAGGTATTAAGATGATCTATCCAAGCCAGTTGGATTTAATTCAATTAGATTTATAGATCTATGCTAATAAAAATAAGAAGACATAAGCATTTACAACTTGCAACATTTTTATAAAATCAACCAAGTTAGCTTTTGAGTTGATTCCAACTCTCAAAGATCACATTTCATCATATCTATCTAAATATGTAATAATATTAAGTTTACATGCAGTGACTTTGTACTAGTACCCAAATAATGCTATATAGGCATTTCTAGTCACTTTAAATCATTAAATAATGAACTTAAACCAAAGTAATATTGATCCAACCCTTAATTCTCATTCCCACATGTTAGGATATGTGGTGATGACATGTGTCAACATGGTCCCATATTTTAAGTGGTGAATATTAAATCTTAGTTAATTTTTTCAATGAGTAGAAATTACTTTTCTAAAATAAAAAGGAGGAAACTATTGAATTAAACTTGTGATGATAATAGATCATCAAATGTGTGTCTTAGAATGCTATTTAGCCTAGTTAAGTATTGTTTGGTGATTGTGCACTCCCTATGTATTTATAGACGATAGTACCGACCAAGCTTTCGAGGAGGAGGAGTTCTACCAAGAAGAAGAAGAAGAAAACTTCAACCACTACACCAACCAAGGCAAGCTACTATTAGCAAGCTAGCACTATCTAAGTGCAAGCCACCATTAACAGTGCAAGCTAACACTTGCAAGTTTAGTGCTTAGCAAGATAGGACCAAACTAGATGGTTTAGCAAAGATGCCTTAAGCATGCCTTGATCACACTCCCTTTTTGACTATTAGTACCCCAAGTCTTAGTTACAAGTTTTACTCCCTTAGCTTACACCAAGTTCTTTACTTAGTTTGAAGGTAGCATAAAAAGTATAAAACTTGACCTATTTAGAACCCTTTAGATGTCATTCTATGGCATGAGATTGAACCCATCTTTTCCACCTTAGTGAACACTCTTAACTTAGTAGTTAGAGTAGATCAAAAACTTGAGTCACTTTAGATGGGAACACTTGGTGAAAATGAATTATGAAAACCTTGGAATGATGAGTCATTCTATTGAGATGTTTTGACATGTGTTGAGAAAACAAAAATGGTTGATGATGATGAAAATTTTGAGGCACGAGCCTTATCCCTTTTATAAAACTGATGGTTGGATTCGGATGCCATACCATTCCAAATTTACCGTACAACCACACTACATGAATTTGGTAAGGCTTAGCTGGAAATTTATATGCAATAGTATTAGTTCCCTCACAGGAGAGGTCTGAGCTGAGGCTACCTCTCATGATGTACACCTATGTAGTGCCCAAGATGACTGATGGTCATGGTTGGGAGGCCATGCTCATAGGAGAGGTGCTTATACTAGGGTGTGTAAAGGGAAGGTTATGTTTGATTATCTGCATACTAAGTATGATGATTCAGGGTTACCCCTGACAGATGTATCGAATCTTGTGGTGAAAGTGTACCACCTCTGCAGAGTGTCAAACTATTCGAATAGCCGCGTCCGCAGTTATGGACAGTTGGAATGGGCATACTGTTTCGTTGTCAGATGTATCTTGACTTGACCACAACAGGGTTGTGTTTATAACAATAGCTTCCCAACTTAAGTGATTCTAGGACTTTACTTTATCTTTCTTTGCTTCTGAACTCAGCTTAGGTTTCAAACTTAACTTTATAGTTAAACTTAGAGTTAGCACTTTAACTTTGAACTATATTACTTGTAAGTGGTAGTTTGCGAGTACTTAAAGAGTACTCATGGCTTTTTTCCCTGGCTATTATCATGGCTAGACTATGAAGGAGACTATCAAGATGATGGCCAACAAGATTGCTATGATAACTAGGACCATCTGCCTTCGTCAGCATTGCCTGTGCCGCTGAAGATGGACCCCACCGCTACGCTTATCTTTTATTTCTGCTGCTTGTTGTATTAAGACTGGATCATGAGATCCTTATATGTGCAATACCTTATGTATGGTTTGTAATGGATGATGTACTGTGATATCCAATCCGTTATGTCTCGCAAAAATGGTAATCCTGGGATTGCGAGGTATGGCATAACAGGCATCTGGGATTAAAAATCCGGGTGTTGACAAGTTGGTATCAGAGCCATCCTGACCATAGGAGACCCTAGTTCGAATGGACGTCAAACAAAAACTTAGTTTCAAAACCAAAGTGAGTATTTATGAAAAACGATCTCCTCTCTTACCCTTGTGGATTCTTTCTCAAAAATTCACAATACTCAAAATTCTTACACTACTACTTAAAATTTGACACACTTGATCACTTCACTAACTTCCTCATCCTTAATTCATGTAGATGGAGAATCAGTTCAGCAAGTTTTACCAGTTGGGAAACGGAGGTCAACTGATCTTCGAGAGGGATCTGGATTCACTGTCGGAGTTACTGGGACGCCCGCACCCGGAGTTTCTTGGAGCTCAACTTCCAGGGCCCCCAGGAGGAGGCCTATAGTGGCTCGTCACCGCAGATCTTAGAGGAAGCATTGAAGCACCAACTTTTGGAAGAATTCAGTTCTCCGTGAGAGAGAACAACTGGCTAGATGGATTAGCCAGGGCAATACATGAAGCTCTCGCACGTCTATGTGCCCTGAGCGTCAATAAGACCCAAGGAACCCGTTTTGCCCACTATGCAAGACGTGATTTCATGGGAATGCCAATGGAGATGCCGGGCCACCCCAAGTTGAGGCATCAAGTGGAGAACCATGACTTATTTCTTCCCGATAGACAACAGGAACTGGACAATGCCAGGGAGTTAGCCAACCAAAACCGTGCCATTGCCGACCAGAAGGCCCAGGCTTTCGCACTGCTTGTCCAGGACTGCCAGTCTCTTTGCTGCCAGCGTGCCAAGAAGGATCGCACCATCGCCCGTCTTTGCAAGAAGGTGGCCGACCTCGAGAAGACCCTCAAGGAGCAGGAAGCTCAGCTTGCCGCCAAGGAAGAAGAAGATGAGGGTGAAGACATCCAGGGAGACATGGATTCTTAACTTAGCAATGATGATGATTTTCTGGCGGAGGATGCCGTGGACTTCTACACTGATGATGAAGACTCTGACTTCATCGACGATGAGTAGATGCACTAGAGAACTATCGTAGCATGAGATGTATCGAGCTCACTGTATCTTAGCTTGCAGAATGGTTCTTCAAACCATCTGTTTTCCCCCTTTGATTGTTGTGGTGTGTGTTGTATCGTGTGCTTGCTTGCATGAATTAAAATGAAGTTAGTTGAAAAACCAGAGTCTATCTCAAAGTTTTAGATTTGAAAACCCCAAAACCATGAACCTTAGAAATTTCCCTCTTACCCCTATATCTCAATCTTCAGATGACTCGTGGGAACCAAGGAGGGAGCAGCTCGTCGCAAGACCCAATGCTGCAGATCTTGCAGAATCTCATTACAGACCGTGAAGCAACCCGGGCAGAATGTCAAGCCAACTTAGCAACACTTCAACATATCGCCCAGATGGCTCTCAACAATCAAGGGCATGGAAACCAGGATCGTCGAGGATCCAAGCTCAAAAACTTTCAGAACACTAATCCAAGCTCAAAAACTTTCAGAACACTAATCCCCCAACCTTCAATCAATCTGAGAACCCATTAGATGTTGATGGCTGGTTACAAACCATGGAAAACAACTTAGAAGTTGCCCGAGTTGATGAAAATGAGAAAGTTCTCTTCGCCACCCACTATCTGGCAGGAGATGCAAGAGCTTGGTGGAATAGCATCCGCAATATGAACCATGGTCAAGTGATGACATGGGAAGCATTCAAGGTCAAGTTCAGTCGCACCCACGTGCCGCAAGGTCTAGTCAACAGAATGAGAGATGAGTTCCGCGAATTGAAGCAAGGAAGAATGACTGTGGTGGAGTACCATGACAGATTCCTGTCACTTGCCAGATATGCACCTGATGAGATCAACACGGAGGCCAAGAAGAAGGAGAGATTCTTGATCGGACTGCATGATGAGATGCAGACTGTCCTCGTCAACATCCGTTTCCAGGATCTCGAAGAGCTAGTCGACTCTGCCATTCAGATGGAAGGTAAGATTAACCAGGCAAACGACAACCGCAAGCGTCGTATGATGCAGCAGTCTGGATCTAACAGTCACCAGAAGTACCGTCCCAACCCTTAACCAGGATATGCACCAAGGAACAACCGACCCCCAAATTCTCGCCCAAGCTATCCCAACCGTAGGGGAAGAAATGTGAAGTCCAGAGGAAACAATCACAACTCCGGTAATGCCAACAATTTCAACCGTGCACCTCCCAAGAACCACAACAACAACAGCAACACTGCACTCAGAACTGGCAGCAATGTTGTACCTATCACAGTCAAGGACAAGTCCCCGATCACTTGTTTCGAGTGTGGAGTAAAGGTTCACTACTCCAATGAGTGTCCCAAGAAGACTACAACCAATACCAAGGTGAATGCCCCAGCTCAGCAGCAGCGTCGTGTTCAACCAGGAAGGATATTTGCCCCAGGGAACCCTCACAACCGCAATGGCCGTCTCTTCCACATGAATGCAGAAGAAGCCCAGGAAGCGCCAGATGTAGTGCTGGGTATGTATTCTGTCAACTCAGTTTTAGCAACAGTATTGTTTGATTCGGGAGCACCGCCTTCATTTGTCACTGAAGAATTTGCATGCACTAGTAATATTCGTCCAACCAACCTGAAGCATGTCATGATAGTTCAAATCCTCTGTTCAACAACCAAAGCTAGAAAAATTTGCAAAGTTGTACCTATCAGAATACATGGGATAGCTTTTTATGCCAACCTAATTGTACTTGGAACCAAAGGTTTGGAAGTAGTACTAGGTATGGACTAGATGTCAAGGCATAAAGGATTGATAGACTTTGCTAAGAAATCGATCACCATGAATAGTAGTTCTAGAGTCACAGTAGAGCATATCTCTGAAACCTTACCCCCACAATTCAAGTGCAACCAGAGTGTAGCCTTGCCCACCATAGACCAAGTCAGAGTAGTCTGTGAATACCCCGAAGTATTCCCAGATGAATTGCCAGGTATGCCCCCGGATAGGGATATTGAGTTCATTATCGAACTAATCCCCAGAACCGGACCCATAGCCTAGTGACCCTATAGCATGAACCCCTCAGAACTAGTGGAACTGAAGAAACAGTTGGATGCTATGCTAGCCAAAGGCTTGATTCAACCAAGTGCATCGCCATGGAGATCACCAGTGTTATTCGTTGACAAGAAAGATGGAGGAAACCGTCTGTGCACAGATTACCGAAAGTTGAATGATATCACCATCAAGAACAAGTACCGCCTCCCAAGGATAGAGGATTTATTTGATCAGTTGACTGGAGCTTAGGTATTCTCAAAGATTGGTCTTAGGACTGGTTATCACCAACTTAAGATTCGTGCAACGGATATTACGAAGACCGCCTTTACTACTCGCTATGGTTTATACGAGTATATGGTTATGTCTTTTGGATTAACCAATGCCCCTGCTTATTTCATGAATTTCATGAATAAGATCTTTATGAATTTCCTAGATAAGTTTGTAGTTGTGTTTATCGACGACATACTTATCTACTCCAAGTCCGAAGAAGAGCATGAGCAACATCTGAGAGTTATCCTAGAAACCCTAAGAGAGCATCAGTTAAATGCCAAGTTCAGCAAGTGTGAGTTTTGGTTGCAAGAAGTAGGATTCCTAGGACATATTGTGTCTGCTGGAGGAGTCTCTGTTGATCCCGCCAAGATCAAAAATGTCGAAGAATGGGAAGCCCCAACCACTCAAACCCAAGTCCGTGCATTTCTCGGATTAGCGGGTTATTACCGCAAGTTCGTAGAAGGATTCTCGAGCATAGCCCGACCAATGACCCAATTGTTGAAGAAGGACAAGAAGTTTGAATGGACAGACAAATGTGAAGCCAGTTTCCAGGAGCTGAAGAGGAGATTGATATCAGCCCCAATATTGGTCATGCCAGACATCAAGAAGCCGTTTGATGTGTATTGTGACGCATCCAAGATTGGTGTAGGATGCGTATTGATGCAAGAAGGCAAAGTCATCGCGTATCTGTCTCGACAACTGAAGCAGCATGAGAAGAACTATCCGACCCATGATCTTGAGCTAGCAGCTGTGGTTCTAGCACTTAAGACATGGCGTCATTATTTGATGGCTAATCGTTGTGAGATTTACTCAGATCATAAGAGCTTGAAGTATATCGTCACTCAGAAGGAGCTAAATATGAGGCAAAGAAGATGGATAGAGTTAATCAAGGATTATGACCTTGACATTCACTATCACCCCGACAAAGCCAATGTGGTAGCAGATGCTCTTAGCAGATTGCCGTGTAGGCTTAACACCATGATCAAGGAGAAGCAACCAAATTTGTATAAAAAGTTGGAGCAATTCAAGACAGAATTAGTTAGCAAAGGATTCTTAGCTAGCATTGAACTTCAACCCACTTTGATTAGCCAAATCAAGGAAGCCGAGAAGGGAAATGAAAGCATCGACGGAATCAAACATCGTATTGGTACAGGAAAGGTACCTGGATTCACTGAAGACGAAGAAGGTGTACTGTGGTACAAAGGCCGTATATGTGTTCCAGCAGATTCAGAGCTAAAGGAGGTTATCATGAAGGAAGCTCATGATACTCTTTATTCTATCCACCCCGGAGGAACAAAGATGTATCAGGATTTGATAGAGCAATTTTGGTGGCACAAGATGAAGAGAGATTAGAAGCTACATCGCCAAATGTGACATCTGTCAAAGAGTCAAGGCAGAGCACCAGAGACCTGCATGACTATTGCCACCATTGCAGATTCCGGAATGGAAATGGGATTCCGTCGGAATGGACTTTATCACCGGTTTGCCTACGTCTAGTAGGGGAAATAACTCAATCTGGGTCATAGTTTATAGACTGTCCAAGGTAGCCCACTTTATACCTGCCAAGACCACTTACTAGAGTGCAAAGTTAGCAGAGCTGTACATTGCTAGGATTGTTAGTATGCATGGAACCCCCAAGACCATTGTATCAGATCGAGGAACCCAATTTACCTCAAGATTTTGGCAGAAAGTCCAAGAAGGATTAGGAACCAAGTTGAACTTCAGCACAACATATCACCCGCAAACAGATGGACAGACTAAGAGAGTCAACCAGAACCTAGAGGATATGCTTAGAGCTTGTGTATTGGAATATGGATCAAAATGGGAAGACTGCCTGCCTTTCGCAGAATTCTCATATAACAACAGTTATCAAGCTAGTTTGCAAATGGCACCATTTGAATTCCTATATGGAAGAAAGTGCAGTACCCCTTTGAATTGGTCGCAAGTAGGAGAGAGTCAGATCTTCGGACCCGACATCCTTCGGGAAGCGGAAGAGAAAGTTCACAAAGTCCGTGAGCACCTCAAGACCGCCCAGTCCAGACAGAAGAGTTATGCTAACAAAAGAAGAAGAGATCTGACTTTCATTGTCGGAGATTTTGTATATCTCAAGGTTTCACCATTGAAAGGAACTCAACGCTTTAGTCTAAAGGGAAAGCTAGCTCCCAGATATATCGGGCCCTTCAAGATTCTGAACCGTCGAGGATAAGTATCATATCAGCTGGAACTGCCCGAAGTGATGTCAGCCATCCACAATGTGTTCCATATCTCGTTACTTCACAAATATCTGGAAGTGCCCGAGAAGACTGAAGTTTTCAAGAACATCGATCACAGAGCTGTGGAAATCAACAATGACCTGACCTATCGAGAAGTACCCATCCGTATCTTAGAAGAAGCCTACAGAACCACCAGGACCAGGAGCATCAAGTTTCTCAAGATTCAGTGGAGCAACCATACTGAGGAGGAAGCTACTTGGGAGCAAAAAGATTACATTAGGATAGAGTTCCCAGATCTCTTTAGTTCCTAGTTTTCTTTGTAAATCTCGGGATGAGATTTTGTTTAAGGGGGGAAGGTTTGTAACATCCCAAAACTTCAATCGAAGCTTATCAAGATCAAATCAACCAAAAATGGGGTTAACAAAAACTTTTCCAAATTTAAAATGAAAGAATTCAAACATGTGTGCATTTAAAATAGGAGTTGTTTGAATTGCCATGATGGAGTGATCCAATCCTTGTAAAATGTTGCTAGGTTATTTAAACATCATCTACAACATTCCAAAACTTTTCCTAAAGAAAATCAAATCAGAAACAATTAAAAAGGAGGAATGGTCATTTTGGCCATTTTAATCCACTACACTACTTAGAGTGTTCCTAGCACTCATTTCTGAACAGAAACAATTCTTGATCTTTGTACCCCTTGGTAGTACACATAATGAGGTACCAAGGCCCACCATTTGATCTGCTAAAAACATGCTTTAACTTATTTTAAATGACATTTGAAAATTGAATCTAATGCATATGCATAGATCACCCCTATTTCAAAACCCATCTTTTTGAGCTCCACTTTCAAAACCCTTGCAACCAGAGACTACCTAGCACTAGTGGAGATCACTCAAAAAATTTGAAACCAAAATTCAAAACTTTTTCTCTATCGGCCATTTTGTCAAACACCTTGCTAGCAGGATCATATTGGCCTAACTAATACTGTTTTGGGCTGATTTTGTCTAGCAATTTGGAAGTGCTTTGATCATCTTATCCCTCCTCTAGCCCAACCAGACCCACACCAGCATCTCCCCTACCCCCTAGCTGCACTGCCATGCCATGCCGAGCAACCTCTCGTCGGCCGACCGTGCACTCGCCGCAACAACCCTCTCCCGCCTCTTTCTCCATGTCTAGGAGGTATCCCACACCTCACCGCCCCTCTCTGTCCCCTGCCCAAGCCAAGCCCTATCGTGGACCACCGAGGAAAACCCGCGCCCAGTGCCACCGCACCATGCCGGTGCCGCCCCAGAGCACGTTCTGTTCCCGCTCGCCTAGACCGCCCCTTGGCCGCAGCCCGCGCCCGCCGCTCCGCCACGACCTGGAGAACACCCTAGACACCCCCGCTGGCACCCCAATGCCTCACAGCCACCGCTCGCCGTGGACACCGCCGCCTCTGCCGTTCAGAGCGCCACCTCGCCCAGACCGCATGCCACCGCCCCTACGGCCGCATTCAATGCCTAGAGCACCGTAGGGAACCGCACGTCGATCGCCACCCGCAGCCATGCCATTACCCCGCCGTAGCCATGTCGCCACCGTCGCCTTCCCATCTCGCTCGGTCTCACCGTCGGGCCTATAAAAGGAGCCCTCCCCAGCCTCTTCTCTCCACACCGCTCCACTCCCCTCACCTCTCTGTGCCTCACCCACCTCTAGCTGGAGCAAGCCGAGCTCTGCCTTGCCGGAATTGGAGCCGGAGCCGCTGCCTCTAGAGGAGAAGGGCGTCGCTGATTGCGACCACCCCAAGCTCCGCCGCAACCGCGCCTTGCCTCGCCGTTGTCTTCCACTTTGTTTGACCGCCTCGCCAACCCCGCCGGAGCCCTAGTACGTCCCCAGCAGACCCCCACCGAGCCGCTAGGGTTCGAGCTCGCCGGTGACCTGTTCGTCGTCGACGACGACCCTCAGCCGTAGATCTGCCTTCTAATCCTACGGCCCACAGCGCGGGTACTGTTTCGCGTGTTAAGTGCTGCTGACAAGCGGGACCCCCCTGTCAGCTGAGCCCCGCGCCGCGGAGCGCCACTGGGCCGGCCCAAGTCTTTTCCCGCGCTAGCCCAACCATTCAAATCTGGATTTTTTCTTTTTAGTTAAATCTAGTTTCTGCACACTATTTTAAAATTCAATTCTGGGAGTTTGACAAATCCAAATTGCATGAAATAAATTTTGCCTGAAAGGTATTAAGATGATCTATCCAAGCCCGTTGGATTTAATTCAATTAGAGTTATAGATATCTCCTAATAAAAATAAGAAGACAGAAGCATTCGCAACATGCAACATTTTTATAAAATCAACCAAGTTAGCTTTTGAGTTGATTCCAACTCTCAAAAATCACATTTCATCATATCTATCTAAATATGTTATAATATTAAGGTTTACATGCAGTGACTTTGGACTAGTACCCAAATAATGCAATATAGGCATTTCTAGTCACTTTAAATCTTTAAATAATGAACTTAGACCAAAGTAATATTGATCCAACCCTTAATTCTCATTCCCACATGTTAGGATATGTGGTGATGAAATGTGTCAACATGATCCCATATTTTTAGTGGTGAATATTTAATCTTAGTTAATTTTTTCAATGAGTAGAAATTACTTTTCTAAAATAAAAAGGAGGAAACTATTGAATTAAACTTGTGATGTTTGTGATGATAATAGACCATCAAATGTGTGTCTTAGAATGCTATTTAGCCTATTTAAGTATTTTTTGGTGATTGTGCACTCCCTATGTATTTATAGACAATAGTATCGAACAAGCTTTCGAGGAGGAGGAGTTCTACCAAGGTTGAGAGTGATGACCAAAACTTCAACCACTGCACCAACCAACGCAAGCTACTATTAGCAAGATAGCACTATCTAAGTGCAAGCCACTATTAATAGTGCAAGCTAACACTTGCAAGTTTAGTGCTTAGCAAGATAGGACCAAACTAGATGGTTTAGCAAAGATGCCTTAAGCATGCCTTGATCTCACTCCCTTTTTGACTATTAGTACCCCAAGTCTTAGTTACAAGTTTTACTCCCTTAGTTACACCAAGTTCTTTACTTAGTTTGAAGGTAGCACAAAAAGTATAAAACTTGACCTATTTAGAACCCTTTAGATGTCATTCTATGGCATGAGATTGAACCCATCTTTTCCACCTTAGTGAACACTCTTAACTTAGTAGTTAGAGTAGATCAAAAACTTGAGTCTCTTTAGATGGGAACACTTGGTGAAAATGAATTATGAAAACCTTGGAATGATGAGTCATTCTATTGACATGTTTTGACATGTGTTGAGAAAACACAAATGGTTGATGATGATGAAAATGTTGAGGCATGAGCCTTAACCCTTTTATAAAACTGATGGTTGGATTCGGATGCGATACCATTCCAAATTTACCATACAACCACACTACCTGAATTGGGTAAGGCTTAGCTGGAAATTTATATGCATTAGTATTAGTTCCCTCACGAGAGAGGTCTGAGCTGAGGCTACCTCTCATGATGTCCACCTATGCAGTGCCCGAGATGACTGATGGTCATGGTTGGGAGGCCATTCTCATAGGAGAGGTGCTTATACTAGGGTGTGTAAACGGAAGGTTATGTTTGATTATCTGCATACTAAGTATGATGATTCAGGGTTACCCCTGACAGATGTATCGAATCTTGTGGTGAAAGTGTACCACCTCTGTAGAGTGTCAAATTATTCGAATAGCCGCGTCTGCAGTTATGGACAGTTGGAATGGCCATACTGTTCCGTTGTCAGATGTTTTCTAAATACTTTGAAAAGAATGATGAATCTTGACTTGACCACAACAGGGTTGTGTTTATAACAATAGCTTCCCAACTTAATTGATTCTAGGACTTTACTTTATCTTTCTTTGCTTCTGAACTCAGCTTAGGTTTCAAACTTAACTTTATAGTTAAACTTAGAGTTAGCACTTTAACTTTGAACTATATTACTTGTTAGTGGTAGTTTGCGAGTACTTAAAGAGTACTCATGGATTTTGTCCCTGGCTATTATCAAGGCCAGACTATGAAGGAGACTATCAAGATGATGGCCAACAGGATGGCTATGATAACTAGGACCATCTGCCTTCATCAGCATTGCCTGTGCCCCTGAAGATGGACCCCACGGCTACACTTATCTTTTATTTCCGCTTCTTGTTGTATTAAGACTGGATCATGAGATCCTTATTTGTGCAAGACCTTATGTATGGTTTGTAATGGATGATGTACTGTGATATCCAATCCGTTATGTCTCGCAAAACATGGTAATCTTGGGATTGCGAGGTATGGCATAACGGGCATTTGGGATTAAAAATCCGGGTGTTGACAAAAAACTAGTCGTTTTCGCGTTTGATTGTTTTCATCAGCTATTTCCCGCAATTTTAAGGTCCCAGGGCGATTTAGAATAGCCGTAAGACCCGATATATGTTTCAGAGAGATGACCCAAAACTCCTCGTTTTTGCGCTTTATGGTCGTTTTCAAGATCTATTTCCCATTGTCTTAGGTTCCTAGGGAGATTGTCAACGATCATAAGACCTGTGAAATGTTTGAGAGATATGACCAAAAACTCATCGTTTTCGCATTTTATGACCTTTTTCGTTAGCTACTTCCCACAGTTTAGGGGTTCCAGAGGAGATTTACAATGGCCGTAAGACCCAATATATGTTTGAGAGAGATGATGCAAAATTTGTCATTTTCATGCTTTATGGCAGTTTTCTTAAGCTTCCCATAGTTTTGGGTTTCTCTTGCGATTTAAAATGACCTAAGACGTGATATATCTTTGACAGATATATCGAAAAACCCGTCGATTTCATATTTTGAGACCGTTTTCATGAGGTATTTCCCAAAGTTTTGCCATTCTAGGGCGATTTACAATGGCCATAAGGCCCGCTACATGTTTAATAATTATGACCAAAAACTCACTGTTTTCACATTTTATGACCGTTTTCATGAGCTATTTCCCATAGTTTTTGGGTTACAGGGTGATTTACAACGGCTATAAGACCGGATATATGTTTGGGAGTGATGACCAAAAACTCACTATTTTCGCGCTTTATGGCCGTTTTCATGAGCTATTACCCATATTTTGGGATACCATTACGATTTAAAACGATAGTAATACCTGCTACATGTTTGAGAGATATGACCAAAAATCCACTATTTTCGCGTTTTTGTGGTTGTTTTCTTGAGGTATTTCCCATAGTTTTGGTGTTCTAGGGTGATTTATAACAGCCATGAGAGCTATGACCAAAAACTCGTTGTTTTTGCATTTTATGACCATTTTCATGAGCTCTTTCACATAGTTTTGGGGTTCCAGGGTGATATAAAAGGCCATAAGACCCAATATATGTTTGCGATTGATGACCCAAAACTCATCATTTTCGCGCTTTAAGGTTGTTTTCATGAGCGTAAGATCTGATACATGTTTTCGGGTCCATAGCGATTTACAATGACCTATAAGATCTGATACATGTTTGAGAGTTAAACACAAAAACTTGTCGTTTTTGCGTTTTATGGACATTGTCATGATCTATTGCCAATAGTTTTCGGATTCCAGGATGATTTACAATGACCTTAAGATCCGATACATGTTTAAGAGTTATGACCTATTGCCCATAGTGTTGTTGCTCTAGGGCTATTTAAAACAATCTTAAGACTAGATTCATTTTTAACGGTTACGAGAAAAAACTTGTAGTTTTCATGCTTTATGGCCTTTTTCATTTGCTATTGCCCATAGGTTTGGGATCCTAGGGTGATTTAAAACAGCCGTAAGATACGATACATGTTTGAGAGTTATGAACAAAACCTTTTTGTTTTTGCGTTTTATGATTGTTTTCATGAGCTTGCCCAGAGTTTTGGGGTTCCAAGGCGATTTACAACGATTGTAAGACCCGATGCATGTTTGAGAGATAGGACCAAAAACTCATTGTTTTCGTGTTTTATGATCGTTTTCATGAGCTATGTCCCACAGTTTTGGGGTTTCAGGGTGATTTACAATGACCTTAAGACTCTAAACATATCTGAGAACTATGACGAAAAACTCGTTGTTTTCGCGTGTTATGGCCATTTTCCTTATCTTTTTCTTGTAGTTTCTTGGGATTTTAGAGAGATTTCCAACGACCGTAAGACCCGATACATGTTTGAGAGATATGACCCCAAACTCATAGTTTTTGAGTTTTATGCTTGTTTTCATTGGTATCACCCACAATTTTCGGGTTCTAGGGCGATTTACAACGACCGTAAGACCCAATACATGTTTGAGTGGTATGACCAAAAACTCGTCGATTTTGCGTTTTATGGCCATTTTCATGATCTATTGCCCATAGTTTTGGGGTTCTAAGGCGATTGGCAACGACCGTAAGACCTGATACATGTTTGAGTGTTATGACCAAAAACTCATCGTTTTTATGCTTTATGGGTTGTTTGATGAGCTATTGCCCATAGTTTTCGCTTTCTAGGGCGATTTAAAATGACCATAAGACTCGATACATGTTTGAGACTTATGACAAAAAACTCATCATTTGTTGTCTTTATGGTTGTATTCATGACCTATCACCCATAGTTTTGTTGTTCTAGGACGATTTAAAACTACCGTAATACTAAATTCATGTTTAAGAGTTACGACCAAAAACTAAAGTTTTCACGCTCTATGTCTGTTTTCATGACATATTACTCATAGGTTTGAGATCCTAGGGTGATTTAAAACGGCCGTAAGATACGATACATGTATGAGAGTTATGACCAAAAACTCGTTGTTTTTGCGTTTGATGACCGTTTTCATGAGCTTGCCCACAGTTTTGGGGTTCCAAGGCGATTTACAACGATTGTAAGACCCGATGCATGTTTGAGAGATAGGACCAAAAACTCGTTTTTTCACGTTCTATGATCATTTTCACGAGCTATTTCCCACAGTTTTGGGGTTTCAGGGCGATTTACAATGACCTTAAGACTCGAAACATGTTTGAGAACTATGATAAAAAACTCATCGTTTTCACGTGTTATGGCGATTTTCATTATCTTTTTCCTATAGTTTCTTGGGATTTCAGAGCGATTTCCAACGACCGTAAGAACCGGTACATGTTTGAGAGATATGACCCCAAACTCATAGTTTTCGAGTTTTATGGTTGTTTTCATTGGTATCACCCAGAATTTTCGGGTTCTAGGGCAATTTAAAATGACCGTCAGACCCAATACATGTTTGAGAGTTATGACCAAAAACTCGTCATTTCGCGTTTTATGGCCATTTTCATGATCTATTGCCCATAGTTTGGGGGTTCTAGGGTGATTGGCAACGACCGTAAGACCTGATACATGTTTAAGTGTTATGACCAAAATCTCATCGTTTTTACGCTTTATGGATTGTTTGATGAGCTATTGCCCATAATTTTCTCTTTCTAGGGCAATTTAAAATGACCATACGACTCGATACATGTTTGAGAGTTATGACCAAAAACTCATCGTTTTTACTATTTATGGTTGTATTCATGACCTTGCCCATAGTTTTGTTGTTCTAGGGCAATTTAAAACGTCCGTAATACTAGATTCATGTTTAAGATTTATGACCAAAAACTTATAGTTTTCATGCTTTATGGCCGTTTTCATGAGCTATTGCCCATAGGTTTGAGATCCTAGGGTCATTTAAAACGGCCGTAAGATACGATACATGTTTGAGAGTTATGACCAAAAGCTCGTTGTTTTTGCATTTGATGACCGTTTTCATGAGCTTGCCCATGTTTTTGGAGTTCTAAGGAGATTTACAATGATTGTAAGATACAATGCATGTTTAAGAGATAGGACCAAAAACTCGTTTTTTTCAAGATTTATGATCGTTTTCATGAGCTATTTCCCACAATTTAGGGGTTTCAGGGCGATTTACAATGACCTTAAGACTCGAAACATGTTTGAGTACTATGACCAAACACTCGTCGTTTTCACGTGTTATGGCCATTTTCATTATCTTTTGCCTGTAGTTTCTTAGGATTTCAGAGTGATTTCCAACGACCATAAGACCCGATACATGTTTGAGAGATATGACCCCATACTCATAGCTTTCGAGTTTTATGGTTGTTTTCATTGGTATCACCCATAATTTTCGGGTTCTAGGTCAATTTCCAACAACCGTGAGACCCAATACATGTTTGAGTGTTATGACCAAAAACTCGTCGATTTCGCGTTTTATAGCCATTTTCATGATCTATTGCCCTTAGATTTGGGGTTCTAGGGCGATTGGCAATGACCATAAGACTTGATACATGTTTGACAAACTCATCGTTTTTATGCTTCATGGGTTGTTTTATGAGCTATTGCCCATAGTTTTTGCTTTCATGGGCGATTTAAAATGACCGTAGGACTCGATACTTGTTTGAGAGTTATGACCAAAAACTCATGGTTTTATGCTTTATGGTTGTATTCATGACCTATTGCCCGTAGTTCTTTTGTTCTAGGGCTATATAAATCGATCGTAAGACTAGATTCATGTTTAAGAGTAATGACCAAAACCTTCTAGTTTTCACGTTTTATGGCCGTTTTCATGAGCTATTGCCCATAGGTTTGAGATCCTAGGATGATTTAAAACAGTCGTAAGATACGATACATGTTTGAGAGTTATGACCAAAAACTCGTTGTTTTTGCGTTTTATGACTGTTTTCATGAGCTTGCCCACAGTTTTGGGGTTCTAGGGCGATTTACAACGACTGTAAGACCCGATGCATGGTTGAGAGATAGGACCAAAAACTCGTTGTTTTCGCGTTTTATGATCGTTTTCATGAGCAATTTCCCATAGTTTTGGGGTTTCAAGGCGATTTACAACGACCTTAAGACCCAAAACATGTTTGAGAACTATCACTAAAAACTCGTCGTTTCACGTTTTCTGGCCATTTTCATTATATTTTGCTCGTAGTTTCTTGGGACTTTAGAGCGATTTCCAATGACCGTAAGACCCGATACATGTTTGAGAGATATGACCCCAAAATCATAGTTTTCGAGTTGTATGGTTGTTTTCATTGGTATCACCCACAATTTTCGGGTTATAGGGTGATTTACAACGACCGTAAGACCAAATACATGTTTGAGAGTTATGACCAAAAACTCGTCGATTTCGCGTTTTATGTCTATTTTCATGATCTATTGCCCATAGTTTTGGGGTTCTAGAGCGATTGGGAACGACCGTAAGACCTGATACATGTTTGAGTGTTACGACCAAAAACTCATCATTTTTACGCTTTATGGGTTGTTTGATGAGCTATTGCCCATAGTTTTCGCTTTCTAGGGCAATTTGAAATGACCATAAGACTTGAAACATGTTTGAGAGTTATGACCAAAAACTCATCATTTTGACTCTTTATGGTTTGTATTCATGACCTATTGCCCATAGTTTTGTTGATCTAGTGTGATTTAAAACGACACTAATACCAGATTCATGTTTAAGAGTTATGACCAAAAACTTATAGTTTTCACGCTTTATGGCTGTTTTCATGAGTTATTGCCCATAGGTTTGAGATCCTAGGGTGATTTAAAACGGCCATAAGATACGATACATGATTGAGAGTTATGACCAAAAACTTGTTGTTTTTGTGTTTTATGACCATTTTCATAAGCTTGCCCACAGTTTTCGGGTTCCAGGGCGATTTATAACGATTGTAAGACCCGATGCATGTTTGAGAGATAGGACCAAAAACTCATTGTTTTCATGTTTTATGATCGTTTTCATGAGTTATTTCCCATAGTTTTGGGGTTTCAAGGCGATTTACAACGACCTTAAGACTTGAAACATGTTTGAGAACTATTACCAAAAATTAGTCGTTTTCGTGTGTTATGACCATTTTCATTATTTTTTCCCTATAGTTTCTTGGGATTTCAAAGTGATTTCCAACGACCGTAAGACCCGATACATGTTTGAGAGATATGACCCCAAACTCATAGTTTTCGAGTTTTATGCTTGTTTTCATTGGTATCACCCACAATTTTCGGGTTCTAGGGCGATTTACAACGACCGAAAGACCCAATACATGTTTGAGTGGTATGACCAAAAACTCGTCGATTTCGCGTTTTATAGCCATTTTCATGATCTATTGCCCTTAGTTTTGGGGTTTGATGACCCACAAGTATAGGGGGTGTATCGCAGTATTTTCGAGGGAAGTGAAACCCAATTTATTGATTCGACAAAAGGGGAGCCAAAGAATATTTATCAGCCTTAACAACTGAGTTGTCAATTCAGCTGCACCTGGAAACAATCTTGCTCATAGCAGTTTATTAGTAGCAACAGTTTTGTAGTAGGAATAGTAAAGTAACAACAGTAGCAAAGCAAAGATAGTAGTAACAAAAGCAGTAACAGTGGGATTCGAGTGCGGTAGGCATAGGGATGGATGGACGGGCGTTGCATGGACAAGACAATTCACATAGCAATCAGAACATATGGCAATTGTAGATAAATAAGATAAAGCATCCATGTACTAGACAATCCTAGGCATGTGTTCCATATATAGTCATACGTGCTCGCAATGAGAACTTGCACAACATCTTTTGTCCTGCCAGCCCGTTTGCAGCGGGGCCTCTAGGGAACTACTGGAAATTAAGGTGCTCCTTTTAATAGAGCACCGGAGCAAAGCATTAACACTCCGTGAACACATGTGATCCTCACATCAAAGCCATTCACTTCTGGTTATCCCGATTTCTGTCACTTCGGGGCCATAGGTTCCGGACAACGATGTGTGTATACAACTTGCAGATAAGACCAAGAACAATACCATCATAATGAATCAATAACAAGTTCAGATCTGAAATCATGGCACTCGGGCCCTAGTGACAAGCATTAAACACAACAAGTTGCAACAAAGTCATAAAGCACTAATAAAAGATACTAGGAAACATGCCCTAACAATCTGATGCCATTACATGAACGATCTCATCCAATCCCTACCATCCCCATAGCCTACAGCGGGGGATTACTCACTCATAGATGGGGGAAACATGGATGGTCGATGGAGAAGCGATGGTGAAGATCGATGGAGATGGCTCCGGGGGCAGTTCCCTGTCCCGGCAGGGTGCCAGAACAGAGACTTTCTGTCCCCCGAATCTCCCCTTTGGTGGTGGCGGCGCAGTGGAACTTTTCGTGGAAAAACATCGAACCCCCCGAAGTTTTTAGGTCAGAAGGCTTCTTATAGGCGAAGAGGGAGACCGAGGGGGTGCCTAGGGGGCCCACACCACCCCCTGGCGCGGCCTGGCCTGGCCCGCGCCACCAGGTGGTGTGGCCACCCTAGGTCTCTTCTCCGTCTCGTATTCTGGCTCCTGGAGTCTTCTGGAAAAATAGGCACTTTGGCTTTTGTCCCGTCCAATTCCGAGAATATTGATTTTCTGACTTTCCTGGAACCAAAAACAGCAGAAAACAGGTAGCTGGCACTATGGCTCTTGTTAATAGGTTAGTCCAGGAAATCATATGAAAAGTACTCCAAAGTGTGGACAAAACACAAGAAAGTGGATAAAACTAAGCATGGAGCGTCAAAAATTATAGATACATTTGCAATGTATCAACATCCCCAAGCTTAACTCCTGCTCGTCCTCGAGTAGGTAAGTGATAAAAATAAAGAGTAATTTTTAAGGTCACATGCACCATCATAAACTTAATCAAAACATTGAAAGCTGGGATCAAGTACTTCAATCATAAGATGAAAGACAAAGTTCTAGCAATAAGACAAAGAAACTATGATGAAACATGAAAAGGCACAAACAAAAGATTCATGAATAACAATGCTTTGCAAGACGTTTGTTTGTTTCACATAAAGAAAACATAGCATAGTGGCATTCAGCTTGTCCCTCAAAGAGTAGCAAACATAAATGCATAGGACACCTTCTAAGTTCAAGAGTGACTAGATACAAATAGTTTAAAACAAGCAATATCAAGGTATGCATCAATCAACAAGTCTTGGGACAATGCACATAGAACTAAGAATGGCCACCTTGCTCTCAAGAAAATGCTCATAGAATGTGTGGAGACTCAACAAGGAAATGAAAAGGTTTTGAATAGTTTGAAAGGCTTCCAAATGCTGAAAGTATGGTACTCATTAGCTTTGAGCTCTCATTGCCCCTATCATAAGCATATTTAATGTGGTTAAGCTGAAAGTGAGGTCCAATCTGAGTTATATGCTTGACAAACTATAAACTGGAAATCCCAAGTCCCTTGAGTACGAGGGCCGCTCCTCATGCTACTCAACTTTAGTTACCGGTAAGTTCTTGTCATCGTAAGTATGTGCGTATCATTGAGAACCGCCAACGGGGTACCCCTTGCCCGATGATACGGAAGAATCCCCATATCAAAATGACAAGGCAAGCAGACAATGAGTATCTCAGCAATCTTCTTATTTACCATTGGAAAATGGTGTTTTTTCTCTCTTTCCTCTTTTCATAAAACTCTTTTTTTTCTTTTTCTCAATAGCTATATCTCTGTTTTTTTATAAGAAGAATGCTTCATAGATATCATTATGGTTACGCTGCAGGTTTCCACCATGTCAGCATGGATTAGACCAGCGGCCTAGGCATTTCTCTAACACACATACATAACTCCATAAACTTACAAGCTCCCCTTTTATTTCACACCGACGACATCCGCAAACAAAAGAGCAAGGTATCAACTGGGTATATATTTACAAGTGTTGAAAGTGTTCCCCGTGACAGCACAGTTCTGCTAATCCCCACCTATAATTTGCAAGCATATAACTTTCATGGAGAGTTCACAATGGTTCAGGTTTATTAAGTGCAGGAAATAAAGTGTGCCATCAAGTTCGTGAGAGCTTTACTAACTAACTTTCTCAAAACCAGCAAACATTTTATTCGGAAGGAAACAAGGCATATTGAATATGCACGGAAGTAGCAAATGATGCTAATAGGTAGGTATGGTGGACACTTTGGAAATATTTGGTTTAAGGGAGTTGGAAACATGAGTAAAACACTAAGTGTAAGTAAAGGCTAGCAAAAGTAAGGGACCGACAAACGAGAGAGCAATAATGGCCATAATCATGCAGAGCGACAAAACATCATTGATCAAAGCATAAAGTGATACTACAAGTTGAAAACTAAAGGATCATAAAGGCTTATGGTGACTTGGGATAGTCATAACATGGTGTGAGCATGTGCCAAGTCAACCCAAATAAAGCATCAAAGGAGAATACCACAATACTATGCTTTAATATGCTAAAACAACGCATGATTCATCAAAGGCACATTAAGCAATCTAAATTGTTTATAACAAGTCATGCTACAGCAAATAATACTAAGCATAAAGCCAAAACAATATCAAGCATGGCATGACAAAGCATAGGCCACAGTCAAAAAAAACCTCTTTTTACCACTTAAGCATGAACTTTCCTACTCTTTCCAAGCCAAACCAAACTATTTGAAAGCCAATGTATGAAAGAGGGGGTCCAACCAATTTATTCAGCAAACTAAGCAAACCAAGCAAACTAAAAACCAAAACGAAAACGAAAAAGAAGATGCTCCAAGAACAACACAACTGTGCATGAAACAATAAAAATAAAGTGTTTGGAAGAAACCTGGGATTTTTATTGATGAAGAAGGGGATGCCTTGGGCATCCCCAAGCTTTGACGCTTGTACTTCTTGGATATTTCTTGGGGTGACACGCGTGGCATCCCCAAGCTTTGACGCTTGTACTTCTTGGATATTTCTTGGGGTGACACGCGTGGCATCCCCAAGCTTGAGCTTTAGTCCATCCTTCATCTCATTACTCATTCCTTCAATACACCTGAAATTTTTCCTTCATACAAAACATCACACAATCTTTATTAGCAACATTAGTGCACTCAAGATAAATAAGTCTCAAGGTTCAGTTCTAACACCAAATAAACTTCCATTAGAACACTAGCTACTGTAGCACTTCCCTCAAAAATCTCAATTTCCTAAAAGAACTCAAGAAGGAACTAACAAGAAGCAAATGCAGAAAATGGCAGAAATCTGTCAAAACAGACCAGCAGGTAAAGACGAATTTTTTCGAAGACCTTCTGTTGCTCAAATATAAATGTGTTGAACTAAATAAAGTTAGATAACAACCTGGGGAAGAATAAAAACAAATTACAGCTCAATCCAACGTACAGAGATCCCTCAGGAACGTTTACGGTGAAGCACAAAAATCTGTTTCGGGACAACAACTTTCCCAATCATTACTTCTCTCTCATTAGAGGTTACTCTTGGAACAAAAGGCAAATAAAAAGGATAAGGAGCGGTTATTACAGAGGTAATAACTTCCAAGACTCATCTAAAACTCTTGGGTTATCTCCCAACAAGTACTTTTCTTTAACGCCTTTAAGTTAGGCAAAACAAGCAAAAACTAAAATGGATAGAATAGAAGTAAGCGGAGATAATCATGGTGAAAACATTGTTTTGTTCAATGAAATCCTTTTGTTAACAAGGTTGATCAGGTATTGTTACCAAAACAATTCCATATGAGATAAAACTTTGTATCCCACTAATGATTATGTTATCTCAACCTTGATAGCAATGGTCCCAATCATAATAGTTTCAAAATTTTCTGTTCGTATGGGACAATATATTTCTCCAACTTGAATGCCCTCAACAAGTTCAATTCAATTCGAACCATAAGTCCCTTCAATATTCTTGAGTAAATAGACAATGTGTTCATTGAAGGTCACCTTCCCTTGATTACAATTAATAACAGCTCCTGCAGTATTTAAGAAAAGGTCTCCCAAGAATAATAGACATATTATCATCTTCAGGCATAAAAGTTTGAGAGGATGCTCTCATAAGAAATATGAGTTGAAGTAAAAGAGAGCATCAAGGAGCAAATCCAAAACACATTTAAGTCTAACCCACTTCCTATGCATAGGAATCGTGTAAGCAAATAAGTTTTCAAAGAACAAAGTGACAGGCATAGGAAGATAAAACAAGAGTAACTTCAAATCTTTCAGCACATAGAGAGGTGTTTCAATACCATGAAAACTTCTACCACCATATTTTCCTCTCTCATAATAATTTTCAGTAGCCTCATGAATAAACTCAACAATATAACTATCACATAAAGCATGCTTTTCATGATCTACAAGCACTAGAGCTTTATCATAAACATTTTCAAGAGAATCCCCAGGAACATAACATTCATCCTTCTTTAGTAAGCATGGGGGACAATCAAATAATGTAAGGGATAAAGAGTTACTCTCATTAGAAGGTAGGCATGGGTAGCTAATCCATTCTTCCTCCTTTTGTTCATCACTCTCCTCCTCTTTTTCATCTAATGAGATTTCAGGTTCATCAATTTCTTCTTCCATAGGATCCTGCACGGCATTAGTCTCTCCCATTTGTGGAAAGCATCTATTAAAATATTCAAGAATATAGCCATTTTCATCCTTATAATTATCAAAGCAAAATTTTAGTATACCATAAACTTCATACTCATAAGGTGAATCATCAATATTTTCAAGAAAACTAGCAAGTTCAAAAACACCCTTCCAAGCCATAAATTCCTCAATTTGTTCCACATCATATAGGTCATAATTTCCCTTAACATAGGAAGATATGGTAACATTATCATTATACCCACATTGAAAAGGGAGGTGTTTGTACCTCCTGCAGCAACAAGATTTATCAAAGCAATAAGTAACATTATAAGTAGAGCACACGTTTCTAGCAACGGTATACAATCTATCAATTTTTTCCCATAAGTGTTTCCCTTTTTGTGACAAGCGGTGTTCCTTATAATAATATTTTTCATCTTCCGTGAACCCACCTTGCCAATAAGATTCAGTTTCAATGAAACCAACCATTGTCAACAAGCATGACAAGGCAAGACAATAACAGACCAACGAAAATAACAACTAGAGAAGGAACTACCTTTTTTGTATTTTTGATAAAGAAACAAGCAAACAAGGAGAAAATAAACTTAGCTTGAACAATAGTGAATCCAAGTGAACTTGATAAATAAAGCTATCCTCCCCGCCAACGGCGCCAGAAAATAGTCTTGATGACCCACAAGTATAGGGGGTGTATCGCAGTATTTTTGAGGGAAGTGAAACCCAATTTATTGATTCGACACAACGGGAGCCAAAGAATATTTATCAGCCTTAACAACTGAGTTGTCAATTCAGCTGCACCTGGAAACAATCTTGCTCACAGTAATTTATAAGTAGCAACAGTTTTGTAGTAGGAATAGTAAAGTAACAGCAGTAGCAAAGCAAAGAAAGTAGTAACAAAAGCAGTAACAGTGAGATTCGATTGCGGTAGGCATAGGGATGGATGGACGGGCGTTGCATGGACAAGACAATTCACATAGCAATCAGAACATAGGGCAATTGCAGATAAATAAGATAAAGCATCCAAGTACTATACAATCCTAGGCATGTGTTCCATATATAGTCATACGTGCTTGCAAGGAGAACTTGCACAACATATTTTGTCCTGTCAGCCCGTTTGCAGCGGGGCCTCTAGGGAACTACTGGCAATTAAGGTGCTCCTTTTAATAGAGCACTAGAGCAAAGCATTAACACTCTGTGAACACATGTGATCCTCACATCAAAGCCATTCCCTTCGGGTTATCCCGATTTCTGTCACTTCGGGGCCATAGGTTCCGGACAACGACGTGTGTATACAACTTGCAGATAAGACCAAGAACAATACTATCATAATGAATCAATAACAAGTTCAGATCTGAAATCATGGCAATCGGGCCGTAGTGACAAGCATTAAGCACAACAAGTTGCAACAAAGTCATAAAGCACTAATAAAAGATACTAGGCACCATGCCCTAACAATCTGATGCCATTACATGAACGATCTCATCCAATCCCTACCATCCCCATAGCCTACAGCGGGGGATTACTCACTCATAGATGGGGGAAACATGGATGGTTGATGGAGAAGCGATGGTGAAGATCGATGGAGATGGCTTCGGGGGCACTTCCTCGTCCTGGGAGGGTGCCGAAACAGAGACTTTCTGTCCCCCGAATCTCCCCTTCGGTGGTGGCTGTGTAGCGGAACTTTTCGTGGAAAAACGTCGACCCCCCCCCCCCGAAGTTTTTAGGTCAGAAGGCTTCTTATAGGCGAAGAGGGAGACCGAGGGGGTGCGTGGGGGGCCCACACCACCCCCTGGCGCAGCCTGGCCTGGCCCGCGCCACCAGGTTGTGTGGCCACCCCAGGGCTCTTCTCCGTCTCGTATTCTGGCTCCTGGAGTCTTCTGGAAAAATAGGCACTTTGGCTTTTGTCCCGTCCAATTCCGAGAATATTCATTTTCTGACTTTCCTGGAACCTAAAACAGCAGAAAACAGGCAGCTGACACTATGGCTCTTGTTAATAGGTTAGTCCAAGAAATCATATGAAAAGTACTCCAAAGTGTGGACAAAACACAAGAAAGTGGATAAAACTAAGCATGGAGCATCAAAAATTATAGATACATTTGCAATGTATCAGTGTTCTAGCGAGATTGGCAACGACCATGAGACCTGATACATGTTTGAGTGTTATGACCAAAAACTCATCGTTTTTACGGTTTATGGGTTGTTTGATGAGCTATTGCCCATAGTTTTCGCTTGCTAGGGCGATTTAAAATTACCGTAGGACTCGATACATGTTTGAGATTTATGACCAAAAACTCCTCGTTTTTACTGTTTATGGTTGTATTCATGACCTATTACCCATAGTTTTGTTGTTCTAGGGCGATTTAAGACGACCGTAATACTAGATTCATGTTTAAGAATTACGGCCAAAAACTTATAGTTTTCACGCTTATGGCTATTTTCATGAGCTATTTCCCATAGGTTGGAGATCCAAGGGGTTCCAAGGCGATTTACAACGACTGTAAGACCCGATGCATGATTGAAAGATAGGACAAAAAACTCGTTGTTTTCGCATTTTATGATCGTTTTCATGTGCTATTTCCCATAATTTGGGGTTTCAGGGCGATTTACAACGACCTTAAGACCCAAAACATGTTTGAGAACTATGACCAAAAAATCGTTGTTTCACTCATGATTTGCCTTTGGATTGATCTCTTGATTTGGAGTGTTATTTGTGGTTTTGATCCGACCAAACCTTGTCTTAGGAGTTGGTCCAGCTTTATCCTGCATTTTCCCATCCCAATTTGGCTAGTTTTTCGCTGATTTGAGGCCTTGAGGCGAGGATTTCCACTCAGGAACACGAGGAGGAAACCCGCGCCGGAGTGGCCGGCCTGAACCGACCGGAGTATCCGGTCCAACCGGAGTGTCCGGCTGAACTAGACCGGAGTCTACGGCCTACCCGGAGTATCTGGCCGAGCCTGACCGGAGTGTCTGGCCGGCACGCCAGTTTTTACAGTTTTTCCTCATTTTTTCGCATTGGCTAATTTTCCTTTGTTTGTTCGTGTTCCATGTGCGTGTCAGCAACTAACAGCAAGCTTCCACATCAGGAATCCTTGCGCTCATTGACACCACGGCCCACGAACATTATCCCACAAATCGACGACAAGTTCATCATGACCAACGAAGGTATAACTTGCGTCACCTTGTTAACCCCTATCTTCCTTTGTGTGTACCTATCCCATGAGAGTGGCTCATCTTGTGTTTTCTTGAGCATTGTTCATTTGTCCTTGGATAGTGAGAGTGCAAGAGCAATATCAAGTGTGCCTAGGTAGCATTAAGGGAGAGCAACAAAAAGAGAAAAAGAAAAAGAAAGAAAAAGATACAAAGCAAAAGAAAAAGAAAAATAGTCTCCCATTTCCAAAGAGAGTCTCAAAGCTTGTAAGCAAGAGAGAAAGAAGAGCGCCCAAGGCAGGTGCACAAATCCATTGATCATTTTTTCTTTGCAAACGAGCCACGGTCTCTCCTTGCATTGGCACGACAGCAAGCTTAGTCTTTGTTAGGACAGTTTGTTTGCTCATTTTCATAGTCGTGTCAATCCCAACAATCTCCACGTGTGTGCATATAGTCGTAGGTTCCCGTCACCCTTTTGATTTGTTGACCTTCGCCTTTGACTTGAGTTTTGTTGGGATTTTACCTAGATTTGACTATCCCTTCTCTTTTGGTTGGTTCTTTGGCTTTCCACAACCCTAACCTACCACCAATAAGCTTTTGAGAGTTAGTTTTCTCTTTAGTGTGAGTTTTCCTTGCGATTCCACTTTGCATGTTTATAGCTCTCACTTGTGGTTTCTAGTTTGGTGCAATCACCAAGGTGAGGTACAAGGCTAACACCACCATATTCCACTTCCATTTGTAATACTTGTGTGTTTTGCATGATGGATAGGCACGGTGAGTCGAGCTAACCACCTCCCCAAGAAGAAGATCAAGGAATGTACATGACGCGCGCAAGTCACTTCATCGTTCGTCGAGAGTTCCGTCAACGTTGTCAAGCCTTAGAGACGCGACAAGATGAACAATTTGGCGAGACGCAAGCCGAGTTATAGAACATCGACAACTGTTTCGATGGCCTCGAACGTCAAATGCATGAAATGCATCACAACTTCGGCCACCAAAATGAAGCACTTCAACGCTCTGTCATCGAAACAAATGACAATCTTAGCCACCTCATCGATGGAATGGCAACACCATGTTCACGTGCATCAAGCTCTTCAAGTTCTTCGCATCATCACGCACCTCTTCCACAAGATATTCATGCAAGTGTTCAAAGATGCAATGATGCCCCCATGGTTGAAGATGTAAGTTATCCGAACTATGTACCTTCCCCACGGCATGCCGCAACGTCAAGTTATGATGGTCATTTCTCTTCAAGGCCACGAGCAAGGCAAGAAGCACACCTTCATCACGCAAGGGCACTAGTGATCCAACAAGAGCAACCAAAAGAAGAACCGCAAGTACAACCGCAAGTCTACCACCATCGACCATGACACATACTTGACACAAGAAGTGATGACTCCAATTTGGAGAATCAAGCTCGTCATCGACGTGAGGCTCTCCATGACCCTCCTCCTCGTCATCACCGTCATGAACGTCAACACCGACAGCATGGTCATCACGAGGCGCCTCCTCCACCACGCCAAAACTTGGAGCGCCAAGTGGTCCAAATTGAGCGACGCCCACCATGTCAAGACGCTCAAGACCATGACCTTCGCCGCGAGGCCCATGTGCCTAATAAACATCACCAAATGAGGAATGATCCTCCTCTTCGTCATCAACCACGTTATGAGGCACCACATACTCAACACCCTCATGAGGCCCAAGTGCCCCAACGTCGTCAACAACCGCTCCAAGAGGAAGAGCAAGCTCCACAACAACAACATCAAGAGCAAGCTCCTCACCAAGGTCACGAGAACCAAGTTCCACCGCATCAACATCAAGATCATCAACAAGGTCACCAAGCTCATCGCAATGACCGCAATGCTGATGAAACTTCCGGAAAGCTCAAGTTCACAATGCCCAAGTTCACCGGAACCAATGACCCCAAAGAATACCTCTCGTGGGCACTTAAGGTCGACAAGATCTTTCGCATGCACAACTATAGCAAAGAAAAAATGGTCACCATGGCTTCGCTGGAGTTTGATGATTAAGCCAACCTTTGGTGGGAAAAAGTTCAAGTTTCTCGTGATGCTAGAAAAGAACCGCCAATCACAACTTGGCATGAGATGAAGGCACACATGAGATCCCGGTTCGTCCCCGCGCACTACACACGTGACCTCTTCAACAACCTTCAATCGCTTCGTCAAGGGACAAAGACCGCGGAAGAGTACTTCAAGGAAATGGAACTCAACTTGATTTGCACCAACATTGATGAGCACATGGAGCAAACTATGGCACGCTTCCTTATTGGGTTGAACCACTCAATCAAGCGCATCGTCGAGTTCCAAACATACAACACCATGGTTGAGCTTGTGCACATAGCAACAAAGGCTGAACGTCAAGTGCAAGAGGACATCAAGTACAACAAGCCCAAGACGTATTTCACCTACAAGCAAGCTTCAACCGCTACGCCAACAACATTCAATGGAAGCTCATTAATTACCTCCAAGCCCACACTTCCTCAAGGAAAACTACCGCCAAGTGGCAAACAAGCAAAGAATGATACACCTTTCAACGGTGAATACTACAAGTGTGGAGGCAAAGGACACAAGTCGGCCGAATGTGGGAACAAGAAAGTATTGTTCATCCACGACAATGGCGATGAAGAGTACTTGAGTGAAGATGAATTTGATGCTCGTGTCAAAGAAGCAATGGCAAGGCAACGACTGGAAGATGATCAAGAACTCCTCATGTGTGAACATGACGCAAGTCCATCGCTTGGCGTCATAAGGATCTTGACCACTCAAGCACAAGAGCATGAAGACCAACGCTCAAACATCATCCAAACACGAGCCGATATCAATGGAAAATTTATCAAGGTGATCATTGACGGAGGGAGTTGCCACAACCTTGCTAGCACCGAGTTGTGTGAGAAGCTCAACCTCACCCTCCAACCGCACAAGCACCCCTACCACGTGCAATGGCTAAGTGACCAAGGGTCTATGAAGATCAAGCATACCGTATCGGTCTCCTTCACCATTGGTCCCTACAAAGACACAGTGGAGTGTGATGTGGTTCCTATGACAGTTTGCCACATGCTTCTTGGTCGACCATGGCAATTTGACAAGGCTACTCTACATGATGGTTGCACCAATGTATACACCTTCAAATGGCTCAACAAAACATTTGTTTTGCAACCAATGACTCCTAGCGAAATAATTGCGGACAATGCAAAGGCTTTAGCGAGGGCGCAAAGCAAAACACCTTCTTGTGAGAAGAGCGGTGAGAGAGGGAACCACCTCATATCGAGTGAGATCCACAAGCCAAACTCGAGTGGAAAAAATAAAAGTGTTCTCCTTGCCACCAAAAGTGAGATGAGAGATGTTCGGAACAACCCATACATCTTGCACTATGTCCTCCTTTGTAAGGGACTAGTGCAAGGAACTAATGAATTAACCAATGTTCATCCATATTTGATGATTGTTTTGTAGGAATTCAAGGATGTGTTCCCCGAAGAGCTTCCACATGGACTACCTGCTCTTCACGGCATCAAACATCGCATTGACCTCATCCCCGGTGCAGCACTTCCCAACCGTGCCGCTTACCGCATGAACCTGGAGGAGACGAAGAAGATTAAACGTCAAATCAACCAACTCATCTCCAAAGGTTTGATCCAAGTTAGCACTTGTCCAAGTGTCGTACCCATGATTCTTGTTCCAAAGACGGATGATACGTTACGGTTATGCATGGAATGTCGTCCAATCAATGCTATCACGGTGCATTATCGACATCCCATACCACGTCTCGATGACATGCTTGATGAGTTGTGTGGAGCCACTATTTTTTGAAAATTGATCTTCATAGTAATTACCATCAAATACGCATGGCTGAAGGTGATGAGTGGAAAACTGCCTTCAAGACCAAACTTGGTCTCTATGAATAGTTGATTATGCCCTTTGGTTTATCTAATGCCCCATCCACCTTCATGCGCCTTATGAATCACATCTTGCGTTCTCTTATTGGAAAAAGTGTTGTTGTCTATTTCGATGATATTCTTGTGTATAGCATATCACTTGAGGGCCATATAACACATGTCAAGGAAGTTTTGGCAAATCCTTCGACATGAAAAGCTTTATGCTAATCTTCCCAAGTGCACTTTAGCTAAAGACAAGTTGGTTTTCCTTGGATTTGTCGTTTCTTCGAAGTGAATTGAAGTTGATGTTTGCAAGGTAAAGGACATACGAGATTGGCTCATCCCAACAAATGTGAGTGAGCTCTGAAATTTTCATGGGTTGGCCGGTTTCTATCGTCGCTTTGTGAAAGAATTTTTGACCATTGCTTGTCCCCTCAATGAATTGACCAAAAAGAATGTCACCTTCATGTGGGGCAAGGCACAAAAGAAAGCTTTTGATGAACTCGAAAAGAGGCGCACCGAAGCACCTCCCCTTGCGTTACCGGATTTCACACAAACTTTTGAGATAGAGTGCGATGCTAGTGGTATTGGCATTGGTGCAGTCCTTATGCAAAACGGACGTCCTATAGCCTGCCATAGCAAGAATCTTGACGGTTCTCGCCTTAACTATCTGATTTATTACAAAGAGCTTTTTGCCTTAATTCGTGTCCTTCAAGTTTGGCAACATTACCTATGGCCCAAAGAATTTATCATACATTCCGACCATGAGTCGTTGAAATATCTCAAAGGACAAGCCAACTTGAGTAAGAGACATGCTAAGTGGGTTGAGTTTATGCAGTCATTTCCATACATTGTCAAGTATAAGAAGGGCAAAGATAATGTAGTTGCAGATGCTTTGTCTCGCAAACACACAAGCCTTCTTACGAGACTTGAAATCAATGTGTTGGGTCTTGAGGAAATAAAATCTTTGTATTCTTCTGATTCGTTCTTTGAACCACTTTTCGCAAAGTGCTCCATTGACAACGGAGTTGATGATTTCTATTTGCATAAGGGCTTTCTCTTTAAACAAAACAAGCTTTGCATTCCGAAATCGTTGCTCCAACTTTTGCTTCTATAAGAATCTCATGGTGGAGGCCTTATGGGTCACTTTGGCCGTGACAAGACTTTGGACATGCTCTCCACTCACTACTTTTGGCCCAAGATGAAGAGCGACGTGGAGCGCTACATTTAATGATGCACGACATGTGTTCAAGCTAAGTCGCAAGCTAAACCTTATGGTATTTATATGCCATTACCTATTCCTCATACACCTTGGTCCGACATTAGCATGGATTTCGTGTTAGGATTGCCTAGATCTAAGCATGGTCATGATTCTATATTTGTTGTCGTGGATGGCTTTTCCAAAATGGCACACTTCATACCGTGCCATAAGACCGATGATGCTTCACATGTTGCAAATCTAATTTTCAGGGAAACCATCCATCTTCACGGTGTGCCAGGAACAATCGTCTCCGACCACGACGTCAAATTCATTACCTACTTATGGAAGACCCTCAAGGCCAAGCTCGGCGTCAAGCTCCTCTTTTCATCCACGTCGCATCCTCAAACCGATGGACAAACCGAGGTTGTCAACCGAAGCCTCAGAACTCTTCTACTTGTGTTGATCAAGAAGAACTTGAATGATTGGGAGGAATGCATTCCCCACGCCGAGTTTGCCTACAACCGAGCCAAGCACTCAACAACCAAGATGAGTCCATTCATGATCGTCTATGGTTTCGAGCCCCTCACTGCGCTACACATACTACCGCTACCTCTCCATGAGCGCACAAACATGGACGTTGAGAAGTGTGCACAAGCTATGAAGAAGCTCCATGAAGAAACAAGAGCTACTATTGAACAACAAGTCCTTCGCCAAGCTTCAAGATTCAACAAGGACAAGCGAGAATTGATCTTCGAAGAAGGTGATCTTGTGTGGACACATCTAAGAAAATACAGCTTTCCCAAGGGACGCGACTCCAAGCTCAAGACAAGAGGAGATGGTCCCTTCAAGGTCCTCGAGAGAATCAACAACAACGCCTATGTCATCGACATACCGACCTCCAATTACCTTGCAAGCAATACATTCAATGTCAAGGACCTCTCACCCTACCATGGAGATGCTACCGATGATACCCGTGAAGAGTCGAGGACGACTCTTTCCCAAGGGGGAAGCTGATGGAGCCCGTCCGATGGACGCTCCTACATCTACACCACCAAGTCCCCCAAGTGGACCAATGACCCGTGCCTGCGCCAAGCTCCTTCAAGATAAGGTGAATTCGCTCCTCTCATCATGTGACTTTGACATACACTTGGATGGATTGCTACATCATACCACTACACTGTGCATCATCAGGTATGAACCCCAGTCGCGTCGACCCACAAGCCCTGAAGCTGCACCTGTCCTGAAGCTGCCAGAGCCGAAGTGTCAGCCACGACTCAGCCGGAGTGTCCGGCCTACCCCAGCCTAGTCTGGGCTTGGACATTCTGTGTGCCTCTTCGAACACTACCCGGACACTACCCCGAGTGTTCGGCCGCCCTGGACTATCCGGTCAACTCGACCCGGACTGTCCGGCCTGATGATGGGCCTACGAGCCTAGCTGGGCCCTATGGCCCATATACCCCTCTACTTCGCCCAGAACTCTACTTTAATGCCTGAAATACCGCTGAACCTGCGGCTGGACTATATATAGCCCCCACCTCTATTGTAAACCCTAGGCATGATACTGGAATTAGTGGAAACCCCTTGTGAATCTATCTAATTCTTGCCTCATGCTCCTTGACCAAGGAGCACCAATATCAGAAACCTTGTTGGAGTTTGCATCGTGCCTCCGCGTTGTACAAGGTCTAGGCATCGGAGTCCCTTTTCCTAGACGTCAAGATCTCACCGATTCTTCCATCTCGCTATGCCGGTTCAAGAGAGAGTCGTCCGCCTGACGCTGATCCTAGGGATTGCGTCGGACCGGTCACCGCTGGCGTGAGCTATTGGTGTGTATCGTGGTTTTGTGTGCGTGTGTGTGTTCATCGCGTTCCTCGTGCGTGTGTTCGTAGTGTTCATCCTCCCCTCCTCTCCCCGCACTCCATCCTCGATTTGAAAGGGAATCGTGAAATATCGGGCCACCCTAGAGGTTTGCCCTCAACAAGGAGTTAATAAGCCAGTTTCTTCATGTACCGTGGAGATCACTGTCGATTCCAAAAACATAACTCTTGATGAAATGAGAGAGATGATCGGTAAGGAAATCAGTATTGGGCCTAAGTAGATGGCAAAAATCCGGTGGTGGCATCATAAGAAGCAGCAATTCATAGATGTTTTGGATACTGAAGATCCTATGCATATTATGCGACAAAAGAAGCGAACCAGGAAGGTGTTCTTCCTTCGTACCATTTCTGATGTTGTTCAACAGGTTATAGTGGATGTAGATGCCCCTGTAGTGGCTGAACAGAATGAGGTGGTCAACGTTGATGAGATCTGATGAGAGCTGCTACCCTAGGCTTGTCATATGGACCGCGGGGTTCGCCTGCCTGTATTTGTAATATTTACTATTGTTGCATTTAGAGCATGGTTTTGTGATTATGTTTGTTGAGAGATTGCGATATAATGTTGTGCGAGCTATTGAGATTTTCAGACATGTCACTCACTAAAACCATCGTTGTTGTAATAAGACATAAGTACATTGTAGTTGACATGACTATGTTTCCTAAGATGACGTACCGTACTTGTTTCTGTTATTATGTTTGTTGGGACATTGTAATGTAATGTTTTGTGAAACCATGACTGGAAAAGTGATGCATAAATACATTGTAATTGACATGATTATCTTTCTTGATTTGATGTACTCTACTTGTTTCTATTATTTTGTTTGTTGAGAGATTGTAATGTAATGTTTTGCGAAACGTTGACAGGACAAGTGATGCGTAAGTACCTTGTAGTCGACATGATTTTGTTTCTTGAGTTGATGTAATATTGTTGTTTCTGTCATTATGTTTGTTGAGAGATTGTAATGTGATGTTTTGTGAAACCATGATGTCATTATGTCTATTGAGAGATTGTAATGTAATGTTTTGTGAAACTATCACTGAAGAAGTGATGCATAAGTACCTTGTAGTTGACATGATTTTGTTTCTTTAGATGATGTAATATACTGGTATGTTTTTGTTAGGCAACGAAATTGGGATGGAGGGAGTACAAGTTTAATATTTGAAATAAGAATGTATAAAGAGAATCCATATTAGGCAGGAGACAGTAATCCAAGGAAAGGGCATGGTATCCATTAAACTATTGTAACATGCCAATTTAGTCATTGTTGCAGCGGTAGAAGGGTTGCTCTCTCTCTCTCTCTCTCTCTCTCACACACACACACACACACACACACACACACACACACACACCGACGCCAAAGCCGACACCGACACCGTCGCCTGCGACGACGCATTCGCCATGCTGTCCTTGAATAGCGAGGACGACCAGTCGAGCAGTCGAGCAACGACAACCTTCTCTCCGACATCGAGTATTCCTTCCATGATGTGAGTTCCTCTGTTTTCTCGGGATAGGGTTAGGCAATGGTAAATCTCTCGATCTGAGCTCCATATATGCATTCAATAGTGTTCGATTTCAGCTTTGCGTTTACCTATAGGTACCACAGACGATCTACGACTCCGAATGGGAGGGCCTAGATCTCGATGGAGAAGTGCCATGTGACCATGGGCTAAAACTGAGGAGGTATGTTGCATTCGAAAGCAGTAACACTGGGAGAAGGTTTTTGGGCTGTACATATCAGGTTTGCTGAAATTATGTGCAACTATGACATGAAGTAAAATGTATCGTGCATATTCACACCACTATAGTGTGTGTGTGTTTAGGTTGTCCCGGTGTGTAAAGAAGTAGAGTGGGTGGATCTTGAGTGGCCAGATGCACTTAAGAAATGTTTGGCACAGCTATGGGAGATGTATGAGTTGGAAAGGTCCGGGAAATTTACTGATGTAATTGATGCAGCTGAAAAAAATTACAACATGTCAGTACGAAACAAGGAGCTAGAACAAGAAATCGAGAATTTGCAGTCAGATCTAACTTCAGGATAGTCACAGGTTGGTTGTTGGAACTGCAAAGAAGCTTTAGGATAGTCACAGGTTGCTGATTCATAATGCAGAAAAGGAGAGGGATCAGCTCAGGGAAGACAAGAAGAAGCTAGAGTACTGCATTGAGGATCTGTTGAAGGAACTGAACAAGGCGCGCGAGGGTGAACAAGGACAGACTATAGAGGATAAATGAAATTCAAGATGAATAATTTATGTTGTGCCAATGCCTGAAACTAGTTAACTCTTAGACTTGCAGTTGCGATTTCTTAACTAAGCCAAACTCAATCCTCGAGCAAACTAATTTCAGATGAACACACATATCATGCATAGAGATAAGTTCACGCTTACAAAATCACAACTTCAGAGGATAAACTAGGCAGTTCAGTACTAAATAGACATATGTTGTGTTCAAGCGATCCTAGCCCGGAGCTGCTTGTTTTCCTCCCTAAGCTCGGCCAGCTCCTTCAGTAGTTGGTCATTCTTTCATGATCTCCGTCTGCTTCCTAGCCGAGGTGCAACCTTCACTGTGTAGCTTCGCCCAGCCAGCGTTTAACTCCTTCAGTTTCTGGCACTTGACAAAAAGGACGAGGACTTCAGCACGTAGGTGGTCAAAGGCCAGTTTTTGGGAATTCTGCTTCTCCCTTTGGATTGCTATCTTGTCATTTAGCCAGAGCGCCAGGTCCTGGTCGATCTTTTGCCTCTTTCTCTACAACAAAAAAAATATTATGGTTTGTTCAGTTCACGAGGACAAGCTAGTTAGTTTCCATAATTGATTAAGTCGACTAGTGGCACTGTCATAATTTCAAGGAAGAAGCAATCTAGGACTAATCAACATTTTATGAATCCACTAGTGGCATTGTCATAATTGCAATTTCAAAGACAAATAAGATTTATCTGCAGTTTAGTGTGTTGTGGGTTTTTGCCAATATCACCAAATAGTAGTGGGAGAGTGGCAAACTCATAATGCAGAAACTCATGTCCAGATACATAATGGAAAGAGCACATGGTGTCCATTCATGAACATGAACACCAACACATGTCCAAATAGATAAGGAGTTCCCCTATGATTCTTATTGAACCCTGTAATGGTAAGTAGACTTGGGCATTGCTCCTGGAACCCTATACATTACAAAAGGAGTGGAGGACGAACTGATATTCGTGTCCCCGTTAACGGGAATTAGACTTGGTGTCGTCGGATTGATGACAAGTACGCCATGAGGGGGTCCTCGAGGCGTGCGAAGAGAGGCGTGTGAGTCGTACGGTGTTCCGGGACAGTGAGCACACAAGTTTACCCAGGTTCGAATCCGCTGGCTTTGGACGGATCCTACTCCTACTAGCAATCCAGTAATACGGCAGAGCCGGAATATGGGTTACAAGGGGTTCGTCTGTGTGAGTTGAGATTGTAGACTATTGGGTGCCCTAAAGGCTCTCTCTAGGATGACTTATATAGACATCTGACCTAGGGTTTATAGGAGAGATCTATCCGAATATGACTAAGAGTCGGTTACCGAGTACATCTTGGACTACAAGTAACATTATGGGCCTATGTCGGTAAGTCTTCTGGGCCTTCTCGTAGCCGGACTGGACTCCGTCTCTTCTCCCTGACTGGGCCGCCCGTGAAGCAAAGCTCTAACCTGAAGTGGGCCACCTTGGTCAGCGAGGAACTGTGAGGATACTCGGGAAGTATATCCCCAACAGCAGCCCCCGGAAGTCTCCAAGATCCAAAGTCGGATTCACCATTGTCTAGCTTGATCTTCGGCTTGCAGAATCTTGAAGGGTTCCTAAAACTTGAAAACAAAAGATACGATCTGGGTCTCAAAAATAAGTCGGACATATCACTACATTAGTCATGTTTCCAGCTCGTAATTCAAACAAAGCCGGAACTTGGTCTCTGACGTCTTCTGACACCAGTCATGGTCAAGTCACGTCACTGACAGACATTTCCTGTCAGCACGACCGTTGGTGGGTCCGACTTTTGTAGAACCGAGGCGCCGTTTTAATGCGTGCGTGGAGATCGAGGTGACGTAATCATCGCGCGGAGGTTTCCCTGTCCTTTCCACGACGTGTGGCACGGTTAATGTGGCATTTGCATGAATCTTGGCGCGGTCAGTGGTTATAAGGGGTGAGGATTCCTTTAACTCGTCTTCCTCACCAATTCCCACGCCGTTTCCTTCTCCTCCACTTCTCCCACGTGCACAGAGCTCCCTTGCCCCCAAAAATTCCCAGCGCCGCCCATCCAAGGTCACCGGCGCACCCGGAAAATGGCTTCCACTTCATCTTCCGGCAAAGTAGCGACGGTAGCGATGGCAACGGCGGCGGAAAAGGAGAGCAATCGCGAGGTTTGATCCCGTGCGTTCTCGATGACGATAAGCTCCGCGGCATAGAAGAAGAAGGGCTCCTCCGCGCTGGCGACTAGCGGAGCGGCTTCGGCGAAGCCATCCCCAAACCTCGCAACAGTGAGCGGGTGCACTTTGGCAATCACCTAGACAGAGGTTTATCCTTTCCTCCCTCAGATTTCTTTTCTGAGGTGATAGATCACCATCTCCCCGAACTCCATCTTAGAGATGAGCGCTTATGCATCTTTGTGCGAGGGGTATCTCAGCATTAGGCCGAGTCTCACTCTTTTCTGCTATTATTTCCATTTCTGGAGAAATTCCATCACTGCCGGTAATCCTTACATTACAGGTACGATTAGTTTTTTGGTTAGGCGTGAGCGTGTTTATCCTCGGATTTTAGGTAGTGAGTCGGTCAAACAATGGCCGGCTACCTTTTTCTACCACAAGGATATACCCGCTCCCGGCAAAGACACAGCTTTGCTGGCTTTCGTCGATGGAGACGCCACGCCTCAAGCATCCTGGGACAAGGTCGCTATGGCTCTCAGTGACGATCTGCTTCTCGCCAAGAGGTGGATCGAATATCTGATGAAGCACAAGGGCCTAAGAGGGTCCGACTTGGTCCAGTGCTGGGTGGCACGCCGGATCCAACCTCTCCAGCACCATGGCGACCGACTGATGCATTCCATGGACGTCAAAGAAGGACTCCCTCCGCATCAGCTCCAAGGCTTTAAAGCCGCAAGATTATATAAGCCAAATCAAATGGCGGATAAGGGAGAAGATTGATAGGAAGATTCCGGAGCTGTCCCTAGAAATGCATACAGCGGAAAATCCTGTCGTGCTGGTGAGCTTTAGCAACAAACCTTTTATGTGTTTCACCTTTAAGTTATTTCGCAATACTGAGATACTATCTTCTTTTCAGCTTGCTGACCTCCCTGAGTCGGAAGTAGGTCCTATCGAGGGATATCCTCCCGAGTTTTCTCAGGAGGAGGAATTGGTCCCACTGCCGGACGTTGTGCCTAAGAAGCGCAAAGCTCCAACAGTGGCTATAGGCACAAAGGAAGTGCCAGTTGTGAAGAGGTAACTTTCCTCACAACTTCAGCCTTTGTACTTTACTCTTGATTTCTTCCGAGATGTAATGTTCTTCACTCTATTACCTTCTCAAAGCTAAACACATTATCAAGGGCAAGGGGAAGGGAACTACTTCAAAGCCCCTGTGTTAGACGAAGCTAACTTTGGCTTCTCCTGATGTGGCTCCTCCGACTCCTGCCCCTCAACCTTCTGCAACACCGAAGATTACTCCATCTCCGATTGTTGAGAAGATCCGGCTCCATCAGCAGAGCCAGGGATCCTTGAATCACAGACTGACGTCCCCATGAGTGACTCAGGTATTGATAAGGGTGAACCCTCTCCGGGTAATGATCCCTTGGCAGAAATATTCACCGACAACCTCCTGAGCAATCCGGGTATTGCCAAATTTGGCTTATCTCGGAAATCTGGAGAGGAGATCCAAGGGTTGGCCAAGGAATGCCTAGAGAGCCGAACCATTTCTTCCGAAGAAGAAACACAAGAAGCGGAGGACGTCAAGTACTACGATCTTCTGTAACAAGTCCGCCTTCAAGACGAGGGACTGAGAGCTGGCGTATTACCACCTCCACCAGTGATCCCGCTCACCCTTGCCGAGAAGGTTACTACTGAAGTGAATATGTGCCTGAGCAAGCTCACAAATGAACATCATGTAAGTCAGAATTCCAACTCACGTTTTTCTTTAAGGTACTTCATATCATATCCTCTAGCCCCCAAGCATGAAGTTGGATAGACAATCCGGGTGTATGCTTCCTTAGGATGCCAATGAATGAACTAGTGTAGCCCCCAAGGCTCGTGCTGATATTAGCTACAATATTAGCCCGAGTCTTTAGTAGACTTCTGACTCTGGGTATTCTGACTTATAGAAAGTTAATTCATATAACCAGGAATTGTTGAAGAATATCTGCAACAAGCAGAGAGATATCAAAGCTCTCCGACTTGAAAATGCCAAACTAAAAGTTTCCAAGGATGAGGCCGAAGGTAAACATTCCGAGACTCAAACCTTGTCTTGCATTTTTATAATCGCATATTTTTGTTGAACTGTTGTTCTTTTTAACTTACAACACTGGTAAAGCAGTCATTTGCTATGATTGAAGAGGCCCAGAATCTAAAGACCTTGGTGGTGGGAAACAAAGATCTCCTCCAAGAGCTAGACCAGCTTAAGGTGGATCATGAGAAGAGCATTGCTCAAGTTCTCGAATCCTCCTCCATGGCCACCATGCAGCGTGGTCGCAAGATTGCACTCCACGAGAAGAAAATCTCGGATCTTACCAATGAATTGTTCAGAGAGAGGGACATTTCTGAAGCATTCCGAGCTAAACTCCAGAGTCTTTGTGAGCAGAAAACCAAAGTCGATGATGTCATCTTTGGTATGTTTACATCTTTCTGACTTGTCTACGTTCTTCGACTCTTTAGATGTCGGATTTTTTTAACCGCTTTGCATTATATGCATAGGTCCAATGAACTTGACGGACTCCGCATCTGCCGAGCCTCGCACCCACTAGCTTACCCAAGTCGGTGATTTGCTTCATGACTTCCGCCAATCCCTCGAGGATATTGGCGAAGCTCTCAAGGTTCCGGATATGCACAGCATGTCCGACTTTCAGGTGCGGGACAAAGCAAAGGAGATGCCGCAGCTTGTCTAGGACTGGAACATGTCCTACGCGTGATCCGTAGCGCAGAACGCTCTCACAATGGTCATGAGCCACCATGGAAGGATGGAAATCTGGCAAGTGACCAGAGGGTATTCTACTATGGACGAAGACGACCAGGGACAAGATATCAAAGCCATCATGGACTCCTGCGCCCGATATGGGTGCCACGTAGCTGATTTGACCAGCTACGACACTGCCTTCTTCACCCGCGTGGACAGGCCGCCTCCGCCTTCTGAAGAAATAGCCGAAGTTTCCGACAATGACCAAACCATGTCAGATTTGGACATCTCAGATCGTTATCAAGGTGCGGCTGATGTATCCACCGAGCCGGCAGCTCCTACCTCTCCGCCTGCATCATAAGTCATCAAAAAGAAACAAATGTGTTATTCTGAAAACATTATGGATCTGAAAATAAGTAATGTGATACTTTTGCTAGTGCTAAGTTTTTATCTATTTAGCACTTTTTACTTAAGTTTTTGTGTGCCTGGAATGTTTGCATAAGCACTTGTATTTTTTGTCTGTACTTATCGTTTATCTGGATTTCCGCCTCGTCCCTTTTGTGAGCCGGCTAAACCTTTAGCACGGAAACTTTGCCTAGCAACGGAGCTCAATTGCTAAACCAGTTTAAACTCGGAAACAAAGCCGCCTTCCAGTACCAACAATTCACTACTCGGAAAATACCCGCATTCGGCAATCAGACAAACAATCAAAGTATAGACTAGAAATTTTAGATTCATACCCGAGGGTAGCAATTTTAGAATCAGAAATGTAAACCGGAACAAACATGAGCACAAAGTTCTTTCAAGTATTCTGGGATTTTCGACGTGTCACATGATCAATTGGAAATAAGATGGTAACAACTTCTCAGAAAAAACTTGAGGCAACCAAAACTTTTATTTCTCACAGAACATTTACACATATATGATTACAAAGAAGGATAAACTAAGAATAAAGGGGACGTAGCTGAGCAATATTCCATGGTCTGTCTAACTCATCCGAATTTGTACTTCCTCCAACCCTCTTTCTCTTCTTAGTAGCAGGTCTTTCTTTGACTAGCCGCATATCAGTTAGGTAGTATGAACCATTGTGCAATACTCGACTAACTAAAAATGGCCCTTCCCATACTTGGGAAAGTTTGTGCTTTCTTTGTTGCATAATCCGGAGAAGCAAATCACCCTTATTGAAAGACCGGTTTCTGACTCTCTAGCTATGATACTTGCGTAACTTCTGCTGACAGGCTATTGATCTCATTTCGGCAATGACGCGAACTTCTTCGACTAAGTCAAGATCATTTTGTCGAGAAATCTTGGCATCCTCTTCGATATATGCGAACACTCTAGGAGAAGTGTGAATCAAATCACTAGGAAGAATTGCTTCTGCGCCATAGACCAAGAAGAAAGGTGTGTATCCAGTTGACCTGTTCGGAGTTGTTCGTGAACTCGATAATACACAGGGTAATTCCTCTGCCCAAGCCCCCGCATCACATCGTAGTGGTGCTTCGAGTCTCGGTTTTAGGCCGTGTAGGATTAGACCATTTGCTCTTTAAACTTGTCCATTAGCTTGCGGATGTGCGACTAACGCAATGTCAAGCCGGATATTTTGCTCGTTGCAGAATTCGGCAAGTTCTCCCATAGAGAAATTACTCCTGTTGTCCGTGATAATACTATGCGGATAACCATACCGGATTATAACATCCTCGACAAATCTTTTGGCTGTTGCTCCATCATAACTAGTGACATGTTTAGCCTCAATCCATTTGGTGAATTTATCCACTATCACTAAGAGGTGAGTAAATCCACTTGGAGCCCGTTTAAACGGTCCTACCATGTCAACCCCCCGGACCGCGAAAGGCCATGTTATACGTATTGTTTGCAGCTGATCAGCCAGAACGTGACCTTGTTTGGCGTACTTTTGGCAGCCTTTGCACGTCTTGACCAGCCGTTCGGCATCTGCCCTGGCTGTAAGCCAGAAAAAACCGTGTCGAAGAGCTTTTGCCACTAAAGATTTGGCTGCAGCATGGTGACCACACTCGCCTTCGTGGATTTCTCTTAAGATTTCCACTCCTTCTTCCGGAGATACGCAGCGCTGAAAAACCCTAGACACACTCCACTTATAGAGCTTGCCACTAATTACAGTATAGGATTTTGCCCGAGGACGATCTGCCGGCTCAGAACTTCGTCTTCGGGTAATTTGCCATCTACCAAATAGTCAAGGTAGGGTTGAATCTAGCTAGGAATTACGGCAAGAACTGGTATCAAAGGTGAGTCGGATTTGGTCGGATATTCCTCGTCCACTCCCTTTATTGAGGGAACTTTGAGGTGCTCTAAAAAAGTGCATCTGCTTCCTCATTTTCTGCTCGAGGGATGTGTTGAACCTCAAACCCTTCGAATGATTTAGATAGATCATCGAAGACATCTTTATATGCTGCCATGTGCTTATTTGCATTACAAATATCCGACACTTCCTAAGCCACAAGATCCGAATCTCCGTAACACATCAAACGTCGGATGCCGATATCCTTAGCAATCCGGATTCCATGCAGCAGTGCTTCGTACTCGGCAATATTATTTGTCGTTGTGAAGTGTATCTGCAGCACGTATACAAGTTTATCTCCTTGGGGTGATTTGAGCACCACGCCAGCCCCCGAGCCCCCACGAGCCTTAGATCCTTCAAAATATAGGGTCCAATATTCTGACTCAGGGAGGGTCATATTCTCCTTTGTCTCTGTCCAATCAGCAACAAAGTCAGCAAAGATTTGGGATTTGATTGATGTCTGACGTTTATACTCAATATCGAAAGTTGAAAGCTCTATGCCCCATTTTGCGATGCGACATGTAGCCTTGTTGTTGTTGATTATATCTCTCATGGGAGCTGTACTCACCACAGTAATTGGATGTTCCTGAAAGTAGTGCCGTAACTTATGAGATGCAAAGAACACACAATAAGCCAGCTTTTGATAGTACGGATACCGCTATTTTGATTTAGTTAGGGCTTCGCTGAGATAGTAAGTCGGACGCTGCACCAGGTGTTCCTGACTTTCCTTTGGTCTCTCCACTACCATGACGACACTGACGAACCTGTTTGTCGCAGCGAGATAAAGCAACATCAGTTCCCTTGGTTCCAGTGCTGTGAGGATAGGAGCAGATGAGAGTACTTCTTTCAAGTCTTGTAGTGGAGCTTCAGCTTCATCAGTCCAAACGGATTTCTTGGTCTTTTTCAGGAGCTGGTAAAGTGGTGCGGCTCTTTCTCCGAGCTGGCTTACAATCTGACTGACTGCAGCAATGCAACCAGTGAGTCTTTGAACGTCCTTCAGGCGAGTTGGCCTGGAAATATTGAGTATAGCCTTAATCTTGTCTCAGTTCACCTCTATGCCTCTCTGAGACACAATGAAACCTAACAATTTTCTGGCTGGGATTCCAAAGAAACACTTCTTCAGATTAATCATTATGTTGTATTTTCATAGATTGGCGAACGTTTCCTCCAAGTCAGAAATTAATGTTTCCTTCTTTTTGGACATCACCGCGATATCATCCACATATGCATGTACATTGCATCCGATTTGATCATAGAGGCAACGCTGCATAGTGCGTTGGTACGTAGCTCCTGCGTTCTTCAGCCCAAAGGGCATCGTAACAAAACAAAAGGTTCCGAAGGTGGTTATGAATGAAGTTTTGATTTTATCCGATTCCTTCATCCGAATTTGGTGATAACCGGAATATGCATCAAGAAAACATAGGAGTTCCGAGCCTGCCGTACAATGGATAACTTGATCAATCCTAGGCAGAGCGAATGGATCTTTGGGACAAGCCTTGTTCAAGGCAGTATAATCAACACACATCCTTAAATAAGTGGTGTCCTTTTTAGGGACTATTAAAGGGTTGGCCAACCAATCAGTATGGATGACCTCTTCTATGAATCCGGCTAACTCGAGCCAGGCTAATTCCTTAGCTATTTCCTTACGCTTTACATTGCCAAAATGACGTAGTGACTGTTTGACGGGTTTAGCGTTTGGGTTTACATTTAGAGAGTGCTAGGCAAGTTCCCTAGGTACTCTGATCATGTCAGATGGCTGCCATGCGAAGATATCTTGATTTACTTGGAGGAACTTGACGAGCGCGCTTTCCTATGCGCTATCGAGGCCTACGCCAATTGGGTTACCTTGGAGGGGTCATCATCCTTCAACGGCGTCTTCTTTGTCTCCTCCGATGCCTTGAACTCTCGATTCGGCTTTGTCACTGCCTTCTTCGTTGCGGGCATCTCGGACGGATCTATGCTCTTCTTGATCTCCTGGTACTCCTAGGCGTGCAGCACGGCTTCAACAAAGGCGACATTTCCATCCTCGCACTCCCGCGCTTTCTTCGGGTCTGCCCTAATGGTGATAACACCGTTGGGACCTAGTTTCATAATATTGTAAATGTAACACGGACGAGCTATAAAAGCCCAGTAAGCCGGATGTCCGAATATAGCGTGGTATGCGCTCTTGGACGCGACCACTTTGAAGGAAAGTGCTTCCGTCCGATAGTTATTTGGAGTTCCAAAGGTAACATCCAAAGTTATTTCTCCGAGGGAATTTTCCTGTGTTCCTGGGACAACTCCGTGAAAGATCACAAAGCTGTAGTTCAGCTGGGTCTCCGAGATCTTCATCCGGCGTAACGTTTCGACATACAGAATATTAATGCAACTGCCACCGTCCATGAGAGACTTGGAGAAACCATAGCCGTCAATAAGTGGATTGATGACTAAGGCGTACTTTCCTCGCCTGTGCAACTTAGGCGGATGATCAGCGCGGTCAAAGATGATTGCCACTTCCAACCAGTACAAGAATTGAGGGACAGCTGGAACTATTGCATTGAGCTCATGTAGAACTGCATTCTTGACCTTTGCTGGTTGAGATCCGACGAAGGTGACGTAAGTGTCTTTCTTGGTCGGAAATTTTTTCTTCCCTTCCGGATTTGGATTTGAAGCGTCAGCTTCCTCCATGTCAGAATCTTCCTTGGTCTCTTTCTCCTTTTCGGGATTCTTCTTTCCCTTTTTCCGCTTAGCCATGTAGCCAGCGGTATCATCTCTCTTAATGTCGTCATTAAAATGACACTCGGTGTTTGTGTGAGATGAGCCCCCATTGGCGTCTAGGTGATGCACACATGGGTTATTGGCAATGTCGGCCCAAGAGTAGGTTTTTCCAAGTTGCTGGTCTCCTCTACCTTGAACTCTGGACATTCCACGACCGCGTCCGTGGCCACGGCCACGTCCTCCTCGTCCTCTAGACCCGAAATTAGCAGTGACCCCTGCCATTTCCGCGTTGGGTTTTTCTCTTGAGGTATTATTGCGCTTCTGAGCCTGTTGCTTTGGTATTTTGCCGATTGTGGCACAACCAGGGCGTTCAGTAATCCCTCTGTGTCGTCGTCAGCATCTGCATACTTGCTCGCTGTTTCTATCATCTCTCCCAAATCAGTGACATTGTCACACTTCAAGCGATGACAAAATAAACCAATTGGGAGACCTGCAATGAAAGCTTCAATCGCAGTTTGGTCGTTTACTCCTTCACATGATTTCTTGGTGTCGATCCATCGTCCGAGATAATCTTGACAAGTTTCTCTAGCTTTCTGGGTGCAACGTTGTAGATATCCTACCGCACAGGGCCTCCGGTATATGTTCCTTCGAAATTCCAAAAGAATGCACTTTACATGTCATACCAGTTGTGGATGGTGTTCTCCGAAAGTTCATTGAGCCGTGATCGTGCCGTCTTCTGCAACATGAATGGGAGATATCGGGTTGCGACCAGGCTATTTCCGCCTTTGGCGATACAGCAAGCTTGGAAGAAATCTTGGAGCCAAGTATCTGGCCGAGCTATACCGTCGTAGGCTTGAATGTGCCTTGAGATAGCAAATCCTTCCGGGAATTTTGTAGCTCTTATACGTGGTCCGAAGCACTTTGGGCCCACGTATATATCATCATCTTTCATAACACCGCGCCTCTATATTGGAGTTAATCCGGTGTCGTGCATCACTTGGAGACAAAGACCGTCGTCCTGAGTGATGGCTATGGCTGTGGTGCCTTGGAGCCGGACTTTGGCTTCTACCACCAGCTCCTCTGCCACGACGTCCTCCTTGGCCTCCTTGAGAGCCGTTGTGATGGCTGCTTGGTGGAGAGGGTGGGGCAGTTGGGTTGTTTCCGGCTGATCGTCGTCCTTCGTCCGGAGTGTCATTATTCCGGTTCCGGGGAGGGTCTTCATTGCGACGAACCCCCTGCCGGCTTGTCTCGACATGGTTTCCGTTGTTCCTTCGATCATCACTCCCACCATGGTGGGGCTCAGCCGGACAGTTTGTAGGTCTAGGAGGTGGCATCCTTTGACGGTCCTCCTCCCGACGTTTCTCTTTGTCTTCTCCCCTACGATCGTTCGACTCTCATGTGGGAGTGTTTCTCGAGTACAGTGCAGCAATTGCTTCTTGCTCGGCAGCTAGAGCAACATTGCGCAAGTAACGTGCAGCTCTGTGATGCTGTCCTGATGAAGTTGTCTTCCCGTCGGTCGGAACGGTGATGCTGTTCCGGAACATGCTGGGGCCTTATATCATTCCAGGCTGAGTCCGTGCGACATTGGTCGGATTTGGAGACCAGTTTTCTTCTTCCGGACTTTGCGGCCCTTTGCTGTTCCAGACCCTTGCTACGTAGCTTGATGCCAATCAAACCTGTTCTGGCCCTGGATTATTCGACAGGATATCTCGTGCTGCGACAGTGTTCTGTACAGGTGTTGGATACACCAGATCTCCCTAGCTGTCGAGATTTGGCATCCCTGTGTCTCCTTCGAAGAGAACCTTGTGTACTTCCGGGAATTGATCGTCACCTGTGTGATGTTTCTGGGTGTTCTGATGCTGCCAAGAGATGTACTTCTCCGTAGTTTCCATGTGTTTCTTCTCCTCCTTGATGTTTTTGGCTTCATCCAGGAGTACTTGGCGACGCGCTTCTAGGGCCTAGGCCCTTTCATCCAGTTCTTCGGCAGTAAGTTCTGCAGCTGTAGGGATAGGTTCGGTTAATGCATCAACGATGATTTTACACGCACCTTCGGTGATCACGTGTCCATCCCACCGATTCTTCTTTTGGGTCGTGTGGGATAAGTGCTCAATTTGAGTCTTCTTCATATTCCTCGGCAATCACTTCCTCTAGCGGAAGATTTTTTGACGGGGTCTTGTTCTTCTTCTTTGCCTTCTTGGCAGCGCCAGTAGCAAAGATGACTTTGGGTCCGTTTCCTAGAGTCAAGCTATGATCGGTACTTTCGGACATCGAGACCTCGGGATTATCTCTGATTTCCATGTCATCCTGCGCTTTGGGAGAGTTTTCCCCGGATCCTCCATCCATGGCTTCCTCTTCCTCTGTAGCTTTGGAGTTATACTCCTCTTCATACTATGTGGAGAACTTTTGGAAATCTGCCGACGTCATCGAGTCATCCGAGGATGCGGGTACGTCGGCGTTTGTTCCGATCGCCTCCAGTACTAAGTCTGTCTTTTCTCTAGCATCGGTAGAGCCGGATCCGGATCCAACGTATCTGACGAAGTGTGACGTGTGGGTCCTGAGGTAGTCACGGCTTTCCCCGTGGGCTTCCTCGAAGATCCTAATGGTTTCGAGAACCTCATCCACGCTTGCATCTTCTCGTATCATGCGCCTCAACGTATGCCTTAGGAATGGTTGATCTGTTATGGCGTTGGCAAAGCCGGAACCATGGTTGATACTATGCTCCTCCTGGATTTCAACCTCAGCAGACAGATCGATCTGGGATGTGATCTCACCCGGGAGATCCACTCTAGATTCGACTTGAACCGCAAGATCTCCTTAGGCTCAGCTTTCTCCACTATCTCCGCGATTGGTGAGGGTTGGGTGGGATTAGGGATTTCTAAAATCCGGAACTCTGCCGCCTCCGCGGACAAAGGGGACCCAGAAATTTCTTCTACCTCTATCATCATCGCTGGGGTGGGTGGGGCAGGTTCAGCAAAACTGATGTAAACATCGATCTCACCGAAAGACATGATGGTGTAGGTGGTCATGGCCTCCCTAACTGGAATCCAGGTCTCATCGAGAATGATGAGAGGGATGTCATTGGCATAGAGGATGCGACCGACGGTGATAGTATCGTCGATTCTAATTCTTGCAGATTCCGCTCGGAATGTAGATCCGAAGCTCACTTGCCCCACGGTGGGCACCAATTATCGTCGGATTGATCACAAGTATGCCACGAGGGGGTCCTCGAGGCATGCAGAAGAGAGGGGTGTGAGTCGTACGGTGTTCCGGGACGGTGAGCACACAAATTTACTATAACATCCCAAAACTTTAATCCAAGGTTATTAAGATCCAAATCATCAAAATTAGGGTTAACAAAAACTTTTCCAATTAAAATTATTAAAGCATTCATATGTGTGTGCATTTAAATAGAAGTTGTTTGGAATTTCCATGATTAAGTGATCCATTGCTTGTAAAATGATTATTAGGTGAAATAAACATCATCTAGATCATTCCCAAACAAATCCCAAAGAAAAACAAATCGAAATGAATAAAAGAAAGAAATGGTCATTTCTGCCATTTTAATCAACATGCCTACTCTGGCTATTCATAGTACTCAAAACCTAACAGAAACAATTTTGGATCTTTGCACCCCTTGCTAGTACATGTAATAATGTACCAAGGCCCACATTGTGTTCTGCCAAAAACTTTCAAACACTATTTTTAAATGGCATTTGAAAATTGAATCTAGTTCATATGGGAAGATCCCACTTATTAAAAAACCACTCAGATGAGCTCCATTTTCAAAACCAAAGCAACCATAGATGATCAAGCTTATGACTAACACACCCACCAAAAATCTTTTCAAAATTCAAAACTAAATTTCTTTTGGCCATTTTCACAAACACTTGGCAGGCAGGATTCACACCTAGTATTAGCTTACTGTTTTCTACAGGGTTTTGCCACCCATTTGACCTCAAATTACTCCCTCTGTCTCCATTTGATCTAACCAAGGCATAATCAACCGAACCCTTTGTCCCTAGCAGCAGTACCGCGCCACCCCAAGGACATGCTTACCGGCCAAACTTGCCAACGCAGCAGCATACCGCCCCTCTCTCTCTCGCCATGTCTAGGAGCTAGACCAGACCACACCACCGCCCTCTGTCCCCTCCCCGAGTACAGCCGAGCCGTGGACAACCCGCAGAGCACCGCGCCTAGAGCGTCTGCACCATGCCGAGCATGCGCCAGAGCGCCTCGCCCGACAAGCATGCACACGCAGAGCCTCGACCGCAGCCCGCGCTAACCGCTTCGCCACGACCCCTGGAACCACCCGGACATGCCCGTTCGCCGCTGTTTGACTCGCAGCCACCGCACGTCGTGTCGAACGCCGCCTCTGCCGCTCAGAGCGTGAGCACCGCCCGGCCGTTTGCCACCGCCCCTAGCCACACATTTAAGCCATAGAGCACCGCCAGGAGGCAGGCCACCGCCCCTACCTCAAGCCACGCCGCTAGCACGCTATGCAACCCTCGCCGGAGTCGCCCGCCCATCCCTTTCGGTCGCCTCGTCGAGCTATAAATAGAGGCCACCCAGCACAAACCACTCACACCATTCCACTCCCGTCTCCTCACTGGTCCTTCCCCACCTCTAGCCGGAGCAGCTCAAGCACTTGTTCGCCGGAATTTCGCCGGAGGAGCCTGCTGTAGAGGAGGAGAAGGCGCCTTCGATTTCGTCCATCCCAGGAGCTGCCGTGACCACCCATGATCCTGCCGTCGACAGCACATTCAATTTCCCGCCTCACCATCGTCGCTGGAGCCCTGGTATGCCCCCTGAGCACCCCCACCGAGCTGCTAGGGTTAGACCTTGCCGGCAACCTTTCCGTCGTCGACGACGAGCCCTAGCCGTAGATCCTAGTTCTAATCGAACGGCCCACATCGCCCCATACCGCTTCGCGTGTAAAGAGCTGCTGACCGGTGGATCCCCCCTGTCAGCTATCCTCTGTGCCACGGAACGCCACTGGGCTGACCCATATTCTTTTCCACGCGACCCATTTAATTCAAACTTAGATTTTTCTATTAAGTCTAAACCTAGTTTTTTTCCCTTAGTTTGAAAATCAATTCAGAGAGATTTACAAACCCAAATGAAGTGATTCCAATTGTGTTAGAAAGCTACTGAAAAGATCTACCCATTGCCCGTTGGATTTAATTCAATTAGAGTTAGACATCACTCCTAGTAAAAATAACAAGACATCAGCTTTTGCACATTCAAACATTTTTATAAAATCAACCATGATAGCTTTTGAGTTGATTCCAACTCTCAAAAATCACATTTCACCATACCTATCTCAATATGTAATAATATTAGGGTTTACATGCAGTGACTTTGGACTAGTACCAAAATAATGCTATATAGGCATTTCTAGTCAATTTAAATCATTAAATAATAAACTTAAACTTAAGTAAATACAATCCAACCCTTAAATCACATTCCCAAATGATAGAATATGTGGTGATGACATGTTTCCACATGATCCCATATTTTAAGTGGTGAATATTAAATCTTTGTTAAATTTTCAATGAGTAGAAATTACTTTTCTTAAATAAAAAGAATGAAACTATTTAATAAAACTTTTGATGCTTGTGATGATAATAGATCATCAAATGTGTGCCTTAGAGTGCTAATTAGACTAGTTAAGTATTGTTTGGTGATTGTGTACTCCGTGTGTATTTATAGACAATAGGACCGACCAAGCTTTCTAGGAGGAGGAGTTCTATCAAGAGGAGGAAGAAAACTTCAACCACTACACTGCACAAGGCAAGCCACCATTAACAATGAAAGCTAACCCTTGCACGCTAGATAATATAAGTAGATGCTTTAGGCATGCTTTGGCTCTACCACTTTGACTATTACTTACCCCAAGTATTATTTTTCCAAGCTTTACTTCCTTTATTTTACCAAACTCCTTTACTTGTTTTGAAGGTAGCATAAAGAGTATAAAAATTGACCTAATAACCTTAGATGTCATTCTATGGCACGAGATTGAATCCATCTTTCCACCTTAGTGAACACTCTTAACTTAGTAGTTTAGAGTAGATAAAAACTTGAGTCACTTTAGATGGGAATACTTGGTGAAAATGAATTATGAAAATCTAGGAATGATGAGTCATTCCATTGAGATGTTTTGACATCTGTTGAGAAACACAAATGGTTTTTGATGGTGAGAATGTTGATGCATGAGTCTTAACCCCTTGTTCAAAACTGATGGTTCGATTCAGATGCGATAACATTCCAAATTTACCGTACAACTATAATACCTGAATTGGGTATGGCTTAGCCAGAAATTTATATGCATTAGTATTAGTTCCTCGCAGGAGAGGTTTGAGATGAGGCTACCTCTCAATGTTGTCCACCTATGCAGTGCCCAAGATGACATATGGTACTGGTTGGGAGGCCATGCTCATAGGAGAGGTGCTTATACTAGGGTGTGTAAAGGAAAGGTTATGTTTGATTATCTGCATACTAAGGATGATGATTCAGGGTTATCCCTAACAGATGTATCAATCTTGTGGTGAAAGTGTACCACCTATGCAGAGTGTCAAACTATTCGAATAACCGCGTCTGCGGTTATGGACAGTTGGAATGGCCATACTGTTTCGTTGTCAGATGTTTTCGAAATAACTTATGAAATGAATGATGAATCTTGACTTGACCACAACAGGGTTGTGTTTATGACAATAGCTTCCCAACTTAAGTAATGCTAGAACTTTATTTTATCTTTCTTTGCTTCTGAACTCAGCTTAGGTTTCAAACTTAACTTGATAGTTAAACTTAGAGTTAGCACTTTAATCTAGAACTATACTACTTGTTAGTGGTAGTTTGCGAGTAATTAAATAGTAATCATGGCTTTTGTCCCTCACTATTCTCATGGCCAGACTATGAAGGAGACTACCAAGATGATGGCCAGTAGGATGGCTATGATAACTAGGACTATCTGTCTTCATCAGCATTGCCTGTGCCCCTGAAGATGGACCCCACCGCTACGCTTATTATTTTATTCCGCTGCTTGTTGTATTAAGACTAGATCATGAGATCCTTATTTGTGTAAGACCTTATGTATGGTTTGTAATGGATGATGTATTGTGATATCCAATCTGTTATGTCTCACAAAAATGGTAATCTTGGGATTGCGATGGATGACATACCAGGCATCTGGGATTAAAAATCCGGGTGTTGACAAGTTGGTATCAGAGCCATCATGACCATAGGAGACTCTAGTTATAATGGATGTCCGAACCAAAACTTAATTTCCAAACCAAAGTGAGTATTTATGAAAAACTATTTCCTCTCTTATCCTTGGGAACTCATTCTTTCTCAAAAATTCATGTTCCTCAAAATTCTTACATTACTACTTAAAATTTGACACACTTGATCACTTCACTAATTTCTCATCCTTAATTCTTGTAGATGGAGACTCAGTTCAGCAAGTTCTACCAGTTGGGAAACGGAGGTCAGTTGATCTTCGAGAGGGATCTAGATTCACTGTTGGAGTTACTGGGACGCCCACATCCGGAGTTTCTTGGAGCTCAAATTCCAGGACCCCTAGGAGGAGATTAAAGTGGCTAGTCACGCTGGCCTTAGAGGAAGCATAGAAGCACCAACGTCCAGGAGAATCGAGTTCTCTGTAAGGGAAAACAACTGGCTAGATGGATTATCCAGGGCAATGCATGAAGCTCTCACTCGTCTATGTGCCCTTAGTGTCAACCAGATCCAAGGAACCCGTTTTGCTCACTATGCAAGACGTGACTTCATGGGAATGCCGATGGAGATGCCGAGTCATCGAGAACTGAAGCGCCAAGTGGAGAACCTCAACTTCCTGTTGTACGATCGTCAAAGGGAGTTAGACAATGCTAGGGAGTTCGCCAACCACAACCGTGCCATCGCAGCCTAGAAGGCCCATACTTTCTCACTGCTTGTCCAGGATCGTCAGTCTCTTCGCCTCTAGTGCGAGAAGAAGGATTGCACCATCGCCCGTCTTCACAAGAAGGTGGCCGACCTTGCGAAGACCATCATGGAACAAGAAGCTCAGCTTGCAGCAAAGGAAGAAGAAGAGGAGGGTGAAGATATCCAGGGAGACATGGATTCTTACCTCAACAATGATGATGACTTTCTGGAGGATGCCGTGGACTTCTACACTGACGATGAGGAGATTTCATCGACGATGAGTAGATGCACTAGAGCACTGTGGTAGAATGAGATGTACGGTCCCACTGTATCGTAGCTTGTAGAATGGTTCTTAAAACCATCTGTTTTCCTTTATTGTTGTGGTGTGTGTTTGTATCGTGTGCTTGTTTGAGTGAATGAAATGGAGTTAGTTACAAAACCTGAGTCAAACTCAAAGTTTTAGCTTTGAAACCAAAACCATGAACCTTAGAACTTTCCCTCTTACCCCTTTAGCTACCTCGATCTTCAGATGACTCGTGGAAACCAAGGAGGGAGCAGCTCGTCGCAAGATCCAATGCTATAGATTATGCAGATGTTAGTTGCAGAACGTGAAGCAAGCAGGGCAGATCGTCAGGCCAACTTAGCAATATTGCAGCAGATAGCTCAGATGGCCCAGGACAACCAAGGCCATGGAAACCAGGATCACCATGGATCCAAACTCAAAAACTTTTAGAATACCAATCCCCCAATCTTTAACCAAGCTGAAAATCCACTAATTGCTGATGACTGGTTACAGACAATGGAAAACAACTTAGAAGTTGTAGCAGTTGATGACAACGAGAAAGTTCTCTTCGTCACCCACTACCTGGCGGGAGATGCAAGAGCTTGGTGGACTAGTATCCGTAATATGAACCATGGTCAAGTGATGACATGGGAAGCCTTCAAAACCAAGTTCAGCCGAACCCACGTGCTGCAAGGTCTAGTCACCTGACTAAGGGATGAGTTTCGCGATTTGAAGCAAGGCAGAATGACTGTGGTGGAATACCGTGACAGATTCCTATCGCTTGCAAAGTATGCCCCTGATTAGATCAACACAAAGGTCAAGAAGAAGGAGAGATTCCTGAAAGGACTGCATGACGAGATGCAGACTGTCCTTGTCAACATCCGCTTCGAGGATCTCGAAGAGCTAGTCGACTCTGCCATTCAGATGGATGGGAACAAAAATCAGGAAAACGACAACCGTAAACGTCGTATGATGCAGAAATCTGTATCCAACAGTCACCAGAAGCACTGTCCCAACCCCTCACCAGGATATGCACCAAGGAACAACCGACCCGCAATGTCTCGCCCAAGCTACCCAAACCGTAGCGGAGGCAATGTGAAGTCCGGAGGAAACAACCACAACTCCGGCAATGCCAACAACTTCAACCGTGCACCTCCCAAGACCAACAACAACAACAACACTGCACCCAGAACTGGCAGCAATGCTGTCCCTATCGCAGCAAAATACAAGTCCCATATCACTTGTTTCGAGTGTGGAGTGAAGGGTCACTATTCCAATGAGTGTCCCAAAAAGACTGCCGCCACTGCCAATGTGAATGCCCCAACTCAACAGCAGCGTCGTGTTCAACCAGGGAGAAGATTTGCCCCAGGGAACCCTCACAACGCAACGGCCATCGCTTCCACATGAACGCCGAAGAAGCCCAAGAAGCGCCAGATGTAGTGCTGGGTATGTTTTCTGTCAACTCAGGTTTAGCAAGGGTATTGTTTGATTCGGGAGCATCGCATTTATTTGTCACCGAAGAATTTGCATGCACTATTAAGATTCACCCAACCAACTTGAAACATGTCATGATAGTTCAAATCCCCGGTGCAACTACAAAGGCTAGGAAAATTTGCAAAGCTGTGCCTATCAGAATACATGGTATAGATTTTTATGCCAACCTAATTGTACTTGGAACCAAAGGATTGGAAGTAGTACTAGGTATGGACTGGATGTCAAGGCATAAAGGACATTATAGACTGTGCCAAGAAAGCCATCACCATGACCAGTAGCTCTGGAGTCACAGTAGAGCATATCTCGGAAACCTTACCTTGTCAATTCAAGTGCAACAAGAGTCTAGCCCTGCCCACCTTAAACCAAGTTAGAGTAGTGTGTGAATACCCCGACGTATTCCCAGATGAATTGTCGGGTATGCCCCCGGATAGGGATATGGAGTTTATTATCGAAATAATCCTCGGAACCGGACCCATAGCCTAGAGACCATATAGCATGAACCCCTCAGAGTTAGTGGAATTGAAGAAGTAGTGGGATGCCATCTTAGCAACTGGCTTGATTCAACCAAGCGCATCGCCATGGAGATCACCACTGTTATTCGTCGACAAGAAAGATGAAGGCAACCGTTTGTGCACAGATTATAAAAAGATGAATGACGTCACCATCAAGAACAAGTACCCCTTGCCAAAGATAGAGGATCTATTTGATCAGTTGACTGGAGCTCAGGTATTCTCAAAGATTGATCTTAGAACTGGTTATCACCAACTTAAGATCCGTGCAACGGATATTCCAAAGACTGCCTTTACTACTCGTTATGGTTTATACGAGTATACGGTTATGTCTTTTGGATTAACCAATGCCCCTGCTTATTTCATGAATCTCATGAATAAGATCTTTAGGAATTTCCTAGATATGTTTGTAATTGTGTTTATCGACGACATCCTTATCTACTCCAAGTCAGAAGAAGAGCATGAGCAACATCTGAGAATCATCCTAGAAACCCTGAGAGAACATCGGTTGTATGCCAAGTTTAGCAAGTGTGTTATTTGGTTGAAAGAAGTAGGATTCCTAGGACATGTTGTGTCTGCCGGAGGAGTCTCTGTTGATCTCGCCAATATCAAAGATGTCGAAGAATGGGAAGCCCCAACTACTCAAACCCAAGTCCGTGCATTTCTCGGATTAGTGGGATACTACCGCAAGTTCGTAGAAGGATTCTCGAGCATCGCGAGACCAATGATCCAATAGCTAAAGAAGGACAAAAAGTTTGAATGGACTCACAAGTGTGAAGCCAGTTTTCAAGAACTGAAGAAGAGATTGATATCAGCCCCAATATTGATCATGCCAGACATCAAGAATCCGTTTGATGTATATTGCGATGCATCCAAGATTGGTCTCGGATGTGTATTAATGCAAGAAGGCAAAGTCATCGCTTATCTGTCTCGGCAACTGAAGTAGCATGAGCAGAACTATCCGACTCATGACCTAGAACGAGCAGCCGTAGTTTTGGCATTGAAGACATGGCGTCATTATCTGATGGGTAATCGTTGTGAGATTTACTCAGATCACAAGGGCTTAAAGTATATTTTCACTCAGAAGGATCTGGATATGAGGCAAAGGAGATGGATAGAGTTAATCCAGGATTATGACCTTGACATTCACTATCACCACGGCAAAGCCAATGTGGTAGCGGATGCTTTTAGCAGATTGCCTTACAGGCTAAACACCATGATCAAGGAGAAGCAGCCAAGTTTGTATGAGGAGTTGGAGCAGTTTAGAACTGAGCTGGTTAGCAAAGGGTTCTTAGCTAGCATTGAACTTCAACCCACTTTGATTAGCCAAATCAAGGAAGCCCAGAAGGGGAATGAAAGTATCGATGGAATCAAACGTCGTATTCGTACAGGAAAGGTACCAGGATTCACCGAAGAGGAAGGAGTTCTGTGGAACAAAGGACGTATCTGTGTGCCAGCAGATTCGGAGCAAAAGCAGGTTATCATGTATGAAGATCATGATACTATTTATTCTATCCACCCCGGAGGAACGAAGATGTATCAAGATTTGAAAGAGCAATTTTGGTGGCACAAGATGAAGAGAGAAATCGGAAGCTACATCGCCAAGTGTGACATCTGTCAAAGAGTCAAAGCAGAGCATAAGATACTCGCAGGACTGTTGCAACCATTGTAGATTCTGGAATGGAAATGGGATTCTGTCAGAATGGACTTTATCAGCGGTTTGCCTACTTCGAGTAGGGGAAATGACTCAATCTGGGTCATAGTGTATAGACTGTCCAAGGTAGCTCACTTCATACCTGTCAAGACTACCTACCAGAGTTCGAAGCTAGCAGAACTGTATATTGCTAGGATTGTTAGTCTGCATGGAACCCCCAAGACCATAGTATCTGATCGAGGAACCTAGTTTACCTCGAGATTTTGGCAGAAATTTTAGGAAGGATTAGGTTGTTGGGTCCGCAGCATAGAAAACAAAAAAAATTCCTACGATGAGAACTACACGCCAAGATCTATCTACTAGGTACAGGGCAACGGGTGGACATACATCCAACAAGATATCCCCTTGCAATATTTCAATATCACATATAACCCATTGCAATATTTCAATATCACATGCAGAACCACTTTTTGCAATTTCACCGAAACAATTTCTGGTTTCTATCGAAACAATCCCTGCGCTTTGCAATTCTTTTGTCTGAAACATATGTGCTCCAAAATTGTGTCCGGTAACTCTTAAGTGTGTCACCCTACGGTAAGCGAATAATGCAGAAATGATCGAGACCCCTCTCCGATCAATAATCAACAGCGGGACCTGGATATCCGTACTAACTCCTACACATTTAAGGATGACTTCTATGATCGTGAGAACCTTTAACGCTAGTAACTAAATGCCTTTGTCTCGCGATATATAACATGTCTGAGATTCGATCATCAGTATCTCCATACCTAGTTTGATCTTGTTACCGACATGCACTCTTTTCTCGTTCTCGTGATATAACATTCTAGTGATCACATCACTTGCTTGCAAGCTATCTTAATGTGATATCACCGAGAGGGCCCAGAGTATATCTATCCGTCATCGGGATTGACAAATTCCACTCTTGATCCATGAGCTTCAACATAACACCTTCGTAGTACTGAACCCATCTTTATAGTCACCCTGTTACGGTGTGACGTTTGATGTTATCAAGATACTCTTCCGGTGTTAGCAATTAACATGATCTCATGGTCTAAGGATAAATATTACTTCGTATGGTGTTATATCAATATAAAAATAATGACTTTGATCGTAATGCTATACTTCTGATGAATGTTCATCACATCATTCAACTAATGTTGTGACCTTGTTATTAACAACATCCAATGTCCATGATCAGGAAACCTTGATCATCTTGTTAATCAACAAGCTAGTCTATAAGAGAGGCATAACTAGGAACCCCTTTTGTTTATTAAACACACATGTATTGATGTTTCTGACCAATACAATTATAGCATGCAAAATAAAAATTTATCATAAATATGGAATAAGATAATAACCACTTTATTATTGCCTCTCAGACATATTCCCTCCAGTCTCCCACTTGCACTAGAGTCAATAATCTAGTTTGAAAAAATTTGCGTATTCAACACCTATGGCTTTCTGGTGTTACATATATGATATTGCTAGTGGTTAACATAATCTCCAGATCTGATAGTTTCAGGTCCGTGTGTATTTGCATGTCTTTGCGTCTCTACGCAACACTCATTCTCAAATGAGATGGTATTGTATAAATTTGGTCCTTTGGTGAGACCTTTAGTTCGTTCGGATTAAAATTTGTTGATATTATTGTCACACAATATATCTTCATAGTATTAGCACACTTTGAACCACACCTAGTTTGATAACAAACTACTTAACACAAATGCCCTCCTTTGCTGCTACTATAGCAGTTATATACTTAGCCTTTTGTTGTAGTATCCGTCACAATGTCTCAACTTTGGAACTCATCCAAATCCATCATGGAACATCCTTTCCATTACATTGTGCCACCCATAGTATAAATTGAGATAAATTTAATTTGTATCTTGTGACAAAAAATAGTATCAATGTAACACTTTACAATGAACTACCTTTAACTATTTGTCACTTATACATGATATGTTCTTATTTCTTCCAAAGCTCATAAGAATATCTTTACTATCGTCCAATGATCATCTTATGAATCATTTTGGTATGTGCTCATAACATTTAGAGCATAGGACATTTTGGATATATACATATCATGGGATAATCGATCAAAATCTTCATGTGATTTTACTCACCAAGTGTTGAAACACTTGAATTTTAATACAATTCTTTCCATGCAGCAAGAACCTTTCGTGTTGTTTCCATATTGAACCCTTTCAATATCTCATATATGTATCTTTGGCACAACCATAGTAGCGCCTTAATCTATCCATATAGATATTGATGCCAAATATTCTGGGTTTGCCCAAGTCTTTCATCGAAATCTTATTTTAATGAAATTCTTAACTTGTGTCAATACAAGATACATCATTTCCAATCAACAATATGTCCTCTACATAATGTATTAGAAATATGTCTCAGTCCTCCCACTTAATTTCTCGCAAATGCAAGCATCTTCATCATCTCCGATGAATTTAAACTCTTTTAACAATTTCATCATGGTGAAGAGTCCAACTCTGCTATGCTTACTTCAACTATTGAAGTTTGCATGCCCTTTTAGCACCCTTTTAATTAACAAAACCCTTCGGACCGTGTCTTGTACATGTCCTAGGTAACCATTCTATTAGAAGAACATTGTTTTGTTTATTCAACTACCATATACCAAATTATATGTAGTGGTTTCTACATTAATCTGTCAAGACTAAATATCGCTATGAATGATCAAATCTTGTCATAGTCAACTCCTTGAACATTGCTGTAAACTTATTTCGGACATGTCGACTATTTCATAGATGTTAAACATCCATGTCTATTTCTTTATAGATCCAAACACAACTGATAGGCTTCATGCCTCTCCGGAGGGTCTTCCAAGTTCAGAAATTTGATTTCTCGTGTATGGATACTATCACGGATTCTATGAATTCTAGTCATTTTATGGAGTCAGGGCCCATCATCGCTTCTTTGCATGTAGTCAGTTCATCATTGTCAAAACAATAATGACTTTCTTATCAAATCTTACTATTTGATTCTTACCGACCCACACGGTTCAATAGGAACTCTAATCTCTGAGATCACACCTTTTGTAATCACGGGAGCCATGATCATTGTGGCCGCCACCGGGACACTTTCCGGCGCTGCGCTACTGAGCACATATAGCTAAGGTTCAATAACCTTATCAAGTTTCTATTGTCCTCCCACTTAACTTTTCGCGAAAAAATCCTTCTCAAGAAACTTAACGTTCGAAGTAACAAACTCTTTTGTCCCCGGTGTTATGGAGAAATTCCCAACAAATTCTTTGGGATAACCTACAAAGTTGTGCTTATCCGACTTTGGTTGTAAACATTTTAATTATGCATAGCATACCAAAATTTAAGAAAAGACAATTTGGGTTTTATCCCAAACCATAACTCATATGGTGTCATTTCAACGGATCACGATGGTGCTCTTTTCAGTGTAAAAGCGGTAGTTCTTCAATCTTTAAAATATAATGGCAGTTTTATAAATGACACCCTTGATCTTACCTTGTCAAACATGGTTTGATTTCATCTCTCGAATATTCCATACTCCTCTGGTTTATCGGGAAACACAAATCATGGAACAATTCCTCAAATCTTAGGTGTTTTGCTAAACATGTAACTAAAATATCTTCCTTTATGATCGAATCATAAACTCTTTATTTTCTTGTTACAATGATTTTTCACTTCATCTTGAAAGTCTTTGAACAATTTTCAAATGTTTCAGGCTTCTTCCTTATTAAGTAAATATATAGATATATTCACTTAAATTTCTGGAGAAAGCATATGAAGCAAAAATATCCGTCGCATATGGCTACACATAATGGACTATATACATCAACATGCATAATATCCAATAATTTAGTCATCCGTTCCTCTTTGGCCTATGGACGGAGTTTCAATTATCTCAGGAAAAGGCTCACATGCTTCAATTGATCCAAATCAAAGGCTCAAAAAATCCATCAACATGGATTTTCTTCATGTTTTCTTTCAAATATAATTTAAACAGCGATGTCACTTCATAAGTGATCTTTCAATCATTTGTCTTGCGAAATTTTAGCAATAGTGTTTATGGATGTGATTTATCCCACTAGACTTGTAAAAGTTCATCCATCCTTTATGGAATACGGTAATTATTTGAACAACCATTGTTCTCGTAACACCAGAACAAAATAATAATTATTAAAACAAATCTTGAAGGCTAGGTTTGACGACAACGAAAAACACAATAACACTTTATTTATTTTCGATGAACATCATCACTTATTCTCTTTCCAGTTTCTTAGGCCATTGCAGTTCATGAATTGCGTTGTCTTGTATGACACTTCATACCAACCAATTCGGTATCCAATACCTAAGAACCACATTCTTTAACAAGCAAGGAATACAACCATAACATGTATATCTTCTATATACCTAAGCTGGACATTTCCAACTTTTTCTTTTCTGCCAAATATTTTATATATTCTCTTTCATCAATTCCTTTTCCTTTTAAAAGAATCTATCAACATCAATTGTGGTGTCATTCACATGACACATAGTACAAAGCGTATAGAGTCAAATACTAATACCTTTGGACTTGGACTTTGAAGTGGATCACCATCATAAAATGTTTGGTGTTCTTTCAAAAATCCATTCTTTAGTAATCTTTTAGTGTAGTAAACATTTTACTTACATCTTCTATTCATCCTTATCATGAAAACTTTCATGATCAAGCTACTATAGCCTGTAAGGAAGAATCGCGAGTATAATGTTAGTTCCCAAAAACCTTTTTGGGAGATCCGGATGCCTAGCATCTCCATACTTCACAAATATCATACAATATGAGAACATGTATTTTGCTAAATTATACTCGATCATAATGCAAACAAAAAAATTGTTTCAGATATCACAATATCTTTCACACATGATGGTTTCTGAAACAATTTTCAGATCCAATATAATCTTGATATTAAAAAAACTTTTGAATATCAATAATCATGGAGGCAAATATAATAATTTAGATACTAACATTGGAATTCTTACTCTTGATTTAATACTACTTATTAAACTTCATGGAGTAAATAGAGTTTCCTGAAAGTTTGCAATAGGACTTATAAACTTTAAATTGACATTCAAAACAATACGATACCAGTTCGTAAAGTAAATATCCAGAATTCTATAGTTCTATTATCTCAATTAAAACTAAGCATAAGGGAGTGCACAGACGCCAATGACTACAACAAATTATGCAAATTCACTTCGATTTAGTTTATGACAAATTCAGTTCGACTAATCCAAATTAGAAATGAACTCCCACTAAAAAACGACATCCCTCGTGCCCTTTTGGTGATTACATGAACCAAATCCACTACACCAAGTCCGATCATCAGGTGAGTTGATGTAGCTTCAAAGGCGAGCATCTATATGGGCATCATATCAACTATATGACTCATTCTTAACCTTTCGGTCTGTGTTCCGAGGCCATGTCTGTACATGCTAGGCTCGCCAAGTAAGAACCTTAGTACTCGCATGTGTAAAACTGTCTTACACCCGTTTGTATGAAAGTGTAGAGTCGAGTACACCCGATCATCACGTGATGTCTCGAAACACGATCCACAAAATGGTGCATACTTAAGGAAGAACGCATTTTTATCTTGATATCTAAATGAGGGATCATCTTACAATGCTACATAAAGAGCCGAACTAGTAGTATAAGATGCTAACATCTAATGTGTAAAGTGAGATGATATGGTCCATCCATTTGATCTCTATGATTTGCATCGTGGTATGATCTCTATCATTCCTTTGTGTGTAAGGACAAGGTCTATGGAACTTACACGTTGAGTGTGTTGTCAGAGTATCTGTCATACATCTACTTACAACAATACCATATCAAGACACTAGCCCAGCAACGATCTAAACTAGACGCCTCTAATTTATCAATTGCAAGTTTTACGTGGCTTAGGGATTTCGGAGATAGAACCGTTCTTACCTACGAACATGAACCACAACGAGGATAACCAAGTTATTAGCAACTCGTTGTAAATCAGATATTGACTATAGTAGGAGAGACAGGCACCTGCCAGCCACTTATGCAAAACAAGTTGCATGTCAGTCGTGGAACCGGTCTCATGTACGATGACATGTAAGGTTGGTCCGGGCCGCTTCATCCCACTATGCCACCAATATCCAAAATACATAGAAGATGCAATAACATGATCATCATCGCCCACATATAAATATATGTGTACTACCCATGAAAAACACCTACGCATAGACCAGGCTCTGATACCACTGTTGGGTCCGCAGCATAGAAAACAAAAAATTTGCTACGATGAGAACTACACGCCAAGATCTATCTACTAGGTATAGAGCAACGGGTGGAAATACATCCAACGATAAATTACCCTCGAAGACAACGAGTTTTGTTAACGAGTAGGAACTCGTGGTTGATGTAGTCGTACACTTGCCGATCTCAAGATCGTGAGGAAGTCCGAGCGCCACAACTCAGCAGCGCATCTGCACTCGCACACACGTTCAAGCCACCGGACAACCTCCACCTCCTTGCTCCAGCGATCCAGCAGAAGAAGCAACTCCTTCCCGACAAAATGCCACCGGGAACATGTATCTCGCTAATCCGAGACCATGGGGGAATAATTCTAGAGGGGGGAGAGATCCTTCACAAGGAGGTGTGTGGAAGAAGGAGGAAGAGGGTGGCCTTTTATAGGAGGAGGGGGGTGCCCCTCCTTCATGGCCGGCGCATGGGGGGTTGACTCCTCACTACCCCATTCATGTGGTGGTAACCCCTCCACATTAAAATGCCTCTTCACATTCCCCTTTAAAGTCCATACTTTAAATGCATTAAAATTCTCCAAGTTTAATGCTCTCTCATTTAATAAAACTCCTTTATTAAATTTATTCAGAATTTTGTTAATTACTTTAATTAACAAACATTCACATATAACCCCTTGCAATATTTCAATATCACATGCAGAACCACTTTATGCAATTTCACCCGAAACAATTTCTGGTTTCTATCGAAACAATTACTGTGCTTTGCAATTCTTTCGTCTGAAACATATGTGCTCCAAAATGGTGTCCGGTAACTCTTAAGTGTGTCACCCTACAGTTCACGAATAATGCAGAAATCATCGAGACCCCTCTCTGATCAATAATCAGTAGCGGGACCTGGAGATCCGTATTGACTCCTACACATTCAACAATGACTTCTGTGATCGTGAGAACCTTTAACGCTAGTAACTAAATCCCTTTTTCTCGCGATATATTACATGTCTGAGATTCGATCATCGGTATCTCCATACCTAGTTTTATCTCGTTACCGACAGGCACTCTTTTCTCGTTCCCGTGATATAACATTCTAGTGATCACATCACTTGCTTGCAAGCTATCTTAATGTGATATCACCGAGAGGGCCCAGAGTATATCTATCCGTCATCAGGATTGACAATTTCCACTCTTGATCCATGAGCCTCAACATAACACCTTCGTAGTACTGAACCCATCTTTATAGTCACCTAGTTACGGTGTGACGTTTGATGTTATCAAGATACTCTTTCGGTGTTAGCAATTAACATGATCTCATGGTCTAAGGATAAAGATTACTTCATACGGTGTTATAGCAATATAAACATAATGACTTTGATCGTAATGCTATACTTCGGATGAATGTTCATCACATCATTCAACTAATGTTGTGACCTTGTTATTAACAACATCCAATGTCTATGATCAGGAAACCTTGATCATCTTGTTAATCAACAAGCTAGTCTATAGGACAGGCATAACTAGGAACCCTTTTTGTTTATTAAACACACATGTATTGATGTTTCCGATCAATACAATTATAGCATGCAAAAATAAACATTTATCATAAACATGGAATAAGATAATAACCACTTTATTATTGCCTCTCGGGCATAAACATCTTTGAATTTCAGCACTGCTTATCACCCGCAAACTGATGGACAGACTGAGAGAGTCAATCAGATCCTAGAGGATATGTTAAGAGCTTGTGTTTTGGAGTACGGATAAAAATGGGATGACTGTTTGCCTTTCGCAGAATTCTCATATAACAACAGTTATCAAGCTAGTTTGCAAATGGCACCATTTGGGTTCCTATACGGAAGGAAGTGTTGTACCCCTTTGGATTGGTCGCAAGTAGGAGAGAGTCAGATCTTTGGACCCTACATTCTCCGAGAAGCCGAAGAGAAGGTTCACAAATTCCGTGAGCACCTCAAGACCGCCCAACAGACAGAAGAGTTATGCTGACAAGAGAAGGAGAGACCTGACTTTCAATGTCAGAGATTTTGTATATCTCAAGGTTTCACCACTGAAAGGAACCCAACGCTTTCGTCTGGAAGGAAAGTTAGCCCCCTGATATATCGGGCCCTTCAAGATTCTGAATCGTCGAGGAGAAGTATCGTATCAACTAGAACTACCAGAAGAAATGTCTGCCATCCACAATGTGTTCCATATCTCGTTACATCGCAAATGCCTGGAAGTGCCGGAGAAGACTGAAGTTTTCAAGAACATCGATCACCGAGCTGTGGAGATCAACAATGACCTGACATGCCCATCCGTATCCTAGAAGAGGCTTACAGAACCACCAGGACCAGGAGTATTAAGTTTCTCAAGATTCAATGGAGCAACCATACCGCAGACGAAGCCACTTGGGAGCGAGAAGATTACATTAGGACAGAGTTCCCAGATCTCTTTAGTTCCTAGTTTTCTTTGTAAATATCGGGACGCGATTTTAAGGGTGGAAGGTTTCTAACATCCCAAAACTTTAATCCAAGGTTATTAAGATCCAAATTAGGGTTAACAAAAACTTTTCCAATTAAAATTATTAAAGCATTCATCTGTGTGTGCATTTAAATAGGAGTTGTTTGGAATTGAAATGATTAAGTGATCCATTGCTTGTAAAATTATTCTTAGGTGAAATAAACATCATCTAGATCATTCCCAAACAAATACCAAAGAAAAACAAATCAAAATGAATCAAAGAAAGAAATGGTCATTTGTGCCATTTTAATCAACATGCCTACTCTGGCTATTCATAGTACTCAAAACCTAACAGAAACAATTGAGGATCTTTGCACCCCTTGCTAGTACATGTAATAATATACCAAGGCCCACTTTGTGTTCTGCCAAAAACTTTCAAAAACTATTTTTAAATGGTATTTGAAAATTGAATCTAGTTCATATGGGAAGATCCCACTTATTCAAAAACCACTCAAATGAGCTCCATTTTCAAAACCCAGGCAACCACAAATGATCAAGCTTATGAGCAACACACCCACCAAAAATCTTTTGAAAATTCAAAACTAAATATCTTTCAGCCATTTTTACAAACACTTGGCAAGAAGAATTCACAACTAGTATTAGCTAACTGTTTTCTAGAGGGTTTTGCCACCCATTTGACCTCAAATTACTCCCTCTGTCTCCATTTGATCTAACCAAGCCATAATCACCCCACCCCTTTGTAGCTAGCAACAGTACGGCGTCACCCCGAGGACATGCTCGCCGGCCAAACTTGCCAACACAGCAGCAGACCGCCCCTCTCTCTCTCGCCATGTCTAGGAGCTAGACCAGACCACACCGCCGCCCTTTGTCCCCTCCCCGAGCAGAGCCGAGCCGTGGAGCACCCGCAGAGCACCGCGCCCATAGCGTCTGCACCATGTCGAGCACGCGCCAGAGCGCCACGCCCGACAAGCATGCACACGTCGCGCCTCGACCGCAGCCCGCGCTCACCACTACGCCACGACCCGGGGAACCGCCTGAACATGCCCGTTCACCGCCGTTTGACCCGCAGCCACCGCACGCCGTGTCGCACGCCACCCCTGCCACTCAGAGCATGAGCACCGCCCGACCGTTTGCCACCGCCCCTAGCCACGCATTTAAGACGTAGAGCACCGCCAGGAGGCAGGCCACCACCCCATACCTCAAGCCACGCCGCTAGCACGCTGTGCAACCCTCGCCAGAGTCGCCCACCCATCCCTTTCGGTTGCCTCATCGAGCTATAAATAGAGGCCACCCCAGCACAAACCGCTCACACCATTCCACTCCCCTCTCCTCACTGGTCCTTCCCCACCTCTAGCCGGAGCAGCTCGAGCACTTGTTCGCCGGAATTTCGCCAGAGCAGCCCGCTGTAGAGGAGGAGAAGGTTCCGTCGATTTTGTCCACCCCAGGAGCTGCCGTGACCACCCCTGAGCCCGCCGTCGACAGCACATTCGATTGCCCGCCTCGCCGTCGTCACTAGAGCCCTCGTATGCCCCTTGAGCACCCCCATCGAGCTGCTAGGGTTAGACTTCGCCGGCGACCTGTCCGTCGTCGAAGACGAGCCCCAGCCGTAGATCCTAGTTCTAATCGAACGGCCCACATCGCCCCATACCGCTTCGCGTGTAAAGACCCGCTGAGAACTGGTGATTGAAGTTTGAACCCTGGATCGACAATCTCCCAATCATTTTCATCGGCCATAGGGGGTACGTTTTCTTCATAAGTTGCAGCAAACTTGTCCACGGAGAATTTGTTGTCGACATAGTTCTCTATTTCAGCTCCGTTCCCTCTAAGCTTTAAGATGAAGTAAATTGCCTGGTGACATGGCAGACCAGTAATCTGCCACTGCCTGCATGAACAACTCTTGTTTTCAATGTCTATAGAGTACCTCCGTTCACTTCCATGCTTGTATTCTGCATTAATCTGAGCCAATGTTCTGGAACTTCTGACCATCCTCATCTTTATCGTTCTCATTGCCTTGGTTCTTGCATATAGAAACATAACCACCTTTGGAACTATTTTATGGCCTAAAAAATTTCTTGCACAAATTCTTTGCCTTAAATATATCTTCACCATTATGCACTGTCTTATTGCATCCAACAAAATAACAATTCCAAGTGTCTTCATGCCCGAAATCTTATCATTCAAACTCTCTGCCAAATTATTGCAAACAAAATCCACCTTGCTTAACTCACCAAACTTGCTTCTAGCCCATAGCTTGGTGTGATGTTCTTCAAGGTATTTTTTCACCTTTGGCACTACATACATGTTCTGCAAGTAAGTAGCATGCGTTCTTGGGGTGTATGTGTATGTTGATCGCCAAGAGTCCTCTTCAAAGATCTTTCCTTTGAACTTCTTCGTGAAGTTAGTAGCGAGGTGCCGCATCCATTCCCTATGCTCAACCCGTGGAAACACAACATCAACATCATTCTTAGGACCCTCGCATGCACCGGTGTGTATCACCAAGCCTTCAGGGTGACCAATTACTTCACATACTCTCTGCATGAACCATTTCCAGCTTTCATTTGATTCACCCTCAAGAATAGCATAAGCTACGGGTAGAAGCCAATTATGTGTGTCCAAAGCACAAGCAGAAGGAACATGTCCCCTGAACTTCCCTGTTAAAGAAGTTGCGCCTATTGCTAAGTATGGCCTACAGCCATCTAGGAACCCCTTCCAGCATGCCTTCAGGCAGACAAAACATCTCGTGAAGCATATGTTATCTTCCTGCTTATACCTGACCCCCCTCGAGACCTTTTCTCTTCCTTTCACAACCTCGTAATCGATGTCAACAACACAACCAGGTGATGTTTTCTCTACCTGAGCTTTGAAGCTATACAACATATGAAAACTGTCATTCCACTTGCCTTGAATGGAGTCTAGAGCCATCTCCTTCCCATTAAAGACTCTATGGTAAGGAATCAGAACGTTAAACTTTTTCTAATCTTTGCCTTGAGTTCAGCAGGTCCAATGTTACGATCCTGCCTCACCCAGTCATGTACAGTAGCAGCAATCCACTTGGTAGTCATCGGTCTAATTTTATCACTTAAAGAAGCATTAGGGCAGTTGTGTTTCTTCTTGTTTACTTTGATCTGCATTCGATAAGAATCCAAATAATTCAGAGCTAGTTATTAGCAGAATAAATATGAGAAAGACTGAAACTAAATGTAGCTATTGCAACCTGAAATGGGTGTCCACCCCGCATTGGAGATGCATGCAATCTCCATTTACACACAATACTTTCCCTACAGTGCACCCTAAATCTCTTTTGGTTGCTCTTTTCAATGATAAATTCAAACCCAACTCTGATTGCATAGGTTGCAACTGCATATCTGCAGTCCTCCACATTCTCAAAGACAGTCCCCTCATCAATTGTAGGATTATCCCTGTCAAAGTGTATCACTGGCATGTCCTCGTCTTCCGTCGTATCTACATCCCAGTTCCACATCTTCACATTCCTCTTCCTCATCGGTCCCATAGTTAGGCTCAAAGTTTGAATCAACCAGATATTCCCTACTCTCCATCCTATCAGGGTCTGCAGCCATGCCTGGATATGCTTTCTCATCTTCATTCGCACCACCACACATTTCAGTGCCTGCATGCTCGCTTGACAAAGCATCATGCACAAGGAAAAGTTGTACCGACGTTCTGCGGTTACCAGAACATATCATTGCCATCACTACAAGACTAGAAACGTTAATTGGCATATGCAGAAAAGGAATCACAGTTCTTACCCTTCAATGTGGACACACGACACCTTCTCTGGGCTCCATACCTCCAAAGCTTTGCACCCCGCTTCCTCTTTCCCTGTTTCTTTGTCCTCTGTGCTCTCCAGACTTGAAGGAGATTTCGTGCTCTCCAGCCACGCATGAACCATCTCCATGTTCTCAAGCCTCCCAGGATCCATCTATGAGCGGGATCCGGATCACCAATGTCGTTAGGCGCCTAACCCAACAGTCGACTATTGGTTTTCATTTCCAAACGCGCCTGGGCGATGGACGGCGACAATGAGACAGGGTAGGGATGGGAGGGGAGGGGATGGCAGGGAGGGGAGGGCGGTAGGACGACATCCCAAGGGGATGAGGAGAGCGGTGCACGACTGAGCGGAGTGGCGGCGGGGGGAGCAGAGGAGCGGAGCGGAGCAGAGCTGGTTGCGACAAAACATGGAAAATTGCACAATAATATGTTGGTGGGCGGCACCAGCCCTCAAACCTGGGTCTCGCGCCGTCGAAGGTGGAGGAGGCGGGCCCGCCAGTTATAAAACATGCCACCTGTCAGTGCACTATGCACGGTGGCACTTCACGGAATTTTTTAGCAGGTCCCACATGTCAGTCTGTTTGATCCAAACATGAAGTGGCAGTTCTGCTTCTTCTCCCTCGTCTCCTCGTCTCCTTGCAATGGCAGTTCCGCTTCATCTCTCTCGTCTATTCTCCTCTTCTTCTTCTCCTCGCAGTGGTAGTTCGTCTTTATTCCTCAATCAAAACATTCCCGCACGTTAGCCATGGCCAGTAGCTGGATGAAGAGGAACTGGTCCGATCTCCTGACCAACCCACTTCGCAAGATCGCTGACTACTTGCTGGAGAAAGAGGAGTACGTCGACGCCTATGCTGCTTGTCGGGAAGTCTGCACTGATTGGCGCCGCACTTTAAAGGTGCCCGAATTCCATCTCAACAACTGGATCATGATAGATCACACACTTCCAGACATTGGCGACTTCACCTTCCTCAACCACGCTACTGGCCGTTGCTTCAGGACGAATATAATGGACGTCCATCACAGGTTCACATTCACATCCAAAGATTCTATATATATAACATTCATTTATTGGTATTTTCCATTGTAAACATCTTAGTGCTAACTGATGCCCTCTTCTTCCAAAAGATTCTACTTCGTCGGTGTTTCTCGTGGCGTCATCGAGCTTGCTTAGAGGGTGGAGCCGTACCAGATTCGGCTTCTGAACCCAATCACTCATAAGTCTAACACTGAGTCTCAAGCACACATACCATCTGATCTTCTGCAATATTTCATCTTGACGAAGTCCCTGACAATGGTGTTCGTTTGCACTAATTAACCAGATTATATTGCATGGGCCGATGAGAGCGCCCCAACAGGGAAAATCAATGGATCATTTGGAGAAGCATTGTATTCTCCTCCTCCTGATACGCTTCTGGACTGCATGACGACATTCTGAGGGGAAGTATATGCATTACTTGAGAATGGAGACATCTTGTCGACCAACATCCAGTTAGAGCAGCGCGCGAGCACTATCACGATGGCCAAAATAATTTCAGCCCCGGTCTTTGAAACATGCACGTGGAACTTAAAAGTTTTACCTTGTGGAGTCAGATGGTGATCTGCTTCTTGTGTTGAACGGGGATATCGCCAAAGGGCAACCGGTGTTGTACCGGGTGGACACGGAGAACCACTCTCTCGAGGGCGTCGATGACATTGGGAGTCGTCCCCTCTTTGTTGATTACAATTGGTCTATCTCCATTGACACCAGGTTACACCCCACAGTCAAACCCGGTTGCATATACTACATGAATTATATCAGACTATACAATCATGAGGTTCAAGCCTGGGAAGAGGAACCAACAATAGTAATGCATGGCTTAAGTCTGGAAGGCCTAAAACCGAGTAATGCATGGTTTAAGTCTGGACGGCCTGGGAAGAGGAACCAACAATAGTAATGCATGGCTTAAGTCTGGAAGTCTGGAAGGCCTAAAACCAACAATAGTAATCCATAGGCTAACGGACAAGTCGAAAGAGCAAATGGTTTAATCCTACAAGGCCTAAAACCGAGACTCGAAGCACCACTACGACGTGCTGCGGGGGCTTGGGCAGAGGAATTACCCTCTGTAATATGAGTTTAAGAACATCCCCAAATAGGTCAACTAGATACACACCTTTCTTCTTGGTCTATGGCGTAGAAGCAGTTCTTCCTAGTGATTTAATTCATACTTCTCCTAGAGTGGCCGCGTATATTGAAGAGGATGCCGAGATTTCTCGACAAAATGATCTCGACTTAGTCGAAGAAGTTCGCATCATTGCTGAAATGAGATCTACAGCCTATCAGCAGAATTTACGCAAGTATCATAGCCAGAGAGTCTGAAATAGATCTTTCAATAAAGGTGATTTGCTTCTCCTACTTGTGCAACAAAGAAAGCACAAACTTTCCCTAGTATGGGAAGGGCCCTTTTTAGTTAGTCGAGTATTGCACAATGGATCATACTACTTAACTGACATGAGGCCAGTCAAAGAAAGACCTGCTACTAAGAAGAGAAAGAGAGCTGGAGGCAGTACAAATCCGGATGAGTTAGACAGACCATGGAATATTGCTCAGATATGTCCATTTTATTCTTAGTTTATCCTTCTTTGTAATCATATATATGTACATGTTCTGTGAGAAATTAAAGTTTTGGTTGCCTCAAGTTTTTCTGAGAAGTTTTTACCATCTTATTTCTGAATGATCATGTCATAGTAGAAAATCCCACAATGCGTGAAAGTACTTATTCTCATGTTCGTTCTTGTTTATATTTCCGGTTCTAAAAATGCCACCTTCGGATATAACACTAAAAGTTTCTAGTCTATACTTTGGTTTTTTGTCTGATTGCTGGATGCGGGCATTTTTCGAGTAGTGAATTGTTGGTACTGGAAGCTGGCTTTGTTTGCGAGTTTAAACTGGTTTAGCAATTGAGCTCCGTTTCTCGGCAAAGTTTCCGGCAGAAGGTTTAGCCGGCTCACGAAAGGGACGAGGCGGAAAGCCAGATAAACGATAAGTATAGACGAAAAAATACAAGTGCTTATGTAAACATTTCAGGCACGCAAAAATTTAAAAGCCAAAAGTGTTGAATAGATTAAAAGCTTAGCACTAGCAAAATTATAGTACTTCATATTTACAGACGCATCATGTTTTTTCAGGATAATACAAATGTTTCTGGCAATGTATGATGCAGGAGGAGATGAAGGAGCTGACGGCTTGCTGGATACGTTTCCTTGATATCGTTCCGAGATGTCCACGTCCGAGGTGGTGCATTCATCGTCGGAAACTTCTGATGTTCCTTCTAGAGGCGGATGCAGTGTCCACGCGGCTGAAGAAAGGAGTATTGTAGCTGGTCAAATCAGCCACGTGACACCCATATCCGGCAGAGGATTCCGTAATGGCCTTGATGTCCTGCTCCTGGCCATCTTCATCCACTGTAGAGTACCCTCTGGTCACTTGCCATATCTCCATGCTTCCATGGTGGCTCATGACCATGGTGAGAGCGTTCTACGCTATTGATCGCGCGTAGGACATGTTCCAATCCTGGACGAGCTGCGACATTTCCTTTTCTTTGTCCCACATCTTAAAATCCGACATGCTATGCATATCCGGAATCTTGAGAGCTTCGCCAATATCCTCAAGGGATTGGCGGAAGTCATGAAGCAGGTCACTCACTTGGGTAAGCCGGTGGGTGCGGGGCTCAGCGGAGGTGGAGTCTGTCAAGTTCAGACGACCTATAGACAAAGCCAATTGAAGAAAATCCGACATTGAAAGAAGTCGAAGAAAATAGACAAGTCAGACAGATGGAACGTACCGAAAATGACGTCGTCAATTTTGTTCTTCTCTTCCCGAAGACTCTAGAGTTCAGCCCAGAGCACCTCGAAAAGGTCCCTCTCTCTGCAAATCTCATTATTGAGGTCCAAGATTTTTTGATCTTGAGCAGCAATCTTACGATCACGCTCATGAGTAGCCATGGAGGAGGACTCAAGGATTTGAGCAATGCTCTTTTCATGATCTGCCTTGAGCTGGTCCAGCTCTTGGCGAAGCTCCTTGTTCTCCACCACCAAAATCTCGAGGTTCTCGGCCTCTTCAATCATCGCGCAGGACTGTTTTACCAGCGCTGTAAGTGAAAAAAGAACAACAGTTCCGCAAAAATTCGACTATGAAAACATGAATAACATGGTTTGAGTCTCGAAATTTTTACCTTCGGCCTCATCCTTGCCAACTTTTAGCTCAACATTTTTAAGTCGGAGAGCTTTGATCTCTCTCTGCTTATCGCAGACATTCTTCAACATATCCTGGTTATAGGAATATACTTTCTGTAAGTCAGAATACCCAAAGTCAGAAAGCTACTAAAGACTCGGGCTAATATTTTAGCTAATATCAGCACTAGCCTTGGGGGCTACACTAGTTCCTTCTTTGGCATCCTAAGGAAGCATAAACCCGGATTATTTATCCTACTTCATGCTTGGGGGCTAGAGGATATGATATGAAATAAAGGAAAAACAGGAGTTAGAATTCCGACTTATATATTGTTTGCGAGTAAGTTTATCCAAACGCGCGTTCACTTCAACTGCAACCTTCTCAGCGAGAGTCAGAGGGGTCACAAGAGCAGTTGGAAGATCCCCGGACCTGATCCTCTCGTTGTGAAGACGCACTTGTTCAAGAAGATCAGAGTGTTTAACATCCTCTGCTTCGTGTGCTTCTTCTTTCGCAGATAAGTTTCTTTTCTCTAGGCATTGGCTGGCCAGCCGCTGGATCTCTTCAGTAGATTTCCGGGACATGCCAAACTTGGCAAGTCCCGGATTGCTGAGAAGGTTTTCGGCGAAGGTTTATTCCGAGGGATCATTACCCAAAGAGGGTACACCCTTATCTAAACCTGACTCACCCATGGTGACGTCAGTTTGCGACTCAAGGATCGCAGGATCCGTGGAAGGAGCCGGATCTTCTGCGACAGCCAGAGAAGGAACTATCACCGGCATTGTGGATGGCTGAGGGGCAGGAGTCGGAGGAGCCACGGCAGGAGAAGCTATGGTAAGCTTCGTCTATCGCAGGGGCTTCGAAGAAATTCCCTTCCCCTTGCCCTTGATGAGCTATTTAGCTCTGAGAATGTAATAAAGCCGGAATACTTACATCTCGGAAGAAAATTCGAGTAAAGTGCAAAGGCAGAAGTTGTGATGGAAAGTTACCTCTTCATGACGGGCACCTCCTTTGTGCCAACAGCCACTGTCGGAGCTTTGCGCTTTTGGAGCGCAGCATCTGGCACTGGTACCACCTCTGTCTCCTCAGAAAACTCTGGAGGATATCCTTCGAGTGGAGCGAATTCCGACTCGGGGAGGTCAGCAAGCTGAAAAGGAGAAAACATATCAGTATTGCAATGTAACTTAAAAATTGAAACACATAAAAAGGTTTAATGTTAGAAGCTTACCGACACTATGGGGTTTTCTGCCGTATGCATATCCATCGAGATCCTCCTCTCGATCCGCTCCCTTATCAACCATTTTATCTGGCTTATGTAGCCTTTCATGGTGTAGGCTCTGGGGCTGATGCGGAGGGAATCTTTCTTAGACTATGTGCTGGAGTGCATCAGTCGGTCTCTGTGGTACTGAAGGGGCTGGATCCGACATGACACTCAGGAACACCAAAATGGTCAATCACCTCAGAGAAGAACTCCAAGGGAGGAAATGAAAAACCTCTATCGAGGTGGGTGCCGAAGTGGACCCGGTCGTCGGCATGCGGGTTGGAGATGGTCTCCCCGGCGCCGCTCCGCCAGTCACCGGCGCGGAGGAGCCCTTCTATCTCCATGCCGCGGAGCTTCTCATCGTCTAACATGCAGGGGATCTAGACCCCGCGGAAGCTTTCCTTCTCCGCCGCCGCTTCCGTCGCCGCTGCTGTCGCCAAGCCGGAAGAGGAAGAAGAAGCCATTTCTCCGGTGAGCAGATGACCTAAGATCGGCGGTGCTGGTAGTTTTGGGGGGAAAGCAGAGGAGCTCTGTGCGTGCGGGGGAGATTTGGAGGAGAGGAAAAGGCAAAGGAACAGGTGAAGAAAGGAGGAGGAGAATCCTCACCCCTAATATCCACCTAACCGCGCAAAGATTCATGCAAATGCTACAGTGTAACCGCCACGCGTCGTGGAAGGAACTGGGAAGGACCCACGCGATGATTACGTCGCCTCAATCTCTGCGTACGCATTGAAACGGTGCCTCGGTTCCGCGAACTGCGGACCCACCAACGGTCGTGCTGACAGGATGTCTGTCAGATGATGTGACTTGACCATGGCTTGTGTCAGTTGGCGTTAGAGATCAAGTTCTAGCTTAGTTTGAAATCAAGCTGGAAAATCCGAGTAACCTGTTGATAGGTCCGACTTATTTTTAAGACCCGGATTGTATTTTTTGTTGTGAAGTTTCAGGAACCCTTCAAGATTCTGCAAGCCAAAGATCAAGCTACATGATGGTCAATCCGACTTTGGCTCTTGGAGGCGTCTGGGGGCTGCTGTTGGGGATATACTTTCTGGGTATCCTCACAGTTCCTCATTGACCAGGGTGGCCCACTTCGGGTTAGAGCTTTGCTTCATGGGTGGCCCAGTCAGGGAGAGAAGACGTAGTCCAATCCGGCTACGGGAAGGCCCAGAAGACTTACCGACTGAGGCCCATAATGTTACTTGTAGTTCGAGATGTACTATGTAACCGACTCTTAGTCGTAGCCGGATAGATCTCTCCTGTAAACCCTAGGCCGGATATCTATATAAGCCGTCCTAGGGAGAGCCTTTAGGGCACCAACACTCTAGACTCTCAATAGTCTACAATCTCAACTCGCACAGCCGAACCATTGTAACCCATATTCTGACTCTGCCGTACTACTGATTGCTAGCAGGAGTAGGATCCATCCAAAGTCGGTGGATTCGAACATGGGTAAACTTGTGTGCTCACCGTCCCGGAACACCGTACGTCTCACACCCCTCTCTTCCGCACGCCTCGAGGACCCCCTCATGGCGTACTTATCATCAATCCAACGGCAACACGGTTTACCCAGGTTGAGGCCTCATAGAGGTCCCTACTCCTGCTTGTCTGATCTTGGAATTATCGAGGGAGTCAAAAGTTACAGGGGTGAGCAGATGCGATTTGGCGATGGTTGTGGAAAGTAGGGTTGTTCGTTTGCGGTACCAAACTTCGTGGGTGAGTGCACCGCGGTACCCAAGTTGTCATCAATCGCACGGAGGGGCCGTAGTAGAATCGCCAATTGTCCAGAAGAGCCAAATGAGGATGAATACAAATCTAACGGCCAAAAGGTCGTTTCAACCAGAGGAAAAATGGTTGAACTCACATACCGCCGTTAGGTCAACTCTTCTTGGCCCGCCATGTCAGTATTTCCCGTTATCTTTTGCACTCGTGGACTAGCTTACCCCTACGTGGACCAGATCTATTTCTTTGCTCTGCTCTGATCTTGTCCCCTGCTCCCCTCCCCATAACATTTGCTCAGCTCCAGCTGCTCGTCTCAGATCGGAGCTTGCACTTGCTCTAATTTGCATCCCCGCCATGTCCGGTCAACCTCCCACGCCTCTAATCGAAGCTTGCAGCCGTCACTGTCGCATCGTCTGCCATATCGGAGCTTCGTGTCCTCGGACTAATATCTCGCCTCTGGCTAGTCCTTCTCGCACGGCGGAGCGCGTCCCGTCAGGCGATCTAGGCCAGCGACCGGCCTCGGGAAGTTGCATGCTGCCGTGCACCCCAGGCATGGTAGCCCTGGCACAACAGTTCGACGACCAAGCTCTCATGGCCAACATGTTGGGCGTCCGTCCCGCCATGTCGCTAGCAGAGTTGTTGTTGGCTTTCAGGTATCGTTTTGGGATCAGACAAAATGAGGTCAAGATTGAGGTATGCGTGTTGCCATTCGATTTTTATGTCTCGTTCGAGAATAACTTAGACACCGAGTGCGTTCTGCATTCTTCCCGTTCTTTCGAGTGCTGCAGGGAGAAAATGAGCTTCATGCGTTGGCATCGCGCGTGTGGGTGGGACGATCGCTTGGGGCACCAAACTCGGCTTTGACGGCCTCCCATTGGATGCTTGGGAGCCGAAGGCCCTCAAGCAGGTCGTTAGTAGCCTTGGCGGCGAGCTGGTGGAAATCATGCCACCGAGCGACAGATGGGTCATCGTGGTAAAGGCCTGGCTGAAAGATCTTGACGCTGTTCCTAAGATGTACAAGGTGCAGATTCCAAGCAGGAAATGGCGACAGCTTTGCTGGAAGCAACCGGTCATCATCCACCTAGAGGAGCTTCTGGAATTGATACATGGCATTCAGAGCCCTAAAGAGGCTGCCAGAAAGCGTCCTCGTTGCCTGCAGTGTTGGCCTGGAAGGATCAATGGCACAGGACCACCACCATTTCGCGACGGCGCACACAGTTTATGTGGGGGAACTAGGCTTGGACGAGCTGGTGGTTCTGAATTCCCTCGAGTGAAGACAGAGCTCTAGTGAATTGCCGTGATATGTGTGGCTAATGAATTTGTAGCATGGAGAGCATAGCAGGAAGTTAGCATCGACTAAAAATTTGTAATGGTTTGAAATGATGTAGTACGTGTGTGTAATAGTTTGAAGTAATATGTGTGTGTAATAGTTTGAATCGATGTGGTATGTGTGGGTAATGAATTTGATGTAGTGTGTGTGTGTAATAGTTTGAATCGATGTACTTGAACACCGTGCTTTATAATTTCTATGAATGACCAAGGATAACCTCATGAAAAGATGGTGGTCTGACAATGAGCAATGTCAAATCTGTGGATGCCAGGAAAATGTAGTCCATCTCCTCTTCAAATGCAAGGTAGCTATATTTGTAACACGTTGAACTCCAGGACCATTTTGTAGAGAACACAAGACAAAGGAAAAATGGTTTACAACACAGACAGCCGATGCAAAATCTATAGTCTCGGATAAAAAAATGCCAATTAACTGGATTTAACCACGACTAGTAATTGAAGGAAATAGATACTTGATAGTATTTGCTTACAATAGTAGTAATTCCATATAAAGGGGTCTTATACCTGCACAAAAGTGGCCTAAACTTCCTACTAGTTTATAGAACAATTCATAAGAATTTCATCTACAAAAGCCATTCTTTAGTCTGAACTTAACTATTCTACGCTGAAGAAACTACAGATCTCCACCAAAAAAGTTGGTTGGCCAATTGCCTTGAGAGGACATAAGTTTTTTGATCATTTAACTACAAGAAATCTGCATCGTTCATGCACGAGCGATTTGCGTTTGTCAGTCCCAGTTTAGTTGGACCATCCACACCACCGCAATGATTTCTTCGAAACTGAAATTCGGCATCTCCTTCTCGGGGTCGTATGTCCGTGTGAACTCGAACCTGAATTCCGACGTTGAGCTGATGCCCGCCGCCGGCTCCGGCTGTCGAACAATCTAGCATGCTGAGTGTAGACGCTTGGTCCTTGCCACAGTACGGCCTCCGACGATGCGTAGGATGGAGCGTATTTGCGGCAGACGGCGTGCTCCCAGCCTCCCCCACTGAGGTAAGGTAGCCCACGATGAAGCGTGGACGCGAGAGTTCCTAGACCTTGGAGCTACCCTGTTCGAGGGTGTGTACCATCGGTGGCATGCTCTAATGAACGATTTGATACGTACCTTGTTCCCACTGCCTAGAGCATGTCGTAATGCCACCGTGCGATTTCTCCACATCGCTCTCTTGGCCCTGCTTGCCGCATTTGGCACCGACGACGCCGTCGTCGCCGTCGCGGCCGATTCGGCACATTCGGAGAAATCATCTGCCTGAGAGGGCAATGGGATACCGGCCTTGATGTAGAGCTAAATACCCCAGTTTCGACAGCTATCGCGGCGGCTGCGGCGGCGGCTGCTGCTTAGGCGAGGCCATGTTACCCGAGGTGGTGCGGCGCGGAGGAGCTGCGCAAGGTGAACTGTGGTTGGTCAGAGAAGGGGAGTGAATTATTATCTAAAAAAAGAAGGGGAGTGAAAGACTGACAGTAGGTTTGGACTACGGGCATGCGTGAAAATAACCATCTCCCATTTCCTTAAAGGGTAATAATTCGACACTCGTTGCATTAACTGCTCAATCTTTATTTCCCTTCTCAGCATAAGAGTGTGAACATATTAAAAAGATCGGTCGTAGCTATCCACCTCATCGGGTAATGTACCAGGACAGGTAGGAGGCCGGGTTTCATTTTAGAAATATTGACGACTATGCCCTTATGTTCATACAATATTATTTCTATGACACCATGTACCGTCGATTTTAGCAACACCATGTGGCGTGGCATGTTTTCTTTTTTTAGAGGGCATCAGAAACAGGGGATACCGACGTTGCATGTTTTCTGACTGGTGGGCCCGCCTCCTCCACCTTCGATGAGATTGTGCATCCTAGGTTCAAGGGCTGGTGCCGTCCACCAACACATTATTGTGCAATTTTCCATGTAGAACCTGAATTCCGGCGCTGAGTTGATGCCCGCCGCCAGCTACGACTATCGAACACAGAGAATTCTGAAAGAAGCTACTAAAAATAAATACTTTGAATTCTGAAAGTACTAAAATTAAATACATTAAAATTTTGTCTGAAAGGTAATACGCATACTGCTTATCGAAATAATATAAATACAGTAAAATTTTCTACTTCTAAAAATAGACCTAAAAATGCTAGCAGATAACCTAGGATGAATATAGGATTCATTCTCCCCTATATATTTCGTCGGCGGCGGCTCCCGCGTGCTGCAACACATGTTCAGAGAACTCTATCCGTCTGCAATGTGCTGCCAGTATCTCGTCCAGAGGGTAAGGCCTCGGTGTATGTTCCATACTTAAGCCATGGATTACCGTTGTTGGTTCCTCTTCTTAGGCTTGAACCTCATGATCGTACAGTCTGATATAATTCTTGTAGTATATGCAACGGGTTTGATTGTGGGGTGTAACCTAGTGTCAATGGAGATAGACCGATTGTAATCAACAAAGAGGGCACGACTTCCAACAAAGAGGGCACGACTTCCAATCGAGAGAGCGCTTCTCCGTGTCCACCCGATACAACATCGGTTGCCCTTTGGCAAAATCCCCGTTCAACATAAGAAGCAGATCACCATCTGACTACACAAGGCAAAATTTAGAAGTTCCACGTACATGTTTAAATACTGGGGCTTCAATTAATTTGGCCATCGTGACAGTGCTTACGCGCTGCTCTAACTGGATGTTGGTCGACATAATGTCTACATTCTCAAGTAATGCATATACTTCCCCTCGGCATGCTGTTATGCAGACTAGAAGCGTATCAGGAGGTGGAAAATACAATCCTTATCCCAATGATCCATTGATTTGCTCGTTGGGGTGCTCTCATCGGCCCATGCCATATGATCTGGATAATTAGTGCAAATGAACAACATCGTCAGGGACTTCGTACAGTCTGCCGCCGCCACTCCTGCCGCTGCTCCGCTCCTCTACTCCTACCGCCGCCACTCTACTCAGTCGTGCACTGCTCTTGTCGTCCCCTTGGGTCATCGTCCTCCCGCCCTCCCCTCCTTGCCATCCCCTCACGACCCCTCCCTGCCCTGTCTCCTTTCCGCCGTCCACCGCCCAGGCGCGTCTAGAAAAGAAAACCGAGAGTCGGCTATTGGGTTAGGGGGCCAACGATGCTAGTGATCTGGATCCCGCTCGAGGACGGATCCTGCGAGGCTTGAGAACTCGAGATGGGTCCTACGCGGCTGGAGAGCACAGAATCTCCTTCAAGCCTTGAGAGCACAAAGGACAACGAAACAGGGGAAGAGGAAGCGGGGTGCAGAGCTTTGGCGGTATGGAGCCTAGAGAAGGTGTCGTGCATCCACATTGAAGGGTAAGAACTGTGATTCCTTTTGTGCATACCCCAATTAGCATGTCTAGTCCCGTGGTGATAGAAAGGATATGTGTTTGTAACCGCAAGATGTTTGTACATCTTGTCCTTGAGCATGATTCTTTGTCAAGCAAGCATGAAGGCACTAAAATGTGTGGCGGTGTGGATGATGATGATAAAGCAAATCCAGACGTGGCTGCTGACCCTGATAGGATGGAGAGTAGGGAATAATTGGTTGATTCGAAGTTTGAGCCTGACTATGGGACTGATGAGGAAGAGGAATGTGAAGATGTGGAAATGGGATGTAGATACGATGACGAAGACGAGGACATGCCAGTGATACACTTTGACAGGGACAATCCTACAATTGATGAGGGGACTATCTTTGATAATGTGGAGGACTGTAGATATGCAGTTGCAACTTATGCAATCAGAGTTGGGTTCGAATTTATCATTGAAAAGAGTGACCAAAAGAGATTTAGGGTGCACTGTAGGGAAAATAATGTGTGTAAATGGAGATTACATGCATCTCCAATGCAGGGTGGACACCCATTCCAGGTTGCAATAGCTACATTTAGTTTCAGTCTTTCTCATATTTATTCTGCTGATAACTAGCTCTAAATTATTTGGATTCTAATCTAATGCAGATCAAAGTAAACACGAAGAAACACAACTTCCCTAATACTTCTTTAAGTAATAAAATTAGACCGGCGACTACCAAGTGGAGTGCTGCTACTGTACTTGACTGGGTGAGGCAGGATCATAACATTGGACCTGCTGAACTCAGAGCAAAGATTAGCAAAAAGTATAACATTCTGATTCCTTACCACAGTGTCTTTGATGGGAAGGCGATGTCTCTAGACTTCATTCAAGGCAAGTGGAATGACAGTTCTCATATGTTGTATAGTTTCAAAGCTCAAGTAGAGAAAACATCACCTGGTAGTGTTGTTGACATCAATTACGAGGTTGTGAAAGGAAGAGAAAAGGTCTCGAGGGGGGCCAGGTATAAGCAGGCAGATAAGATATGCTTCAGGAGATGTTTTGTCTGCCTAAAGGCATGCTAGAAGGGGTTCCTAGACAGCTGTAGGCCATACTTGGCAATAGGAGCAACTTATTTAACAAGGAAGTTCAGGGGACATGTTGCTTCTGCTTGTGGTTTGGACGCGCATAATTGGCTTCTACCCGTAGCTTATGCTGTTCTTGAGGGTGAATCAAATGAAAGCTGGACATGGTTCATGTAGAGACTACAAGAAGTAATTGGTCACCCTTAAGGCTTGGTGATACACACCGGTGCATGCTAGGGTCCTGACAATGTTGTTGATGCTGTGTTTCCTGGGGTTGAGCATAGGGAATGCATGCGGCACCTCGCTACTAACTTCACGAAGAAGTTCAAAGGAAAGATCTTTGAAGAGGACTTGTGGTGATCAACATACACATACACGCCAAGCACGCATGCTACTTACTTGCAGAATATGTATGTAGTGCCAAAGGTGAAAAATACCTTGAAGAACATGACACCAAGCTATGGGCCAGAAGCAAGTTTGGTGATTTAAGTGATGTCTACGCACTTCTATTCTTGTAGACAGTTGTTGGGCCTCCAAGTGTAGAGGTTTGTCGAACAGCAGAAAGTTTTCCCTTAAGTGGATCACCCAAAGTTTATCGAACTCAGGGAGGAAGTGGTCAAAGGTATTCCCTCTCAAGCAATCCCGCAATAAAGATACAAGAAGTTTCTTGTGTCCCCAACACACAAAATACGCTTGTCAGGTGTATAGGTGCACTAGTTTGGCAAAGAGATAGTGAAATACAAGTGGTATGGATAATTATAAGTGGTAACTGTGCAAGAAAATATCTTGATGGCGTGGAAAAGACTAAAGGTAAACTGAAATAAAGATGTAAGCAAGCAAACATGTAACAGATCTAGTTGCAAACGGAGTTCAATATTTAGAAACAAGGCCTAGGGATCATACTTTCACTACTGAACACTCTCATATAAATATCTTCTCTTTATGATATTACGCTGAACTACTCTCCGGTTGGACACTCTAATCGTTGGTAGGGCTATAACAGCACACCTCAAAGTAAGCCTTTCCCATCTAGAAAACCCCACACTCTCACCTTGAGTACTAGATGAATCCAACAAACACCACAATTTCATAAAGACATCCAACTCCAAATATAACTCATAACAAGTATTTGTAATCTCTAGCCTAAGTGCCACCATGGTGTGCACGTTGTCACTTTCACATACATGGGGAGAGCAGAGATCTAATAAAGCACTTGAGTAGCAAGGTAGATCTACTTGATTACAAAGCTCATGATCACAATATGATCATGCATAGAGAGAGATGAACACATAGCTACCGGTAGAACCCTTAGCCTCGAGAGAGAACTACTCCCTCCTCATCATGGGAATCAGCAACGGTGATGGAGATGGCATTGGAGATCGATGGAGATGGCTCCGGGGGCACTTCCACGTCCTGGCAGGGTGCCGGAACAGAGATTTTCTGTCCCCCGAATCTCCCCTTCGGTGGCGGCGGTGCTGCGGAACTTTTCGTCACTGGAGGCCTGATGATTTAAGGTTTCTACCTCGGGAGGAATATATAGGCGAAGGAGGCAAGGTCGGTGGCCGGCCAGGGGGCCCACACCATGCCCTGGCGTGGTCTGGGCTGGCCCGCACCGAGGGGGGTGTGGCCACCCTGTGGCCCCTCTCCGGCTCTCCTTCTAGTTCCGTGAGTCTTCCGGGAAAATAGTAACTTTTGCTTTTGTCCCGTCCAATTTCGAGAATATTCATTTTGTTTCTTCCTGGAACCAAAAACAGCAGAAAACAGGCAACTGGCACTGTGGCACTCTTGTTAATAGGTTAGTCCAAGAAATCATATGAAAAGTACTCCAAAGTTGGAACAAAACACAAGAAAGTAGATAAAACCAAGCATGGAACATCAAAAATTATAGATACATTTGCAATGTATCAACATCCCCAAGCTTAACTCCTGCTCGTCCTCGAGTAGGTAAGTGATAAAAAGAAAGAATAATTTTTGAGGTGACATGCACAATCATAAACTTGATCAAAGTATTTGTAAAAGATTCAAAGCTGGGATCATAGTACTTCAATCATAACATGAAAGACAAAGTTCTAGCAATAGACAAAGAAACTATGATGCAACATGAAAATGCACAAACAAAAGATTCATGAATAACAATGCTTGCAAGACGTTTGTTTGTTTCACATAAAGAAAACATAGCATAGTAGTATTCACCTTGTCCCTCATAGAGTAGCAAACATAAATGCATAGGACACCTTCAAAGTTCATAAGAGTACCTAGATACAATAGTTTAAAACAAGCAATATCAAGTTATGCATCAATCAACTAGTCTTGGGACAATGCACATAGAACTAAGAATGGCCACTATGCTCTCAAAGTAGGTGCATAAAGATATAAGGTGGAGACTCAATATAATGGTGGAAGAAAGGCCTTTGTAAAAGGAAGTAGGGATTCAAGTCTCATAAAGAGCTTCCAAAAATTATGGTACTAATAGATTTTAGCTCTCATTGCCCCTATCATAAGCATCTTGAAGTGATTAAGGTTAAAGTGAACAAACTATGGTGTACATGCTTGACGAAGTATAAGTCAAAAATCTCATGTCCATTGTATACGAGGGTCGCTCCTCATGCTACTCAAGTTTAGTCACCGGTAAGTTCTTGTCATTGTAAGTACATGTGTATCATAGAGAACCGCCAATGGTGTACCCCTTGCCCGATGATACGGAAGAATCCCCATATCAAAATGACAAGGCAAGCAGACAACGAGCATCTCAGCATTCTTCTTATTTACCATGGGAATATGGTGCTTTTTTCTCTCTTTCCTCTTTTCATAGTATCTCTTTTTTTTCTCTTTTTTCTCAATATAGGACTCTTTTTTTTATAAGAAGAATGCTTCATAGACAGCTCATTATGGTTATGATGCATGTTTCCACCATGTCAGCATGGATTAGACCAGCGGCCCAGGCATTTCTGTAACACATATACATAACTCCATGGACTTACAAGCTCCCCTTTCATTTCACACCGACGACATCCATAGACAAAAGAGCATGATATCAACTAGGTACAAGTACCAAGTGCAATGTTGAAAGCGTTCCCCATGACAGCATGGTTCTGCTAATTCCCAAAAAAATAAGTGCAAGCATATACAACATAGACGACACAACGGTTCAAGTTTATTAAGGGCCATAAAAGTAAAGTGTGCCATCAAGTTCGTGAGAGCTTTAGTCACTAGTTTTCTCATAACAAGTTTAATTTGGAAGGTAAACAAAAACATGAATATACTTGGAATAGCATATGCTAATAGGTAGGTATGGTGGACTCTTTGGAATAACTTGGTTTAGGGAGTTGGATGCATGAGTGGAACTCATACTTGGCTGTGGAGGCTAGCAAAAGACTAGGAGCGACAAACTAAGAGAGCAATAATGGCCATAATCATGTAGAGCGACAAAACATCATTGACCAAAGCATAAAGTGATACTACAAGTTGAAAAATAAAGGATCATAACGGCTATGGTGACTTGAGATAGTCATAACATGGTGTAAGCATGCGCCAAATCAACCCAAATAAAACATCAAAGGAGAATACCACTATATTATGCTTTAATATCCTAAAACAACGCATGATTCATCCAAGGCACATTAAGCAATCTAAATTGTTTATAACAATTCATGCTACAGCATAGAATACTAAGCATAGAGCCAAAACAATGTCAAGCATGGCATGACAAAACATAGGCCACAGTCAAAAACGAGCTCTTTTTACCACTTAAGCATGAACTTTCCTACTCTTTTCCAAACCAAACCAAACTATTTGAAAACCAATGTATGAAAGAGGGGTCCAACAAATTTATTCAGAGAACTCAGCGAACCAAAGCAACTGACAAAACAAAACGAAAACGAAAAAGATGACGCTCCAAGAAAAACACAACTGTGCATGAAACAATAAAAATTAAGCGTTTGGAAGAAACCTGGGATTTTTTATTGATGAAGAAGGGGATGCCTTGGGCATCCCCAAGCTTTGACACTTGTACTTCTTGGATATTTCTTGGGGTGACACGCATGGCATCCCTAAGATTGAGCTTTAGTCCATCCTTCATCTCATTACTCATTCCTTCCATACACCTGAAAATTTTCCTTCATACAAAACTTCACACAATCTTTATTAGCAACATTAGTGCATTCAAGATAATAAGTCTTTAGGTTCAGTTCTAACTCCAATAAACTTCCATTATAACACTAGATACTGTAGCACTTCCCTCAAAAAGCTCAATTCCCTAAAAGAACTCAAAAAGGAACCAACAAGAAGCAAATGCAAATAATGGCAGAAATCTGTCAAAATAGACAAGCAGGTAAAGACGAATTATTAAGAAGACCTTCTGTTGCTCAAATAAAAATATGTTGAACTAACAAAAGTTAGATAACAACCTGGGGCAGAAGCACAAAAGTTCACGCCTGAAAAGGACGTCTAGATATTTTACACGGATTTTTATGGTGAAGCACGGAAATCTGTTTCGGGACAGCAACTTTCCCAATCATTACTTCTCTCTCATTAGAGATTACTCTTGGCACAAAAAGCAAATAAAAAGGATAAGGAGCGGTTATTACAGAGGTAATAACTTCCAAGACTTAGCTAAAACTTTTGGGTTATCTTCCAATAAGTACTTTTCTTTAACGCCTTTAAGTTAGGCATGATAGTTTGAGAAGATGCTCACATAAGAAAAATATGAATTTAAGTAAAAGAGAGCATCAAGAAGCTAATTAAAAGAACATTTAAGTCTAACCCACTTCCTATGCACAGGAATCTTGTAAAGAAACAAGTCATGAAAGCACAAAGCAGCAAGCATAGGAAAGCAAAACAAGTGCAACTTCAAAATTTTCAACATAAAGAGGGGAAACTTAATATTGTTGAGACACATAAGACCATGTTTCCCTCTCTCATAATAACTTTCAGTAGCATCATGAATAAAATTAACAATATAAAAATCACATGAAACATTCTTATCATGAGCCACATGCATAAAAGAATTAATACTCTCCACATAAGTATAGACATTCTTATTAATTGTAGTGGGAGCAAAGTCAACAAAATAGCTATCATTATTATTATTCTCATCACCATAATCATGAAATATAGGAGGCATATTGTAATCATAAATAATTTTCTCCTCAATAGTAGGTGGACTGAAAATATCATACTGATCATTGTAATCATCATATATTGGAGGTTTGGTATCATCATAAGCAATAGAATAGCTATCTTCCAAAGCTAGGGAACTAAAAAGATCGTTTTTATAAAAACTAGCTTCCCTAAGCTTAGACTTTTCCATAGCATTAGCAATAATGGTGTCCAAAGAATTCATACTAACAACATTGCTATTAGCATGTAAATAAAGTTCCATACGTTTTTTAATTTTCTCTTCAAACACTTCATGTCCTAACTCAAGATAAAGACTATAAAGCTCTCTAATTTTGTTGTTGTTTTCCATTAAGGCTTACTAGTGAAAACAAGAAACAAAAAGACAAAATTGCAGAATCTAAAGGAAATAACTTCGAGCACTCACACCAGAGGATGTGAGTACCTTTTACCTTACCTCCCCGGCAGCGGCGCTAGAAAAGATCTTGATGTCTACGCACTTCTATTCTTATAGACATTTGTTGGGCTTCGAAGTGCAGAGGTTTGTAGAAGAGCAGCAAGTTTTCCCTTAATTGGATCAACCAAGGTTTATCGAACTCAGGGAGGAAGTGGTCAAAGGTATTCCCTCTCAAGCAATCCTGCAATAAAGATACAAGAAGTCTCTTGCGTCCCCAACACACAAAATATACTTGTCAGGTGTATAGGTGCACTAGTTCGGCGAAGAGATAGTGAAATACAAGTGGTATGGATAATTATAAGTGGTAACGGTGCAAGAAAATAGCTTGATGGCGTGGAAAAGACTAAAGGCAAACTGAAATAAAGATGTAAGCAAGCAAACATGTAACATATCAAATTGCAAACGGTGTTCAATGCTTAGAAACAAGGCCTAGGGATCATGCTTTCACTAGTGAACACTCTCATATAAATATTTTCTCTTTATGATAGTACGCTGAACTACTCTCCGGTTGGACACACTAATCGTTGGTAGGGCTATACCAGTACACCTCAAAGTAAGCCTTTCCCATCTAAAAAACCCCACACTATCACCTTGAGTACTAGATGAGTCCAACAAACACCACAATTTCATAAAGACATCCAACTCCAAATATAACTCATAACAAGTATTTGTAATCTCTAGCCTAAGTGCCACCATGGTGTGCACGCTGTCACTTTCACACACATGGGGAGAGCAGAGATCTATTAAAGCACTTGAGTAGCAAGGTAGATCTATAGATTACAAGCTCATGATCACAATATGGTCATGCATAGAGTCAAGATGAACACATAGCTACCGGTAGAACCCTTAGCCTCGAGAGAGAACTACTCCCTCCTCATCATGGGAATCAGCAACGATGATGGAGATGGTGGAGATCGATGGAGATGGCTCCGGGGGCACTTCCCCATGCCGGAACATAGAATTTATGTCCTCTGAATCTCCCCTTCGGTGGCGGTGGCGCTGTGGAACTTTTCGTGGCTGGAGGCTTGATGATTTAGGGTTTCTGCCTCGAGAGGAATATATAGGAGAAGGAGGCAAGGTCGGTGGCCGGCCAGGGGCCCACACCATGCCATGGTGCGGTCTGGGCTGGCTCGCGCCAAGGGGGGTGTGGCCACCCTGTGGCCCCTCTCCGACTCTCCTTCTAGCTCCATGAGTCTTCCGGGAAAATAGTAACTTTGGCTTTTGTCCCATCCAATTCCGAGAATATTCATTTTCTAACTTCCTGGAACCAAAAGCAGCAGAAAACAGGCAACTGGCGCTGTGGCATCTTTTTAATAGGTTAGTCCAAGAAATCATATGAAAAGTACTCCAAAGTTGGAACAAAACAGAAGAAAGTAGATAAAACCAAGCCTGGAACATCAAAAATTATAGATACATTTCCAATGTATCATTGAATAAGGTGGATTTTGTTTGCAATAATTTGGCAGATAGTTTCAACGACCAACTATACGACCGGAACTAAAAGTTCCCGCCATATAGTTTGGCCGTATAGTTGGTCATAAAAGATGGGATTTCGCCCCCAGAGAAGCTTTAGAACCTTCCCTAAGTCATATGATGGTATTGGGGGAACCGTGGGGCACCCCTAAGGCCTATATCAAGGAGGGAGGACCCAAGAGAGAGCCACGAAGCCATATCCTTGACCACGGTGGAGCCCTGCCATCGTGCCACCGCCATAGCCGCCTCCAATCATATCTACACCATCACCATGACAAAAGAGAAGGGACTAGGATCTTGAAGGCCTCCACATCGATCTACATCGTCATCTTCATCAATAACGTCTCCATCACCGATCCCCTTTGGTTACTTGTTGTAATTCTAGATTAAATCTTGGATTTGCACTTGACTTCAATTATATCATCATACTTCATCCATATTCTATCCATGATATTGATTGCCTTTATGTGTGAGTATTTTGCTTTGTTCTTGGGGACATGGAGACAACCTAGTACGAGATTGAATTGAGATAAAAATTATTATGTGATATTGTCATTATGTGTCTATGTTAGATTTCCTTCATCTTAATGTTGGGTGAAGCGCGCCACTCAATATTTGCCTCACTAAGGACTAGATAGAGGGAACTAATTGTTGGTAGATGGAGGGATGATAGCACTTATGGAGACTATAAAGCTGTTTCCATTCCTTACGTATCAACTTGGGAACCGAGGAGAACTCACGGAACATTGTTGATGCCATGGGATACATCCTACGAGGTAAAGTTCCTTAATAGCGCAGTAATTACATAGATGTAGATTCCTGTCTGCTGTGGTTATGTCGGATGATGTGAGAAGTGGTTGTTGCCTATTCGTCCATATATGGAGCTCCTCCCACACATATCATAAATGGTCTTATTCATTATAATAATTTTGATCACTCTTTCTAATTATTAGCGGTGGATCCACTACTCCGTGAGAACTCTTTCCATCATCTTGTAGACTTTCGTAACATACTTGCATGCTCTTCTTTAATTATAGCTTTAGTTTACTTATTATTCTCTAATTTGAAAACCCAAAAATATCTTTTACACAAAACTCGCATTTTATCTTGTTACTTAGAATGTTATTTAGCATTACTATTTTAGTATTTAGTTCAAAGATTTATTAGACTTCAGACTCCTGCTACCTGTGGGATCGATATCTTTTTTTCGAAACTAGCTACAAACGATCTGTGCACTTGTAGTCATCAAGATATTTTCTAGCGTCGTTGTCGGGGAACTAAGCGATGTAGGTCTTTTAGATTTTGTTTATTTATTTTAGTTTTGCTAGATTTTGTTTTAAGATTTATTAATTTGCTGCATTTGTATTTTTGCTTTTGTTTACAAACCAAAAACCCTTAAAAATATTTGTTACTAATCATGCCTTCCGAGATAACTACCTTCCAACAGATGAAATGTATAATGGAGGAGTCCAAGGGAAGGACTTTGGGAGATATTCATAAGAGGCAAGGCATATCAAAAGAATGGTTGACTTGGGTGGACAAGTATTCATCCACACTATGTGCCTCTTATCAATTATGTTGTGATTATTTCGGATCTCCAGATCACCTCAATTATGAACGTAAGTACAAAACTAGCAGACTATAATAGAGATGAGTTTAAATGCCTTGCTAGGGAGGACACATTAAAATTTGTGCTTTTTACTATTTGCCAAGAGTTGATATTTTGTTTAAGAGATACACAGGAAGAAAGTAAACCACTCGATATGATCTATAAAAAAATTCACCCTATATTCTTCTATTGCAAAGATAACTTCCATGATACTGAATTTATTGTTGGGCGGATTAAAGCTGCCATGGAAGAATCTAACCTTTTGCAGGGTGATCCAAAAGATTATGTGGAGGGAACTCCACTCAAAGAGCCTCCACCTAAACCACCGGAACATGTTGTTAATAAAGAGGTGGCATTTGATATTGCACCCTCTCAACTAGTGGAAGGTAAGCCCGAAGGTAAGACTATCACTGAGCTACTCGCAAATTATCTTAGTAAGGATGAAGAAGAGGAACTTGATCAACCACTTGAATCTCCTACTTCTGAAAATAACTTTCCACACACAAATAGTATACATGCAAACAATATCTCATTATTTAGTAATGATTTCTATAAGTACCAAACTTATGATGATTGTTCTGAGGAGGATTCGTGCCTAGACAGTGATTTAGGGGACTTTGGTGAGGGACTAGAAAATGAATCTTTCTATGAATATTGTGATGCTATTAACATGGGACGGGAATCCTCGTTGGAATAGGAGGATGAGTATTTTTAATAATAAGTGAGCAATACGATGGTAAGAGAAATGTATTCCCAAATAGTGGAATATGCTAAAAAGTAAATTTCTTCGGATACGATAGATGATCCAATAATATGTCCTCAATGTATGAAACTTGGGCACTACTTTCGTTTTCAATGCGCTGATACCTTTAATCAATCTTCAATGTCTTATAATAATGGTGATGTTATTAGTGAAGTATTGGTGTATATTATCTTTTAAGGTGCCCATGAGTTGATAATACATGTCATTTTACGTATTAGTAGTGAAGATAGTTTTCTCATAAAAACAACTTATGAAACCCTACAATGTATTTCTTGGTATTCTAATTAACATTTTAGTGAGAATACACTTATTATGAGGAGTAAGGGATGGAGAAAACCCGTAGCGCACAAAATTAGTTGTTTGCAGGAAATCTCATTGGAGAAGGACGAAGTTCCTTCCCAAGAAGATGATGAACACGAAGAAGAACTGCAAATCCAATTGGAGGAGGATGAAGTTCCTTCCCAAGAATAGGATGAACATGAAGAAGAACTGCAAATCCCATTGGAGGAGGATGAAGTTCCATCCCAAGAAGAGGATGAATACGAAGAAGAACCACTAATCCTTGAGGATATGCAACTAATGGATATGTGGGAGTAGGTGGATTACTGTTCTGGTAATTTGTCAAATTTATTCGAAGGGATGAGGCAATATAATGGTCAGCCTAAGAAGCTTTATGGTTATGAATGCATTTCTGTCTTTAAAGAATTTTTATCAACCAATACTCAGATAAATGATAATAATGTAACACTCTTGGAATACATAGATTATGAAGGGTCTCATGAGCTTCTTAGGAAAATTCGTATTATTATGAAAAGTAGTGATAATGGGGATTTAGCAAGGAATCATAATATTATGGATTATATTGTCAATTATTGTCAAGAACATTTTAGTGGGAACACACTTGTGATAAAGAGTAAGGAGCTATGTAAAACAATTGTTCCTGAAACTAACATTTTGCAGGAACCACTGGATAAAAAAGAGGAACACCAAAAAGGTGAGGTTATAGAGAAACATCATTCTACTAATCATAAGTTTGTTTATGATGCCTCAGTCTTTAGTAATGATTCTTATTGTGTTGAAACTGAAGATAATTTATCTGCGGAGGCTTTATGCCTAGATACTCATTTGGACAACACTAATAATTATGAACTAGAGATTAATCCTTGTAGTATTAATGAGCAGGCTTTGGGAGAGCACATCTTTGATGAAATATTTGTTGATGATGCTTCTTTTTGTGAGTGGATTTATAACACTAGAACTGATGAACTTGATAGCAAGGGTGATGAACTAGAGAATAGAGACACTTTTGAATTTTTCACTGCTGCTAAGGATGAGTATTATGAAGTGTCCCCTCGTGGTAGTGTTGCCCAAGAAGAGTACAATGAATTGTATCACGATGATGCTATTAAAAGTGAAAGATTTGAATTTATATGTAAATATCTAATACTTTTGTTGAAGATATCTAGGGAGGTATGCTCACCACACATGGCGCATCAATCATCATTTGTGAGCAATAACACATTTATCTACATGACTCCGATGCATCGTAAGCGTGTGAGACTTCGACCAGGCTATAATAGTAAGTGCGCCGAACCTCTTTTGGAGGTAAGAATAAATAATTCTCTAGCTCCTATCTATTGAAATAATAATGGAGAAAAGCCTGGCTACTTGGTTATAAGAAAGCGCTTCCCGGGAGGCAACCCGGAAGTTGATGGACTGGGTTCCTACACCAATAACATGGTTATTGTAGTACTTGTAGCAGCAAATATTTAAAGAGTTTGTCCTGATGGGAGCTCGGCGAACATGACCCCGTAATCACGTTGTCAATGCGACCACGTTCACACCCAAACCGCGGTTTGGAAATAGCCTATTCTATACGTTGCTAGGGTAAATGAATTTAAGATGTTTTATAGTAACTACTACTAGGACTGGAAGAAAACTACAACAAAAGTAAAACTGAAAAGAGGTGAATGCAATTAGATGAAATATTAATGCTATGATTCCTCAAGTAATGTTGTGTATACCGGTATGCATGATAAGTTCTTATGGAATAGCTGTTAACTATAATTCTGGCAGTCCCTCATATACCGTTGTCTCCCACTGTTGGTAAGTGGCAACTAGACAACTCAATTGTCCACACCCTCTTCGTACATGGGTCATCTCATAATATAATAGCATATTAAGGTAACAAGACCAATCAAGGTAAACCAGAGCAAAGGCATATCCCATCTGTCACTTATCTATCTATATCATGAGTGGACTGGAGGGAACTCTGGGTGCTGCATACTAAGCTGCTATTGCCTCCGCAAATCACTTATAACAAATAGCCTATTAGTTCTACCCATGGACTTGTCAGGTACCCATGAAAGAGTAGAGACTAATGATAAGTTTTGTGACACTCCCTGAATCCCTAGTAAACTCCTCAAGAATGGATTGGACGTCTCCAATCACTAGAATAATATCATGAATAGAACAATGTAAAGAGAAAGCACAAACATATTAATTTACAAGAACACACCACACATCAATTACTCAAATCATCATAACATTAATAAAAGGGGGTTTACCCATGTTACAACCCATCACGGAGATCATGATGGGGAAGGATGAAGGAGTAGCGGCGATAAAGATCGTGATGACGGCGCAGTGATGGTGGCATCGAAGTGGTGATGATGTCGTCCTCCTTCTCATGTGATGGCATCAGTGGATCTAGTGGATATATATATCCGTGTGTAACACACATCATGCAATGTCTCTAGGGGACGATCCATGTATATTAAACCATGAATGGTCACATGCATATATAGACAAAAACACAGGAAAGCAACATATTGCATGTTCCACCAGTGTGACAAAAGTTGTTGGATCACATAATCCACTAGTGTGTGGTAGATATACCAATTAACAATGTGGTTTTGGAAAAGAAAACACATGCAATGTGTGGTCATGTATGTGGATCATTGTCATCTAGATACTAGTAGCTAGTTTGAATATCAATGTGGTTTACGAAAAAGATGACATATGCAATGATGACTCTAGGGGTTCCATATGTGTACAACCACATGCATAGTCACAAAGACCAATATAGGAAAAGCACAGCTTCCACACACATTACATGCATGTTGCACCAGTGTGACATGAGTTCTTCATCTAGAGTTATACATGTGTGGTCTCATCATGTATATATATGTCAAAATGTGGTATATTGTTGGAAAAGAACAGACATGCATGCAATGTGGTCATCTCATGTGGATTTACCAACAATAATTCAATATATATGCATGTAAAATAACACACATGCATGCAATATGACTCTAGGAGATCTGATCCATATATATATGGTCATAGACCAAAACCACATAGGTTAAATAAAGGAGAGCTTCCACACATTGCATGCATGCAGTGTGACGGAATTATTATTAGTTGTGCATCATCAGATAATCCACTTGAGTAGTATATGCATTGTGTGGTCATGCATATGTGTGGAGATATGATTGTTAGGTTTTGGAAGAACAATTTACATACATGCAAATGTGGCCACATAGATCATAATGGATGTGGATCTATCAATGACTCTGGTGACCATATCACTGTGGGTTAGGAAAAAGCACACATGCATGCAATATGACCCCCTATAGGAGATAGATAGATATATATATTCCATATTGGACATAGAGACCAAATAACACATAGGAATTAAATAATGGAGATTCCACATTGCATGCATGCAGGAATATGGACTAGTGTGACAGAATTTGTGCACATCATCACATAATCCTTGAGTATATGCATGTGTCTGGTCATGCATATATATGTAGAGAGATATATATATCATCATCTTGTGTTGTTTTGGAGAAGAACGGTGTACATATATATGCAATTTGTGGTCATGTGATGGGATCAGTGGCTCTAGTGGATATATATATATATATATATATATATATATATATATATCAGTGTGTAACACACATCATGCAATGTCTCTAGGGCAGGATCCATGTGTATTAAACCATGCATGGTCACATACATATAAAGACCAAAACACAGGAAAGCAACATATTGCATGTTGCACTAGTGTGATAGAAGTTGTTACATCACAAAATCGACTAGTGTGTGGTAGATATACCAATTAACAATGTGGTTTTGGAAAAGAGAACACTTGCAATGTGGTCATGTATGTGGATCAATGACATCTAGATAGTAGTAGCTAGTTTGAATATCAATGTGGTTTAGGAAAAAGATCACATATGCAATAATAACTCTAGGGGTTCCATATGTGTACAACCACATGCATGGTCACAAAAACCAATATAGGAAAAGCACAGCTTCCACACACATTGCATGCATGTTGCACCAGTGTGACATGAGTTACATCATCTATAATTATATATGTGTGGTCTCATCATGTAGATATATGTCAAAATGTGGTATATTGTTGGAAAAGAACACACATGCATGCAATGTGGTCATCTCATGTGGATCTATCAACAATAATGCAATATATATACATGGAAAGGAACACACATGCATGCAATATGACTCTATGACATCATATCCATATATATATGTATATGGTCATAGACCAAACACACATAGGTTAAATAAAGGAGAGCTTCCACACATCGCATGCATGAAGTGTGACAGAATTATTATTAGTTGTGCATCATCAGATAATTCACTTGAGTAGTATATGCATTGTGTGGTCATGCATATGTGTAGAGATATCATTGTTATGTTTTGGAAGAACAATGTACATACATGCAAATGTGGTCACACAGATCATCATGGATGTGGATCTATCAACGACTCTGGTGACCATATCAATGTGGGTTAGGAAAAAGAACACATGCATGCTATATGACCCCCTATAGGATATATATAGATAGATATATATTCCAGATTAGTCATAGAGACCAAACAACACACAGGAATTAAATAAAGGAGCTTCCACATTGCTTGCATGCATGCATGGACCCGTGTGACAGAATTCGTGCACATCATCACAGAATCCTTGAGTATATGCATGTGTGTCTGGTCATGGATATATATGCAGAGAGATATATATATCATCATCTTGTGTTGTTTTGGAAAAAGAACAGTGTACATATATATGCAATGTGTGGTCATGTGATGGCATCAGTGGATCTAGTGGATATATATATCCGTGTGTAACACACATCATGCAATGTCTCTAGGGGACGATCCATGTGTATTAAACCATGCATGGTCACATGCATATATAGACAAAAACACAGGAAAGCAACATATTGCATGTTCCACCAGTGTGACGAAAGTTGTTGGATCACATAATCCACTAGTGTGTGGTAGATATACCAATTAACAATGTGGTTTTGGAAAAGAAAACACATGCAATGTGTGGTCATGTATGTGGATCATTGTCATCTAGATACTAGTAGCTAGTTTGAATATCAATGTGGTTTAGGAAAAAGATGACATATGCAATGATGACTCTAGGGGTTCCATATGTGTACAACCACATGCATGGTCACAAAGACCAATATAGGAAAAACACAGCTTCCACACACATTACATGCATGTTGCACCAGTGTGACATGAGTTACATCATCCAGAGTTATACATGTGTGGTCTCATCATGTATATATATGTCAAAATGTGGTATATTGTTGGAAAAGAACAGACATGCATGCAATGTGGTCATCTCATGTGGATTTACCAACAATAATTCAGTATATATGCATGTAAAATAACACACATGCATGCAATATGACTCTAGGAGATCTGATCCATGTATATATGGTCATAGACCAAAACCACATAGGTTAAATAAAGGAGAGCTTCCACACATTGCATGCATGCAGTGTGACGGAATTATTATTAGTTGTGCATCATCAGATAATCCACTTGAGTAGTATATGCATTGTGTGGTCATGCGTATGTGTAGAGATATCATTGTTAGGTTTTGGAAGAACAATGTACATACATGCAAATGTGGCCACACAGATCATCATGGATGTGGATCTATCAATGACTGTGGTGACCATATCAATGTGGGTTAGGAAAAAGAACACATGCATGCAATATGACCCCCTATAGGAGATAGATAGATATATATATTCCATATTGGTCATAGAGACCAAACAACACATAGGAATTAAATAAAGGAGCTTCCACATTGCATGCATGCAGGCATATGAACCAGTGTGACAGAATTTGTGCACATCATCACATAATCCTTGAGTACATGCATGTGTCTGGTCATGCATATATATGTAGAGAGATATGTTGGGGATATACTTTCCTGGTATCCTCACAGATACTCACTAACCAGGGTGGCCCACTTCGGGTTAGAGCTTTGCTTCACGGGCAGCCCAGTCAGAGAGAGAAGACGGTGTCCAATCTGGCTACGGGAAGGCCCAGAAGACTTACCGACTTAGGCCCATAATGTTACTTGTAGTTCAAGATGTACTCTGTAACCAACTCTTAGTCGTAGCCGGATTGATCTCTCCCGTAAACCCTAGGCCGGATATCTATATAATCCGTCCTAGGGAGAACCTTTAGGGCACACCCAATAGTTTACACCCTCAACTCGCACAGGCGATACCATTGTAACCCATATTCCGGTTCCACCGTATTACTGGATTGCTAGCAGGAGTAGGATCCGTCCAAAGCCGGCGGATTCGAACCTGGGTAAACTTGTCTGCTCACCGTCCCGGAACACCGTACATCTCACACCCCTCTCTTCCGCACGCCTTGAGGACCCCCTCATGGCATACTTCTCCTCAATCTGACGACAGTTGGCGCCCACCGTGGGGCAAGTGAGCTTCGGATCTACGTTCCGAGCGGAATCTGCAAGAATTGGAATCGGTGAGACCATCACCATCGGTCGCATCCTCTACGCCAGCGAAGTCCCTCTCATCATTCTCGACGAGACTTGGATTCCGGCTAGGGAGGCCGTGACTGCCTATACTATCATGTCTTTTGGCGAGATCGATGTTTACCTGCCCAACCCACCCACCCCAGCGGTGATGATAGAGGCAGAAGAATCTTCTGGGTCCCCTTTCTCCGTGGAGGCGGCCGAGTTCCGGATCTCAGAAAACTCTAATCCCACCCAACCCGCACCAGTTGCGGAGATAGTGGAGAAATTTGAGCCTGAAGAAGACCTCACGGTCCAAGTCAAATCTGGAGGGGATCTCCTCGGAGAAGCCGGATCCCAGATCGACCCACTCGTGGAAGTCGAAATCTGGGAGGAGCATATCAACGACACTGATTCCGGCTCTGACGATGCCGGGACAGACAGGCCTTTCCTCAGGTACACACTAAGACGTATGATACTGCAAGGCACTAGCGCAGATGCAATCCTCGAAACCATTAAATGTTTCGATATGGCTGATCGCGAAAGACGCAGGTACCTCAGGAAGCACGCATCGCACTTTGTCGGATATGTTGGATCCGGATCTGGCTCTGCCGATGCTGGAGAAAACACCAACTCGGTGCTAGAGGCAATCGGAACAAACGCCGACGTTCCCGTATCCTCGGATGAATCTATGACGTCGGTAGATTTCCGGAAGTTCTCTGAGGAATAGGAAGAGGAGTACAACTCCAAAGCTGCAGAAGAAGGAGAAGCCATGGATGAAGGATCCGGGGAACACTCTCCTAGAGCGCAGGATGAGATGGACGTCGGAGATAATCCCGAGGTCCAGATGTCCGAAACTACCGATCAGAGCTTGACTCCGGGAAACGGACCCAAAGCCGTCTTTGCTACCGGCGCTGCCAAGAAGGCAAAAAGAAGAACAAGAAGAACAAGACCCTGGAAAAAGACCCCCTCATAGAGGAGGTAATCGCCGAGGAATACAAGGAAGACTCGGATGGAGCACTTATCCCAGACGAGCCGAAAAAAGAAGCATCAGTGGATGGACACATGATCACTGAAGGTGCGCGTAAACTCATCGATGCCGCCTTAACCACACCTATCCCTACAGCTGCAGAACTTACTACAAATGAGCTGGACGAAAGGGCCCAGGCCCTAGAAGCGCGTCGTCAACAACTCCTTGATGAAGCCAAAAACATCGAGGTGTAGAAGAAGCGCATGTCAAACAAGGAGTACATGTCCCGTCTACATCAGAAGACACGGAAGCGTCACATAGATGACAACCAGTTCCCACGTGTCCGTGCCGTGCTTTTTGGAGATGAGATGGGGAAGCCACGGAAGGATAGCAACGGAGATTGGGTTTACCCAACACCAGTGCAACATACCGTGGCAGCTCGCGAAATTCTATCGGCTAATCCAGGACCGGAGGATATACGTTTGGGTATCAAGCTACTCAATAAGGGAGTGGAGCAGCAACAGGTCACCCTGTCTGGAAGTCAAAAGCTAGTCTTAGATTCTGACCAATGTCACATAGATCCGGCATGGGCTGACGTAAGATCCCACTACGTTCAGGCACAGTATCATCACACCAAACGCAGGGAAGACAATTATTCAAGAACCGGATCATCGGGGCAGCACCACAGAGCTACACATAACTGGAGCAACGTCGCTCCAGTAGCCGAGAAAGACGCGATCGTTGCACTGAATCCAAGGAATCCTCCCCAAAAGGGAGAAGATAAAGAGAAACGTCGGGAGGAGGATCGTTAGAGAATGCCACCTCCTAGACATGAAAACCGTCCGGCTGAGCCTCACCATGGTGGGAACGACGGACGAAGGAACGACGGAAACCACGCTGGCACAAGCCGGCAGGGGGCTCGTCATAGTTAAGAACCTCCCCGGAACCGGAATAATGACGCTCCGGACGGAGGCCGGCGATCAGCCGAAAACAACCCAGCTGCACCACCCTCTCCGCAGCACAGTTATCACAATGGCCCCAAGGAGGTCAAGGAGGACGACAAGGCGGAGGAGGTGGTGGAAGAAGCCGAAGTCTGGATCCAAGGCACCGCAGCCACAACCGACATTCGGGACGATCCCTATCCCTGAACGACGCAAGGCACATGATCAACTCCAACATAGAGGCTCGGCGCTACGAAAACGATGACGTATACGTGGGCCCAAAATGCTTCGGACCATGCATGAGAGCTACAAAGTTCCCGGAAGGATTCGCTATCTCAAGACATATCCAAGCCTACGATGGCATTGCTCGGCCAGACACCTGGTTACAGGATTTCTTCCAAGCTTGTTGCATCGCCAAAGGCGGAAACAGCCTGGTCGCAACCCTATATCTCCCACTTATGTTGGGGAAGACAGCACGATCATGGCTCAATGAACTTCCGGCGAACACCATCCACAACTGGTATGATTTACAAAGTGCGTTCTTTCGGAATTTCGAAGGCACATATCGGAGGCCCTGTACGGTTGGAGACCTATAGCGTTGCACCTAGAAAGCCGGAGAAACTTGCCGGGATTAACACCAAGAACTCATGCGAAGGAGTAAATGATCAAACTGCGATTGAAGCTTTCATCGCAGGTCTCCCAATTGGTTTACTGCGCCATCGCTTGAAGTGTGACAAGGTTACTGATCTAGGAGAGATGATAGAAACAGTGAGCAAGTATGCAGATGATGACGACGATGCAGAGGGATTACTCAATGTCCTAGTTGTGCCTCAGTCGGCAAAACAACCAAAGCAACAAGCTCAGAAGCGCAAAAATATCTCGGAAGAAAAACCCAACGTGGAGACAGCAGTAGTCACTAATGTTTCTAGGTCTAGAGGACGAGGAGGACATGGAAGCGGGCACGGGCGTGGTCGTGGGACATCAAGGGTCCAAGGTAGAGGAGAGCAACAACCAGGCAAAACCTACACTTGGTCCGACATTGCCAATAACCCATATGTGCATCACTTGGACGCCAATGGGGTCTCGTCCCACACCAATGCTGAGTGTTGTTTTAACGACGGCATCAAGATAGATGATACTGCGGGCTACAAAGCCAAGCGGAAGAAGGGAAAGAAAAATCCCGAAAAGGACAAAGAGACAAAGGAAGATTCCGACATGGTGGAAGCCGATGCTTCAAATCCCAAGTCGGAAGGGAAGAAAACTTTTCCCACCAAGGACACTTACGTCACCTTCCTCGGATCTCAACCAGCAAAGGTCAAGAAAGCAGTTCTCCACGAGCTTAACGCAATAGTTCCGGTTGTCCCTCAGTATCTGGACTGGTCGGAAGTGGCAATAACGTTTGACCGCGCTGATCATCCGCCTAAGCTACATAGGCGAGGAAAATACGCCTTAATCGTCAATCCACTTATTGACGGTTATGGTTTCTCCAAGAACCTCATGGACGGTGGTAGCAGCATCAATATTCTCTACGTCGAAACGCTACACTGGATGAAGATCTCGGAAACACAGCTGAACCATAGCTCTGTGATCCTTCGAAGTGGTGCCGTTCAAGAGCGCATACCACGCTATATTCGGACTTCCTGCTTACTGGGCTTTTATGGCTCGTCCGTGTTACATTTACAATATGTTGAAAATTCCAGGTCCCAACAGCGTGATCACCATCAGGGGAGACCCGAAGAAGGGGCGAGAGTGCAAAGATGGAAATGCCGCCTTTGCCGAAGCCGTGCTGCACGCCCAGGAGTACCAGGAGATCAAGAAGAGCATAGATCCGTTTGAGATGCCAGCGACGAAGAAGGAGGTGACAAAGCCAAATCCGGAGTTCAAGGCATCAGAAGAGACGAAGCAGATGCCATTGAAGGATGATGACCCCTCCAAGGCATCAGAAGAGACGAAGCAGATAGGCGTAAGCCTAAGTAGCACATTGGAAAGCGCGCTCGTCAAGTTCCTCCAAGCAAATCAAGATATCTTCGCATGGCAGCCATCTGACATGACCGGAGTACCGAGGGAACTTGCCGAGCACTCTCTAAATGTAAAACCGAACGCTAAACCCGTCAAACAGTCCTTACGACGGTTTGGTGATGAAAAGCGTAAGGCAATATCTAAGGAACTAGCGTGGCTCGAGTTAGCCGGATTCATGGAAGAGGTCATCCATACTGATTGGTCGTCCAACCCTGTAATGGTCCCTAAAAAGGACACCACTGATTTAAGGATGTGTGTTGATTATACTGCCTTGAACAAGGCTTGTCCAAAAGATCCGTTCGCTCTGCCTAGAATTGATCAAGTTATCGATTCTACGGCAGGCTCGGAACTCCTCTGTTTTCTCGACACATATTCCGGATATCACCAAATTCGGATGAAGGAATCTCTTCATTCATAACCCCCTTCGGAACCTTATGTTTAGTTACATGCCCTTTGGGCTGAAGAACGTAGGAGCTACGTACCAACGCACGATGCAGCGTTGCCTCCAGGACCAACTCGGACGCAATGTACATGCATACGTGGATGATATTGCGGTCATGTCCAACAACAAGGAAATGTTGATTTCTGACTTGGAGGAGATGTTCGCCAATTTACGAAAATACAACATCATGCTTAACCCGAAGAAATGCTTCTTTGGAATAACAGCCGTAAAATTGTTAGGTTTCATCGTGTCTCAAAGAGGCATAGAGGTGAACCGCGACAAAATCAAGGCTATTCTCAATATTTCCAGGCCAACTCACCTGAAGGACGTACAAAGGTTAACTGGCTGCATTGCTGCGGTCATTCGATTTGTAAGCCGACTTGGTGAAAGAGCCGCACGATTATACAAACTCCTGAAGAAGACCAAGGATTTTGTCTGGACTGACGAAGCTGAAGCTGCACTACAAGACCTGAAGAAAGTACTCTCATCTGCTCCTCTCCTTGCAGCACCAGAACCTCAGGAATCGATGTTGCTTTACATTGCTGTGACAAATAAGGTTGTCAGTATAGTTATGGTGGTGGAGACACCAGAGGAAAATCAGGAGCACCTAGTGCAGCGTCCGACATACTTTGTCAGCGAGGTCCTGACAGAATCAAAACAGCGGTATCTGCACTATCAAAAGTTGGCTTACGGTGTTTTTCTAGCATCTCGTAAGTTATGACACTATTTTCAGGAGCATCCGATTACCGTGGTGGGCAAAGCTCCCATGAGAGATATAAACAACAATAGCAATACCACAGGACGCGTCGCCAAATGGGGCATAGAGCTTGCAGCTTTCGATATTGAGTACAAACCCTGGACCGCAATCAAATCCCAGATCCTTGCCGACTTTGTCGCTGATTGGACAGAGACCAAGGAGAACATGGTCCTCCCTGAGTCCGAATATTGGACCCTCTTTTTCGATGGGTCTAAGGCTCGAGGGGGCTCGGGGGATGGCGTGGTGCTCAAATCACCCCAAGGAGATAAACTTTTATACGTGTTACAGATCCACTTCACAGCGACAAACAACATTGCCGAGTATGAAGCACTGCTGCATGGAAGCTGGATTGCTAAGGATATCGGCATTCGACGTTTAATGTGTTACGGAGATTCAGATCTTGTTGCTCAGCAAGTCTCGGATATTTGTAATGCAAATAAGCACATGGCAGCATATAAAGCTATCGTGGATGATCTATCTAAATCGTTCGAAGGGTTTGAAGTTCAACACATCCCTCGAGCAGAAAATTAGGAAGCAAATGCACTATCTCGAATAGGCTCTGCGCGGAAAGAGGTCCCGGATGGCGCATTTTTCGAGCACCTCAAAGTTCCCTCGATAAAGGGAGTAGATGAGGAATATCCGACCAAATCCGACTCACCTTTGATAGCAGTTCTGGCTGTAATTCCCAGCTGGACTCAACCCTACCTCGATTACTTGGTAGATGGCAAATTCCCCGAAGACGAGGTGTTGAGCCGACAGATTATCCGACGAGCAAAAGCCTATACTATTTATTAAAGGTGAGCTCCATAAACCGAGTGTTCCGGCTGATCAACTGCGAACAATACCGAGCGGTTAGTCATGGCATGCAAAGGCTGCCAAAAGTACGCCAAGCAAGCTCATGTTCCGGCTGATCAGCTGCGAGCAATACCTATAACATTTCCTTTTGTGGTCTGGGGGGCTTGATATGGTAGGACCTTTTAAACGATCTCCAAGTGGATTCACTCCCCTCTTAGTGATGGTGGATAAATTCACGAAATGGATCGAGGCTAAACCTGTCACTAGTTGTGATGGAGCAACAGCCAAAAGATTTGTCGAGGATGTTATAATCCGGTATGGTTATCCGCATAGCATTATCACGGACAACAGGAGCAACTTTTCCATGGGAGAATTGCCTGAATTCTGCGACGAGCAAAGTATCCGGCTTGACATTGCGTCAGTCGCACATCCGCAGGCTAACGGACAAGTCGAAAGAGCAAATCGTTTAATTCTACAAGGCTTGAAACCAAAACTCGAAGCACCACTGGGACGTGCTGCGGGGGCTTGGGCAGAGGAACTACCCTCTGTAATTTGGAGTTTACGAACAACTCCGAACAGGTCATCAGGATATACACCTTTCTTTTTGGTCTATGGCACAGAAGTAGTTCTTCCTAGTGATTTAATTCATACTTCTCCTAGAGTGGCCACGTATATCGAAGAGGATGCCGAGATTCCTCGACCAAATGATCTCGACTTAGTCGAAGAAGTTTGCGTCGTTGCTGAAATGATATCTACATCCTATCAGCAGAAGTTACGCAAGTATCATAGCCAGAGAGTCCGAACTAGATCTTTCAATAAAGGTGATTTGGTTCTCCGTCTTATGCAACAAAGAAAGCACACACTTTCCCCAGTATGGGAAGGGCCCTTTTTAGTTAGTCGAGTATTGCACAATGGATCGTACTACTTAACTGACATGAGGCCAGCCAAAGAAAGACCTGCTACTAAGAAGAGAAAGAGAGCTGGAGGCAGTACAAATCTGGATGAGTTAGACAAACCGTGGAATATTGCTCAGCTACGTCCCTTTTATTCTTAGTTTATCCTTCTTTGTAATCATAAATATGTACATGCTCTGTGAGAAATAAAAGTTTTGGTTACCTCAAAGTTTTCTGAGAAGTTTTTACCATCTTATTTCCTAATGATCATGTCTTAGTCGAAAATCCCAGAATGCTTGAAAGTACTTTATGCTCATGTTCGTTCTGGTTTAGATTTTCGATTCTAAAACTGCTACCTTCGGGTATAACTCTAAAAACTCTAGTCTTTACTTTGGTTATTTGTCTGATTGCTGGATGCGGGTATTTTCCGAGTAGTGAATTGTTGGTACTAGAAGCCGTCTTTATTTCCAAGTTTAAACTGGTTTAGCAATTGAGCTCCGTTGCTCGGCAAAGTTTTCGGCTGTGGGTTTAGCCGGCTCACGAAAGGGACGAGGCGGAAAGCCAGATAAACGATAAATAGAGACGGAAAATTCCAGGTGCTTACGAAAACATTTTAGGCACGCAAAAAATCTAAGACAAAAGTGCTGAATAGATAAAAAACGTAGCACTAGCAAAAGTCATAGTACTTAATATTTACAAGTGCATCATGTTCTTTCACAGAATAATACATAAGTTTGTGGTCTATGATGCAGGAGGAGATGAAGGATCTGCCAGCTCGCTGGTAACTGCGCCTTGATATCGTTTCGAGATGTCCGGATCCGAGGTGGTCCGTTCATCGTCGGAAACTTCTTCGGCTTCTTTTGTAGGAGGAGGCGGGGTATCCACGCGGGTGAAGAAGGGGACCTCGTAGCTGGTCAGGTCAGCTACGTGGCACCCATATCCGGCGCAGGAGTGCATGATGGCTTGAAGGTCCTGCTCCTGACCGTCTTTGTCTACCTTGCAGTACCCTCTGGTCAGTTGCCATATCTCCATGTTTCCATGGTGGCTCATGACCATGGTGAGAGCGTTCTGCGCAGCAGTCCGTGCGTAGGACATGTTCCAGTCCCGAACGAGCTGCGGCATCTCCTTGGCCTTCTTCCGCACCTGGAAGTCCGACATGCTTGGCATGTCTAGAATCCTGAGAGACTCGTTAATGTCCTCAAGGGACTGGTGGTAGTCATGAAGAAGATCACCGACTTGGGTAAGACGGTGAGTGCGGGGCTCGGACGAGGAGGAGTCCATCAAGTTCAGAGGACCTATACACAAAACAAGTTAAGAAAAAAAACAACAATGATAGAAGTCGAAGAAAAGATAAGTCAGAGAGGGGAAACATACCAAGAATGACATCATCAATCTTGGCCTTCTCCTCCCGGAGACTCTGGAGTTCAGACCAGAGCGCCTGGGAGATGTCCTTCTCTCTGCCAAGCTCATTCTTGAGGTCCGATATAACTTTATCTTGAGCGGCAATCTTGCGATCGCGCTCTTCAGTGGCCATGGAGGAGGATTCCAAGACTTGAGCTATGCTCGTTTCATGATCTGCCTTGAGCTTATCCAGCTCTTGGTGAAGTCCCTTGTTCTCCACCACCAGGGTTTTGAGGTTCTCGGTCTCTTCAGTCATAGCGATGGACTGTTTCACCAACGCTATAAGTCAAGAAGAGCAACAGTTCAGAAAAATTCGACATTGAAAAAGCAAAAGACAAGGTTTGAATCTCGAAATGTTTACCTTTGGCTTCATCCTTGGCTACCTTGAGCTCAGCATTTTTAAGCCAGAGTGCTTTGATCTCTCTCCACTTATCACAGACATTGGTTAATAATTCCTGGTTATAGGAACATACTTTCTATAAGTCAGAATACCCAAAGTCAGAAAGCTACTTAAGACTCGGGCTAATATTTTTTGCTAAATATCAGCACGAGCCTTGGGGGCTACACTAGTTCGTTCTTTGGCATCCTAATGAAAGCATAAACCTGGATTTCTATATCCTACTTCATGCTTGGGGGCTAGTGGATATGATATAATATAATGTAAAAACAAGAGTTGGAATTCTGACTTACATATTGCTCGCGGGTAAGTTTGTCTAACCCCGCGTTCACTTCAGATGCCACCTTCTCGGCGAGGGTATGAGGAATTACTGGGGCTGCTGGAAGCTCGCTAGTCCTGATTCTCTCGTCGCGAAGGCGGACTTGAGCGAGAAGGTCAGAGAACTTGACGTCCTCTGCTTCTTGCGCTTCCTCTTCGGGGGATAGATGGCTTTTGTCCAGGACTTGCCTGGCCAGCCGTTGGATCTCCTCTACAGATTTTCGGGATAAGCCAAACTTGGCAAGTTCGGGATTGCTGAGGAGGTTGTCGGCAAAGACTTCAGCCGAGGGACCATTACCCGAAGAGGGTTCACCCTTATCTTGAGCTGACGCACCCATGGTGACGTCAGTTTGTGACCCAAGGATCATAGGCGCCGTTGGAGGAGCCGGATCTTCTGCAACAACCGGAGAAGGAGTAATCGCCGGTGTTGTAGAAGGTTGAGGGGCAGGAGTCGGAGGAGCCGTGGCAGGGGAAGCTATGGTAAGCTTCGTTTATCGCAAGGGCTTCGAGGGCAATCTCTTTCCCCTTGCCCTTGATGATTGATTTTGCTCTGAGAAAGTAGTAAAGTCAGAAACATTACATCTCGGAAAGAAACTTGAGTAAAGTACAAAGGTGAAAATGTTGTGACAAAAGGTTACCTTTTCACGACTGGGACCTCCTTTGTGCCAACTGCCACTGTCGGAGCTTTATGCTTCTTGAGCGCAAGATCCGGCAATGGGACTACTTCGGTCTCCTGAGAAAACTCAGGGGGATATCCTTTGAGTGGAGCAAGCTCCGACTCGGGGAGGTCAGCAAGCTGAAAACAGGAAAGCATATCAGCATTGTTGTATATAACTTAAAGATTGAAACACATGAAAGGTGTATTGATGGAAGCTTACCAGCACCACAGGGTTTTCTGCCGTGCGCATATCCAGAGAAACCTCCGGAATTTTCCTCTTGATCCGCTCCTTGATCAGCCACGTGATCAACTTATGTAACCCTGGGCGGTGTAGGCTTTGGGGCTGATGCGGAGGGAATCTTTTTTGGAAGACGTGATAGACTGCATCAGTCTTTCCCCGTGGTACTGAAGTGGCTGGATCCGACGTGAGACCCAGCAATTGACTAAGTCGGATCCCTTCAGACCCTTGTGCTTGATCAAATACTCGATCCGCCTCTTAGCGAGGATCAGATTGTCGGTGAGAGTCGGAGCAGCCTCGTCCTAGGAAGGCTGGGCTGTGGCAGCTCCGTCGACAAAAGCCGACAAAGTAGTAGCTTTGCCGGGAGCTGGAATATCCCTATGGTAGAAGAAAGTGGCTGGCCATTTTTTGACCGAGTCATGGGCATAATTTTTGGGATAGGCCTGGTCTCGTCTAATAGAAAAACTAATCGTACCAGTGATATAAGGAACACCGACAGTGATGGAATTTCTCCGGACATGGAAATAGTACCGGAAGAGAAGCAAACTCTGCCTAATGCCGAGAAAGCCCTCGCAAAGCGCAGCATATGCGCTCATTTCTAGAAGAGAATTGGGAGGAAGATTGTGGAGTTCAACTCCATAGTGATCTATCACCTCAGAGAAGAACTCCAAGGGAGGAAAGGATAAACCTCGGTCCAGATGGGTGCCGAAGTGGACATGCTCGCCCTCGCGCGGGTTGGGGACGGTTTCGCCGAGGACGGTCCGCCAGTCGCCGGCGGCGAGAAGCCCCTCCTTCTCCACGTTCTTGAGGCCTACCTCGTCGAGGGCGCAGGGGATCCAGATTCCCCAGAAACTCTCGTTCTCCACAGCTACTTCCGCCGTCGCCGCTGCCGCCGCCAAACCAGAGGAAGAAGAAGATGAAGCCATTTTTCTCCGGTGGCAAAGGTGACCTTAAAGTGGCGGCGCTAGGAGCTCTGTGGGAGGAGGACGAGGAGGCTCTGGGCACGCGGGAGGATTGGGAAGGAAGGAACGGGAAAGGACTGGTGGAGAGGAGAAGAAGAAATCTAAACCCCTTATATCCATCTACCTGCGCCAAGATTCGTGCAAACGCTACAGTGTAACCGCCACGCGCCGTGGAATGAACTGGGAAGGGCCCGCGCGATGATTGCGTCACCTCGATCTCCATGCACGCATTGAAACGGCGCCTCGGTTCCGCGAACCACGGACCCACCAATGGTGATGCTGACGGAACGTCTGTCAGATGACGTGACTTAACCATGCTTGTCTCAGGTGGCGTTAGAGACCAAGTTCCGGCTTAGTTTGAAAGCGAGCTGGAAAATCCGAGTAACCAATTGAAAGGTCCGACTTACTTTTAAGACCCGGATTGTATTTTTTGTTGTGAAGTTTCAGGAACCCTTCAATATTCTGTAAGCCAAAGATCAAGCTAGACGATGATAAAATCCGACTTTGAATCTTGGAGGCCTCTGGGGGCTGTTGTTGGGGATATACTTTCCGGGTATCCTCACAGTTCCCCACTTCGGGTTAGAGCTTTGCTTCACGGGCGGCCCAGTTAGAGAGAGAAGACGGAGTCCAATCTGGCTACGGGAAGGCCAGAAGACTTACTGACTTAGGCACATAATGTTACCTATAGTTCAAGATGTACTCTGTAACCAACTCTTAGTCGTGGCCGGATTGATCTCTCATGTAAACCATAGGCCAGATATCTATATAAGCCATCCTAGGGAGAGCCTTTAGGGCACACCCAATACTTTAGACCCTAAACTCGCACAGGCGATACCATTGTAACCCATATTCCGGCTCCACTGTATTACTGGATTGCTAGAAGGAGTAGGATCCGTCCAAAGCCGGAACCTAGGTAAACTTGTGTTCTCACTATCCCAGAACACCGTATGTCTCACACCCCTCTCTTCCGCACGCCTTGAGGACCCCCTCATGGCGTACTTGTCCTGAATCCGAAGACAAGATATATATATCATCATCTTGTGTTGTTTTGGAAAAGAATAGTGTACATATATATGCAATTTTGGTCATGTGATGGGATCCGTGGCTCTAGTGGATATATATATATCAGTGTGTAACACACATCATGCAATGTCTCTAGGGGAGGATCTATGTGTATTAAACCATGCATGGTCACATGCATATAAAGACCAAAACACAAGAAAGCAACATATTGCATGTTGCACCACTGTGACAGAAGTTGTTGCATCACATAATCCACTAGTGTGTGGTAGATATACCAATTAACAATGTGGTTTTGGAAAAGAGAACACATGCAATGTGGGCATGTATGTGGATCAATGACATCTAGATACTAGTAGCTAGTTTGAATATCAATGTGGTTTAGGAAAAAGATCACATATGCAATAATGACTCTAGCGGTTCCATATGTGTACAGCCACATGCATGGTCACAAAGACCAATATAGGAAAAGCATAGCTTCCACACACATTGCATGCATGTTGCACCAGTGTGACATAAGTTGCATCATCTAGAGTTATACATGTGTGGTCTCATCATGTAGATATATGTCAAAATGTGGTATATTGTTGGAAAAGAACACACATGCATGCAATGTGGTCATCTCATGTGGATCTATCAACAATAATGCAATATATATGCATGGAAAAGAACACACATGCATGCAATATGACTCGAGGATATCATATCCATATATATATATATGGTCATAGACCAAAAGCACATAGGTTAAATAGAGGAGAGCTTTCACACATTGCATGCATGTAGTGTGACAGAATTATTATTAGTTGTGCATCATCAGATAATGCACTTGAGTAGTATATGCATTGTGTGGTCATGCATATGTGTAGAGATATAGGTTTTGGAAGAACGATGTACATGCTTGCAAATGTGGTCACACAGATCATCATGGATGTGGATCTATCCATGACTCTGGTGACCATATCAATGTGGGTTAGGGAAAAGAACACATGCATACAATATGACCCCCATAGGACGTAGATATATATACATATATATTCCATATTGGTTAGAGAGACCACACAACACATATGAATTAAATAAAGGAGCTTCCACATTGCATGCATGCATGCATGGACCAGTGTGACATAATTTGTGCACATCATCACATAATCCTTGAGTATATGCATGGGTGTCTGCTCATGCATATATATGTAGAGATATATATATATATATATCATCTTGTGTTCTTTTGGAAAACAACAGTGTACATATACATGCAATTTGTGGTTATGTGATGGTATCAGTGGCTCTAGTGTATATATATATATATATCAGTGTGTAACACACATCATGCAATGTCTTTCGGGGAGGATCCATGTGTATTAAACCATGCATGGTCCCATGCATATATAGACCAAAACACAGGAAAACAACATATGGCATGTTGCACCAGTGTGACAGAAGATGTTAGTTCAAGATGTACTCTGTAACCAACTCTTAGTCGTGGCCGGATTGATCTCTCATGTAAACCCTAGGCCAGATATCTATATAAGCCGTCCTAGGGAGAGCCTTTAGGGCACACCCAATACTTTAGACCCTCAACTCACACAGGCGATACCATTGTAACCCATATTCCAGCTCCGCTGTATTCCTGGATTGCTAGAAGGAGTAGGATCCGTCCAAAGCCGGAACCTAGGTAAACTTGTGTTCTCACCGTCCCGGAACAACCGTATGTCTCACACCCCTCTCTTCCGCACGCCTTGAGGACCCCCTTATGGCGTACTTGTCCTCAATCCGACGACAAGATATATATATCATCATCTTGTGTTGTTTTGGAAAAGAATAGTGTACATATATATGCAATTTGTGGTCATGTGATGGGATCAGTGGCTCTAGTGGATATATATATATATCAGTGTGTAACACACATCATGCAATGTCTCTAGGGGAGGATCTATGTGTATTAAACCATGCATGGTCAGATGCATATAAAGACCAAAACACAAGAAAGCAATATATTGCATGTTGCACCACTGTGATAGAAGTTGTTGCATCACATAATCCACTAGTGTGTGGTAGATATACCAATTAACAATGTGGTTTTGGAAAAGAGAACACATGCAATGTGGGCATGTATGTGGATCAATGACATCTAGATACTAGTAGCTAGTTTGAATATCAATGTGGTTTAGGAAAAAGATCACATATGCAATAATGACTCTAGGGGTTCCATATGTGTACAGCCACATGCATGGTCACAAAGACCAATATAGGAAAAGCATAGCTTCCACACACATTGCATGCATGTTGCACCAGTGTGACATAAGTTGCATCATCTAGAGTTATACATGTGTGGTCTCATCATGTAGATATATGTCAAAATGTGGTATATTGTTGGAAAAGAACACACATGCATGCAATGTGGTCATCTCATGTGGATCTATCAACAATAATGCAATATATATGCATGGAAAAGAACAAACATGCATGCAATATGACTCGAGGATATCATATCCATATATATATATATATGGTCATACACCAAAAGCACATAGGTTAAATAGAGGAGAGCTTTCACACATTGCATGCATGTAGTGTGACAGAATTATTATTAGTTGTGCATCATCAGATAATGCACTTAAGTACTATATGCATTGTGTGGTCATGCATATGTGTAGAGATATCATTGTTAGGTTTTGGAAGAACAATACATACATGCAAATGTGGTCACACAGATCATCATGGACGTGGATCTATCAATGACTCTAGTGACCATGTCAATGTGGGTTGAGAAAAAGAATACATGCATGCAATATGACCCCCTATAGGAGATAGATAGATATATATATATATATATATATTCCATACTGGTCATATAGACCAAATAACACATAGGAATTAAATAAAGGAGCTTCCACATTGCTTGCATGCATGCATGGACCCGTGTGACAGAATTTGTGCACATCATCACATAATCCTTGAGTATATGCATGTGTGTCTGGTCATCCATATATATCTAGAGAGAGATATATATCATCATCTTGTGTTGTTTTGGAAAAGAACAATGTACATGTATATGCAATGTGTGGTCATGTGATGGAATCAGTGGATCTAGTGGATATATATATCAGTGTGTAACACACATCATGCAATGTCTCTAGGGGAGGATCCATGTGTATTAAACCATGCATGGTCACATGCATATATAGACAAAAACACAGGAAAGCAACATATTGAATGTTGCACCAGTGTGACGAAAGTTGTTGGATCACATAATCCACTAGTGAGTGGTAGATATACCAATTAACAATGTGGTTTTCGAAAAGATAAAAGATGCAATGTGTGGTCATGTAAGTGGATCAATGTCATCTTGCTACTTGTAGCTAGTGTGGATATCACTGTGGTTTAGGAAAAAGATGACATATGCAATAATGACTCTAGGGGTTCCATATGTGTACAGCCAAATGCATTGTCACAGAGACCAATATAGGAAAAACACAGCTTGCACTTACGTTGCATGCATATTGCACCAGTGTGACATAAGTTGCATCCTACAGAGTTATACATGTGTGGTCTCATGATGTATATATATGTTAAAATGTGGTATATTGGTGGAAAAGAACACACATGCATGCAATGTGGTCATCTCATGTGGATTTATCAACAATAATGCAATATATATGCATGGAAAAGAACACACATGCATGCAATATGACTCTAGGATATCTGATCCACATATATATATATATATATGGTCATAGACCATAAACACATAGGTTAAATAAAGGAGAGCTTCCACACATTGCATGCATGCAGTGTAACAGAATTATTGTTAGTTGTGCATCATCAGATAATCCACTTGAGTAGTATATGCATTGTGTGGTCATGCATATGTGTAGAGATATCATTGTTAGGTTTTGGAAGAACAATGTACATACATGCAAATGTGGACACACAGATCATCATGGATGTGGATCTATCAATGACTCTGGTGACCATATCAATGTGGGTTAGGAAAAAGAACACATGCATGCAATATGACCCCCTATAGGAGATAGATAGATATATATATTCCATATTGGTCATAGAGACCAAAAAACACATAGGAATTAAATAAAGGATCCTCCACATTGCATGCATTCAGGCATATGGACTAGGGTGACAAAATTTGTGCACATCATCACATAATCCTTAGTATATGCATGTGTCTGGTCATGCATATATATATGTAGAGAGATATATATATCATCATCTCGTGTTGTTTTGGAAAAGGACAGTGTACAAATATATGCAATTTGTGGTCATGTGATGGGTTCAGTGGCTCTAGTGGATATATATATATATATATATATCAGTGTGTAACACACATCATGCAATGTCTCTAGGGGAGGTTCCATGTGTATTAAACCATGCATGGTCACATGCATATAAAGACCAAAACACAAGAAAGCAACATATTGCATGTTGCACCAGTGTGACAGAAGTTGTTGCATCACAGAATCCACAAGTGTGTGGTAGATATACCAATTAACAATGTGGGTTTGGAAAAGAGAACAATTGCAATGTGGTCATGTATGTGGATCAATGACATCTAGATACTTGTAGCTACTTTGAATATCAATGTGGTTTAGGAAAAATATCACATATGCACTAATGAATCTAGGGGTTCCATATGTGTACAACCACATGCATGGTCACAAAGATCAATATAGGAAAAGCACATCTTGCACACACATTGCATGCATGTTGCACCAGTGTGACATAAGTTCCATCCTGTAGAGTTATACATGTGTGGTCTCATGATGTAGATATATGTCAAAATGTGGTATATTATTGGAAAACATCACACATGCATGAAATGTTGTCATCTCACGTAGATCTATCAACAATAATGCAATATATATGCATGGAAAAGAACACACATGCATGCAATATGACTCTAGGAGATCAAATCCATATATATATATGGTCGGAGAGACCAAAAACACGTAGCTTAAATAAAGGAGAGCTTCCACACATTGCATGCATGCAGTGTGACAGAGTTATTATTAGTTGTGCATCATCACATAATCCAATTGACTAGTATATGCATTGTGTGGTCATGCATATGTGTAGAGATATAGGTTTTGGAAGAACGATGTACATGCTTGCAAATGTGGTCACCCAGATCATCATGGATGTGGATCTATCCATGACTCTGGTGACCATATCAATGTGGGTTAGGGAAAAGAACACATGCATACAATATGACCCCCATAGGACGTAGATATATATATATACATTCCATATTGGTTAGAGAGACCACACAACACATATGAATTAAATAAAGGATCTTCCACATTGCATGCATGCATGCATGGACCAGTGTGACATAATTTGTGCACATCATCACATAATCCTTGAGTATATGCATGGGTGTCTGCTCATGCATATATATGTAGAGATATATATACATATATCATCTTGTGTTCTTTTGGAAAACAACAGTGTACATATACTTGCAATTTGTGGTTATGTGATGGGATCAGTGGCTCTAGTGTATATATATATCAGTGTGTAACACACATTATTCAATGTCTTTTGGGGAGGATCCATGTGTATTAAACCATGCATGGTCACATGCATATATAGACCAAAACACAGGAAAACAACATATTGCATGGTGCACCAGTGTGACAGAAGATGTTGGATCTCAAAATCCACTAGTGTGTGTGGTAGTACCAATTAACAATGTGGTTTTGGAACAGAACACATGCAATGTGGTCCTGTATGTGGAACAATGACATCTAGCTACTAGTATCTAGTATGGATAGTAATGTGGTTTAGGAAAAGATCACATATGCAATAATGACTCTAGGGGTTCCATATGTGTACAGCCACCACATTTATGGTCACAAAGACCAATATAGGAAAAGCACAACTTCTACACACACATTGCATGCATGTTGCACCATTGTAACATAAGTTGCATCATCCAGAGTTACATATGTGTTGTCTCATCATGTAGATATATCTATATATATGTGTGAAAATGTGGTTTATTGTTGGAAGAACACACATGCATGCAATGTGGTCATCTCATGTTGATCTATCAACACAAATGCAATATATATGCATGGAAAAGAACACACATGCATTAAATATGACTCTAGAAGATCAAATCGATATATGGACCAAAAACACATAGGTTAAATAAAGGAGAGCTTCCACACATTGCATGCATGCATGAAGTGTGACAAAATTATTATTAGTTGTGCATCATCACACATAATCCACTTGAGTAGTATATGCATAGTGTGGTCATGCACACGTGTAGAGATATCATTGTGGTAGGTTTTGGAAGAGAACAATGTACATACATGAAAATGTGGATCTATCAATGACTCTGGTGACCATATCAATGTGGGATAGGAAAAAGAACACATGCAAGCAATATGACCCCCTATACATGTTGTCGGATGGATGACAAGTACGCCATGAGGGGGTCCTTGAGGCGTGTGGAAGAGAGGGATGTGAGACGTACGGTATTTCGGGACGGTGAGAACACAAGTTTACCTAGGTTCGAATCCACTGTTTTGGACGGATCCTACTCCTGCTAGCAATCCAGTAATACGGCAGAGCCGGAATATGGGTTACAAGGGTTTCTCCTGTGCGAGTTGAGGTTGTACACTATTGTGAGGGTGCCCTAAAGTCTCTCCCTAGGACGGCTTATATAGATATCCGTCCTAGGGTTTATAGGAGAGATCTATCCGGCTACGACTAAGAGTCGGTTACAGAGTACATGTTGAACTACAAGTAACACTATGGGCCTATGTCGGTAAGTCTCTCGGGCCTTCTCGTAGCCGGACTGGACTCCGTCTCTTCTCTCTGACTGGGCCGCCCATGAAGCAAAGCTCTAACCCGAAGTGGGCCACCCTGGTCAGTGAGGCACAGTGAGGATACCCGGAAAGTATATCCCCAACAGCAGCCCCCGGAAGCCTCCAAGATCCAAAGTCGGTTTCATCATCGTCTAGCTTGATCTTCGGCTTGCAGAATATTGAAGGGTTCCTGAAACTTCAAAAGAAAAGATACGATTCAGGTATCAAAATGAGTCGGACCTATGAATACGTTTAATCAGGTTTCTAGCTCGAATTTCAAACTAAGCCAGAACTTGGTCTCTGGCGCAATCTGACAGCAGTCATGGTGAAGTCACGTCACTGACACACATTTCCTGTTAGCACGACCATTGGTGGGTCCTCCTTTAATGGAACCGAGGCGCCGTTTCAATGCGTGCGTGGAGATCGAGGCGACGTAATCATCGCACGGGGGATTACCTAGTTCTTTCCATGACGCGTGGCACGTTCACTGTTGTAACACCCTCGAATCAGCCCTATGCAAGTTTTAGCCCTTTCCGCCAAACCCGCATAGAAACGATTCAAGGACGCCCACCAGGAACTTTCGTGCGGGTGGAAAACAAAGTAATACCATTACACAATAGTCCTCGATTGGACCCACAGAACATATATATACAACAACGACTCCATGAGTCAAGAATACAGATATACAATACAAAGATCCAAATCACCTTGAAAACGATAGAGCGTCCGACTACCGACAAGATGCAAATGGGGCTAAGAGCCCTGACGAATAACCAATGGCGTCCATAACCCTGCCCAGGCCAAGCCAGAAGGGTAACCCTGCTAACGACGTAGATCTCAAACCTGCTAAAACAAAAGGGGTGCCGACAGAGGGCAAAGGTAAAATAGGAGCGTCAGTACTGAGGCCAGTACACGGCGAGGCTAGATTTCGGCGGCGCTCGCCTACATAGGTATGGTGGACTGAAGCGGCAGCGCAGCGGCACTAAACATCCTATAGAGACTCGGTATCACTGGCGGCTATTAGAGAGGGGTAAGAAAGACCTATTCGGATCCTACTAGATACTAACACCAAAAATACCCCTCCTGGTATTTCCCCCTCAAGACCAAACGAGGAAGTCGGACCAAGGAACTCACACAGTTGGCAGCTTTACTCATTCCATTATGGTTGCAGCCTTTACTAGTCAGTTATATAGCATGAGTCATCCTGATAGCATAAGTAGTGGGCAGTTTTAAACACCTTTCCGTTGTAGTTGGAACATTTACTAGTCAGATATAATTGTCCTGAGGAATCCCAAAACCCAGCAATTGTTGGCACTTTTATCACATTCCATTGGAGTTGCAATACTTACTAGGCAGGTACAGCATGTCACAAAACAACCCCAGATCCACCAGGTGTTGACACTTTTATTATCCATTCCGTGATTGTTGAATCTGATTACTAGTCATATATTAAGTCAAAATTTTAATACTACTTTAGTTATGCTTGTCTATGATCGAGATACTGTGCTCCAAGTCGTCCATAACCGCGAACATGGATTTCAGAAAGATTTACCCTGTAGGGGTGCACAAATAGCAACACACACACGATCAACCTCGGAAAAACCAAATCAAAACCCAACGAGGCTTTCACGACAAAGCAATCACAGGATTCACAAAATATTTTAGGGGGCCACCGCACTAAGCTACCCGCAACGAAGTTGGCCGGCTCCAGAACGGACCCAGGGTTTGCGAGAACGGCTGTAAACGACTGGGAACCCGAAAGTGTGACTGGGCTTATCGATACCGCGAAATCGTGCCCCGATCCAAAACAGTACAGGTGCTCCATGCACAATCGTAAATAAAGCAGTAAAGCATGGCATAAGTACAGGATAGTAGTAAAGCTCCGAACTACTTTGTGGCCCCAAGAAATAGAAATGAATCAAGCTCTGCCTAAGGGGAATTCATAGAGTCTCCCGTATGTGGATAGTGCGAATAGTCAAGGAACAGGTATCAAGTACTCGGGGCCTACGGGACAAAAGTGGACAGGAAAAACGAAAAAGCATATATTGTCCACCGGTGCCTCTTTCATTAGTGCTACCAGCAATTTAATAGTTGTACTTAAAGTCACGATCAACTCCACCGTAAACATCTGCCAGCATTTCAACAACTGTGGTACTTGACAACACGAGATCGCACCTCAGCAAGCAACTATGACTCGCAAGGCCAGGTATCTACCAAACATAGGTAAGAGGAGGTGTCCAAGGCAATATAGAGGCTGCACGGGATATAACTGGTGTACGGAAACTAAGGCATCGCGACACGGATAGCAATAGGTCAACAGGAGGAAATAAAGACTATAAATGCAAAATAGGTGGACAGGGGGAGAATGCTCGCCTAGGAAACACTGCCGACGGACCATATCTGGAGAACTTGTCGATACTCGCATCAACTCATCGGCCTAAGATCCGGCATGATTATGATATGATGCAGATGCAGTGCAATTAGGCAGAAGATCCAGCATGATTATGATACTACGGCAAAAGATCCGGCATGATTATGATATGATGCAGATGCGGTGCAATTAGGCAGTATTATGCGGAACCGGGGTCCCAACAATTAATTAGACGGTTGAAGTTATTTAGGACCCCCACAATTTAAATGTTGTATTAACAGGGCGAAACATGGCATCGGTTCACTACACCAATTTAAATGGAGTCTGGAATAAGACAAAGATATCCCGCATAAACACTCCATATTTAATTATGAGGTGAATCGGCATAATGCCCCCAAACCACAGACAGGTATGCATGCATGAACAATTAATATGCGACAGTTGATAATGTCATATTAGAAAAAAAAAAAGGGGCTTAGGGTCACACATCTAGATTCGGATGATCTTGGGTTCGGGGGTTCAGGGTTCAGTCTCAGGGTTTGACGGGGACAGCGGGATCGATCTTCGGAGGTCGTCGCAGGTCTTGGTTTGGCGTTGGGGCGCATCAGATTCACCCTGGTCAGTGTCGATCTTGTCGTCGCGAAGATCTTGCCGGGTCCGCGTATCGGGGCGGTCTTGGCGTTCGGGATGAAGAACTTGGCGTTCTGGTGGCGATCTTGGCGGTCTTCGGATCTGGGTCTCGCATTAGGGAAGGAGTACTGGTCGCATCTATGGTCTTCGGGTTCGGTCTTCGGATTTGCGAAGGAGATATTGAGTTACCGTGGTTCCGTTGTTGATGATGATCTTGTTGCGAGTGCCGTGGTGGTACTTCGGGTTTCATGTTGTGCGTCCTTCGGAGGCATGAACATCGAGTCGCTAGCGGCTACTGGACACATCTTCCGTCTTTGCACTAACACCAACATCTCATAAACAGATAGCTAGAGGAACCACAGGGCTTCACAGCCACAGGTACGCAATCCACACTTCATCAACGAGTAGGCCCGACCAAAACGAAGCGGCATGGGAGGCTCAAGAGGAGGGCACGGCAAACAACGGCCACCTCTGGGAAAGAGGGCATGGCCGGGCTCGATGAGGTAGTGAAGCGGCGACGAAGGTGGTGTGCGGCTCGTGGTGGCCGAGGAAGACGGGGGGACGCGCGTCGCTGGTAGAAGGCCTAGGAGGGCGGGCCCAGGTGACGCCAGGGACGAGCTGGGTCGGGGTCTCCGGGTCGAGGCCGGACCTGATGGCTCGCGCGGGCCGGGCCAGGCGGCTTCGGTCGGTGGCGCGGTGAGGGCGAGCGACGAGGCCGACGGGAGGGGGAAGGATGCATCAGGGTAGCGGGGTCGAGGCAGAGGAGCCCTCGGGCGTGCATGGCGTGGGGTAGAGGACGGCGGGGGTGGAGCGGCCGAGGAGGAGGTTGACGTCCGACGGCGAGCGAACGGAGGCGCGCTGCGGAGGAGGCCGGACCAGGCGGTGACGCGGCTCCCAGCGTCGGGGACTGAGGTCGAGGTTGGCGGCTGTTGGTGGTCACAGGGCTCGTGTCCTGGGCGTCGCAGGGCGAGGACCGGCGCGGCGGCCATGGCGGCGATGCTGGAGCGCTAGGTCGGGGCGAGATCGACGGCGACGAGGTGCCTGTGGCCGAGGGAGTGGGTCCGCTGCAGGGGCAACCGCAGCGGGTGCTGATGAGGCGAGAGGTGGGGGTTGGAGTGGTGGAGGACGACGGTCCGACGGAGAGGAGGAGACCTAGGGCGATGGTCGACGAGGTGGAGGTCGACGGGAGGACGCGGTGAGAGGAAGGTTGGGGATAGACGCGTCGCGTGTGCGGGCGACGGGGCGTGAGGAGCGGGCGCGTCGGTGGGTGGTGGGGCCAGGTGGGCCCGGGGCACGGGAGGAGCGGGTCAGGTGGGGAGGGAGGCTGCGGGGTTGGGCCGGCTCGCGGGGCCGTGTCGGTGCGGCTCGTCCATTGGGTGGGTGGTTGGTGGCGGTTTGAGTGCAAGCGTGTGTTGCGTGTGTGTGGTCAGGGTAGGGGCCAGGGTGGTGTGCGGGAGTTGGGATTGGTCCTAGGGTGGCGACGCGCTCACACGCGGGAGATGCGGCGCTGTGTGGTGTGGTGGGTGGCGGCGGTAGGTATGGATTGGGGTAGGTCTAGGGTTAGATAGGGTTGGGCCTGGGGTTTTATCTGGAGGTGGCCGACTAGGCTTTTGGGCCTAGTTGGCTGCCTCCCTAAAAAAACATAAATTTTTATTTATTAACTAAGAGGCTTTTTGTAATCCGTTTTTAGACAAAACAAAATAATCCGGAGGACCGGGGTTTTTGATTTGAATTAAAGACGGGGGAATATTTAGGAATCATAGTAGTCTTTGAGAAAATAGTTTTAGACAACAAAGTGCATGATGACATGACGATGTTCAAATGCAATATGGCATGATGACATGAGCATGCGGTCATGATGATGCAATGCACAAAAAATACAACGATTTTCTAGTAGTGGTTTTAGCGGGATGCCACAACTGTAGCGTTTACACGAATCTTGACATGGCCGGTGGATATAAGTGGTGATGATCGTTTTCCTCATCTCCTTCACCAGCACTTTGCGCCGTTTCTTTCTCCCCTACATCTTCCACGAACCTAGAGATCCCCTGCTCCCCAAAAATCTCCAGCGCCACCCATCCAAGGTCACCGGCACACAAGAAAATGGCTTCTGCAACATCTTCCGGCACGGCGGCGACGGCAGCTACGGCAGCCACGATGGAGATAGAGAGAAACCACGGGTTTGGATCCTGTGCGTCCTCGATGACGCCAAGCTCCGTGTCGTGGAAGAAGAAGGGCTCCTCCGGTCCGGCGACTGGCGGAGCGGCTTCAGCAAAACCATCCCCATCCCTCGTGACGGCGAGCGAGTGCACTTTGGCACTCACCTCAACAGAGGTTTGAGCTTCCCTCCCTCAGATTTCTTTTCTGAGGTTATAGATCACTACGGAGTTCATCTCCATCATCTTCCTTCGAACTTTCTCTTAGAGATGAGCGCTTATGCAAGGGGTATCTCAGCATTAGGCCGAGCCTTACTCTTTTCCGGTTCTATTTTCATGTCTAGGGAAATTCCATTACTACCGATAATCCTTATATTACCGGTACTTTTTGTTTTTCCGTTAGAAGAGAGCGCGTCTATCCTCAGATTATTGTCAGTGAGTCGGTCAAGCAATGGTCGTCCACTTTTTTGTATCACAAGGATATTCCTGCTCCCGGCAAAGCTACTGCTCTGCTAGCTTTCGTTGACAGAGGCGGATTGAGCATTTGATGAAACACAAGGGCCTGAAAGGGTCCGACTTAGTTCAATGCAGGGTCGCACGCCGGATCTAGCCTCTCCAACATCATGGAGATCGACTGATGCACTCCATCACGTCGTCAAATAAAGATTCCCTCCGAATCAACTCCAAGGCCTACATGGAAAAGGGCTATGTATGTCAAATCAAGTGGCTGATAAGGGAGCGGATTGAAAGGAAGATTCCGGAGCTGTCTCTGGATATGCCTATGGCAGAAAATCCCGTGGTGCTGGTAAGCTTTAGTAGCAACTCATATTATGTGCTCATCTTTATATTATTTTGCAATACTAACATACTTCTTCTTTTCAGCTTGCCGACCTCCCCGAGTTGGAGATTGCTCCTATCGAGGGATATCCTCCTGAGTTTTCTCAGGATGAGGGAGAATTGATTCCACTGGTGGACATTGTTCCTCGGAAGCGCAAAGCTCTGATAGTGGCCATTGGCACGAAGGAGGTGCCTATTTTGAAGAGGTATTCTTTCCTCACAAGGTCTCTGTATTTTGTTCGTAATTCTTTTTGAGGTGAAATGTTCTTTGTTCTATTACTTTCTCAGAGCTAAACAACTCACCAAGGGCAAGAGGAAGGGAGTTACATCGAAGCCCCTACGCCAGTCAAAGCTGAACTTGGCTTCACCTGTCGTAGCTCCTCCGACTCCAGCCCCTCAATCTTCTACAGCAGCGGAGATTACTCCATCTCTGAATATTGTAGAAGATCCGGCTCCTTCAGCCGAGCCATCGATCCTTGGATCACAAACTGACATCACCATGGGTGACTCTGGTGGGTGAACCCTCTTCGGGTAATAATTCCTCGGTAGAAATCTTCGCCGAGAACCTTCTCAATAATCTGGGTCTTGCCAAGCTTGGCATTACCTGGAAATCAGCAGAGGAAATCCAGCAGCTCGCCCGACAATGCTTGGAGAGCTGAAATATTACTGTCAAGGAGGAGGCACAAGAAGTAGAGGATATCAAGTACTCCGAACTCCTCGAGCAAATTCATCTTCGCGACGAGGGATTAATGGCATGTGTGCTTCCGCCACGACCGATTATTCCACTCACCCTAGCTGAGAAGGGTTCTGCAGAAGTGAACGTGAGCCTGAGCAAACTCACTCATGAACAACATGTAAGTCGGAATTCTATCTCACATTTTTTCTTATGTTATTTTATATCATATCCTCTAGCCCCCAAGCATGAAGTTGGATAGATAAATCCGGATTTATGCTTTCTTAGGATGCCAAAGAATGAACTAGTGTAGCCCCCAAGGCTTGTGCTGATATTAGTAAAAAATATTAGCCCGAGTCTTTAGTAGACTTCTGACTCTCGGTATCCTGACTTACAGAAAGTTAATTCATATAACTAGGAATTGTTGAAGAATATCTGTAACAAGCAGAGAGATATCAAGGCTCTCCGACTTGAAAATTCTCAATTGAAAGTATCAAGGGATGAGGCTGAAGGTAAACATTCTAGTACTCAAACCCTGCCTTTTAGTTCATAGTCGAATTGTTTTATTCAATTGTTGTTCCTTTGACTACAACACTGGTAAAACAATCATGTGCTATGATTGAAGAAGCCGAGAACCTGAAAACCTTGGTGGTGGAGAATGCCGATTTACGTTAGGGGCTGGACAAATTGAAGTTAGATCATGAACGGAGCATTGCTCAGATTCTTGAATACTCTTCAATGGCCATCGACGAGCGTGATCAAAGGATTGCCGCCCAGGATCAGAAAATCTCAGATATTAGCAATGAATTATTCAGAGAGAAGGATATCACTGAAGCACGCCGGGCTGAACTCCAGAGTCTTCGGGAAGAGAAGAACAAAGTCGACGATCTCATTTTTGGTATGTTTCCTTCTTTCTGACTTTTCTACATCTTTCGACTCTTTTGAGGTCAGATTTATTTTATTAACCATTTTGCATTACATGTGCATGTCATGTGTACTTACTGGACTCATCCTCTGTTGAATCTCGCACTAGCCGGCTTACACAAGTCGGTGATCTGCTTCATGGCTTCCGCCAATCTATTGAAGATATTGGCGAAGTTCTCAAGGTTCGGGACATGCATAACATGTCCGGTTTTGAAGTGCGAGACAAGGCTAAGGAGATGCCGCAGCTTGTCCAGGACTAGAACATGTCCTATGCACAGACCGTAGTGCATAACGCTCTCACCATGGAAGCATGGAAATCTCGCAAGTAACCAGAGGGTATTCTACTATGGACGAAGACAGACAGGAGCAAGACATCAAGGCCATCATGGACTCCTGCGCCGGATATGGGTGTCATGTAGTCGACTTAACTAGCTAAGACACTCCTTTCTTCACTCGCATGGACACACCACCTCCGCATGTCGAATAAGTTAGTGAAGTTTCCGAGAATGACCAAACCATATAAGATTTGAATATCTCGGAACGATATCGAGGTGAGGCTGATGTCTCCAGTGAGCCGGCAGCTCCTCCCTCTCCCCTTGCATCATAGAGTATCAGAAAGAACAATATGTTATTCTAAAAACAATTTGGGTTTGTAAATGAGTAGTATGATACTTTTGCTAGTGCTAAGATTCTATTATCTGTATTTAGCACTTTTGGTTTTAATTTTATGTGCCTGAAATGTTTGCATACACATTTTTGTTTTTTTTCTGTACTCATCGTTTATCTGGCTTTCGGGCTCGTCCCTTTTGTGAGCCGGCCAACCTTTAGCATGGAAACTTTGCCAGTTTAAACTCGGAAACAAAGCCGGCTTCCAGTACCAACAATTCATTACTCGGAAAATACCTGCATCCGGCAATCAGACAAATAACCAAAGTACAGACTATAAAATTTAGATTTAGACTCGAAGGTAGCAATTTTAGAATCGGAAATCCAAACCAGAACAAACATGAGCATATAGTACTTTCAAGTATTCAGGGATTTTCGACTATGGCATGATCATTCGAAAATAAGATGGTAAAAACCTTCTCAGAATTTTTTTTGAGGCAACCAATACTTTATTTCTTATTGAACATGTACACATGTATGATTACAAAGAAAGACAAACTAAGAATAAAAGGGACGTAGCTGAGCAATATTCCATGGTCTATCTAAGTCTTCTGGGTTTGTACTGCATCTAGCTCTCTTTCTCTTCTTAGTAGCAGGTCTTTTTTTGACTGGCCGCATGTCACTTAGGTAGTATGAAACATTGTTCAATACTCGATTAACCAAACAAGGACCTTCCCATACTAGGGAAAGTTTGTGCTTTCTTTGTTGCACAAGCCGGACAACCAAATCACCCTTATTGAAAGACCGGTTTATGACTCTCTAGCTATGATACTTGCGTAACTTCTGCTGATAGGCTGTTGATCTCATTTCAGCAACAACGCGAACTTCTTCGACTAAGTAGAGATCATTTTGTTGAGAAATCTCGGCATCCTCTTTGATATACACGGCAACTCTAGGAGAATTGTGAATCAAATCACTAGGAAGAACTGCTTCAACACCATAGACCAAGAAGAAAGGTGTGTATCCGGTTGACCTGTTCGGAGTTGTTCACAAACTCCATATTACGGAGGGTAATTCCTCTGCCCAATCCCTCGCCACACGTCTCAGTGGTGCTTCGAGTCTTGGCTTTAGGACTTGTAGGATTAAACCATTTCTCTTTTGACTTGTCCATTAGCCTGCGGATGTGCGACTAACGCAATGTCAAACCGGATATTTTGTTCGTTGCAGAATTTGGCAAGCTCTCCCATAGAGAAGTTACTCCCGTTGTCCGTGATAATGCTACGCGGATAACTGGATCGGATTATAACATCCTCGACAAATCATCTCATTGTTGCTCCATCACAACTAGTGACGGGTTTAGCCTCAATCCATTTGGTGAATGTATCCACCATTACTAAGAGGTGAGTAAATCCACCTAGATCCGGTTTCAACGGTCCTACCATGTCAAGCCCCCAGACGGCAAAAGGCCATGTTATAGTTTTTGTTCGCAGCTGATCAGCCGGAACATGAGCTTGTTTGGCGTCTTTTGGCAGCCTTTGCACATCGTGACCAGCCGTTCGACATCTTCCTTGGCTGTAACCTAGAAAAAACTGTGTCGAAAATCTTTTTCCACTAAAGATTTGGCTGCAGCATGGTGACCACACTCGCCTTCGTGGATTTCTCGTAATATTTCAACTCCTTCTTCCGGAGATACACAACGCTGAAAGACCCCAGATGCACTCCACTTATAGATCTCACTAGTAACTATAGTATAGGATTTTGCTCGTCGGACGATCTGTCGGCTCAGAACTTCATCTTCAGGTAACTTGCCATCTACCAAGTAATCAAGGTAGGGTTGAGTCCAACTGGGAATTACAGCTAGAACTGCTACTAAATCTAAGTCGGATTTGGTCGGATATTCCTCGTCTACTCCTTTTATAGAGGGAACTTTGAGGTGCTCTAAAAAGGGCCATTTGGGACCTGTTTCCATGCAGAGCCTATTCGAGATAATGCATATGCTTCCTCATTTTCTGCTCGAGGAATGTGTTCAACCTCGAATCCCTCGAACGTTCTAGATAATTCATCCATGACAGCTTTATATGCTGCTATGTGCTTATTTTCATTATAGATATCCGACACTTGTTGAGCAACAAGATCCAAATCTCCGTAACACATCAAACGTCGGATACTGATATCCTTAGCAATCCGGATTCCATGCAGTAGTGCTTCATACTCGGCAATGTTATTTGTCGCTGTGAAGTGGATTTGCAACACATATAGAAGTTTATCTCCTTGGGGTGATTTGAGCACCATCCCAGCCCCCGAGCCCCCTCAAGCCTTAGACCCGTCAAAATATAGGGTCCAATATTTCGACTCTGGGGGGTCATATTCTCCTTTATCTCTGTCCAATCAGCAACAATATCAGCAAGGATTTGGGATTTGATTGTTGTTCGAGGTTTATACTCAATGTCGAAAGCTGAAAGCTCTATGCCCCCATTTTGCAACGCGTCCTCTAGCCTCGCTATTGTTGATTATATCTATCATGGGAGTTGTGCTCGCCATGGTAATTGGATGTTCCTGAAAATACTGTCGTAACTTACGAGATGCAAAAAACACACCATAAGCCAGCTTTTGATAGTGCGGATACCGTTGCTTCGATTTAGTTAGGACCTCGCTGAGGTAGTAAGTCGGATGCTGCACTAGGTGTTCCTGATTTTGCTCTGGTCTCTCCACTATCATGACGACGCTGACGACCCTATTTGTCACAGCGAGATAGAGCAACATCGGTTCCCTTGGTTCTGGTGCTGCAAGGATAGGAGCAGACGAGAGTAGTTCTTTCAGGTCTTGTAATGCAGCTTCAGCTTCATCCGTCCAAACGAAATTTTTGGTCTTTTTCAAGAGCTTGTAGAGTGGTGCGGCTCTTTCTCCGAGCTGGCTTACAAATCGACTGACCGCAACAATGCAACCAGTTAGTCTTTGAACATCCTTCAGGCGAGTCGGCCTAAAAATATTGAGTATAGCCTTGATCTTGTCTTAGTTCACCTCTATTCCTCTTTGAGACACGATGAAACCTAACAATTTTTCGGCTGGGATTCCAAAGAAACATTTCTTCGGATTAAGCATTATGTTGTATTTTCATATATTGGCGAATGTTTCCTCCAAGTCAGAAATTAATGTTTCCTTCTTTTTGGACATCATCGCAATGGCATCCACATATGCATGTATGTTGTGTCCGATTTGGACGTGGAGGCAACGCTGCATAGTGCGTTGGTACATAGCTCCTGCATTTTTTAGCCCAAAGGGAATCGTAACGAAACAGAAGGTTCCGAAGAGGGTGATGAATGAAGTTTTGATTTTATCTGATTCCTTCATCCGAATTTGGTGATAACCGGAATATGCGTCGAGAAACAGAGGATTTTCAAGCCTGCTGTAGAATCGATAAATTGATCAATTATAGGCAGAGCAAACGGATCTTTGGGACAAGCCTTGTTCAAGGCAGTAACACCCATCCTTAAATCAGTGGTGTCCTTTTGAGCAACTATTACAGGCTTGCCCGACCAATCAGTATGGATGACCTCTTCTATGAATCCGGCTAACTCGAGTCGGGCTAGTTCCTTAGCTATTGCCTTACACTTTTCGTCGCCAAATCGTCGTAGGGACTGTTTGATGGGTTTAGCGTTTGGGTGTACATTTAGAGAGTGTTCAGCAAGTTCCCTAGGTACTCCGGTCATGTCAGATGGCTGCCATGTGAAGATATCTTGATTTGCTTGGAGGAACTTGATGAGCGTGCTTTCCTATGCGCTATCTAGGCCTACGCTTACCTGGGTCAACTTGGAGGGGTCATCATCCTTCAACAGCGTCTTATTCGTCTCTTCTGATGCCTTGAACTCCGGATTTGGCTTTGTCACCTCCTTCTTTGTTGCGGGCATCTCGGACGGATCTATGGTCTTCTTGATCTCCTAGTACTCCTGGGCGTGCAGCACGACTTCAGCAAAGGCGGCATTTCCATCCTCTCGCGTTGTAACATCCCATTTTCAGCAATCCTGATTTGTTGTCCAGAATGCAAAAATCTAGGGGAACAAAAACTTTTTCTTGTGCTTTAGTGAAGTGCTTGCTTGTTGTTTGTTTGCACTTGTGCTTATGATGTGTATCCTAGGATATTCCTTACCTCAACCTCAGTTGACAAAAGCTATTAACCAAAACTATCTTGGCTTACTTTACATATTCTCAAACGTTCTGGCATTTCAAAATAGGAGCCAAGATGCCTACATAACCAAAACTATTTTTGTAGCTTCTATTAACAAAACTATGGAGAGATATATAATACAATCTCCTTATGTTTTCAAGACACAGCATTCAAATAATCTTATCTCTAGCTTTACGAAAACTCTTGTTCAAAGCATTTGAATTCTACTCTTGGTAGAGATACCAAGGACTCTCACCTTATTCAAAACTCAACCTCTTGAAAATGCCCCAACCTTACCCCAAGCTAGGCTTGATGGTAACCTCATTAGTGGTTATGCTTAGTATAAGATGAGTTGCCTTGATCTGATGTCTGATGAGTTGCCTTGATCTGCTGATTGATTTGTTTGCTTAGGAAGTAGATTGAGCTACCTTAGAAGATCATCACTAGGATCAATATGTTTCCCAATCCTCAATCTCTAAGCAAGAAATCCAACCTTGTTATGATCCCTAGTCACCTGGTGATCATATAAAACCCTTAATCAGATCCATTCTAAGGACTTCCATCCCAGATGTTCCCAAGTCCTTAAGATCCATATCAAGGATGGATATCTTCTACTCACTCTACACTTTCATATCACCCACTGGCTAACACTTTGATACCTTGCAACTCCTCCAAGAGCATTCCCTCTCCTACTCTATTCAAAATCCTCAAAACTGCCAAATTTGGCCAAGTCTGGAAACAGTTCCAACATCACCTTTTGGAATACCTCTTTTCCTCAAACCATGGGCCTTTTTGGAAATGCATCTAAACCATCTTGTTAACCATCCTAAGGACTACCAATGCCCACATTGGCCCCTGGTTAGATCCTCCTCCAACCCACTTGTCCATGATGGTTTCGCAGACAAGAAAATAACTTTACCTGCAAAACTAGTCATCGTGCCTAGTTTGCTAGAAGCTCACACCCTCATACAACCTCCTATGGACCAACTCTCTACATGGTTGTGATCCACTCATTGATTTCCATCAGAACCTACTTCACTTGCCCCAAGTGGATCTCTATGCTGCTTAAGCCCACATGGTTTATAATGCATCATGACTCATGTTTCATGGTAGCCTTATTTTCAACAAAGTTTGCCATCACTTCTAGAACACCTCAAATGCAATTAATTCAAACTCCTCCTGACATGATCATCTACATGACTTGGCCTACTCAACCATCTATCCCTTGCACCAAGGTGAGCTCCGAGCTCCAAGATGCAAGCATGTTTTGGTGGTATAAAAATAACACCACCCTAGATCATCAACTCCTTGTCTTCCATCCTTTTCTAGTTGAATTTCCATTCCACAAGGTTGCAAATGCTTTCTACCTCTTTCCTACTCCCTCCATATTGATCACCAAGATTTATCAAGAATTATCCATAATTATTATGGCCCCAAAACTATTTAATTTCTTAAATAGTCAAAATCTCCAAAACTCCCTCCATAAAGGAAAGTTTGGTTTTTACCAAACCACTTCCCCAACTTTTAACTCATGTGAGTTCCACATATCGCATCCTATCTTTCCATCTCAAAAATAAATATTTTTGAGAAGCTTTATTATTTCTTTTTGCCCATTTTCTAAAATGGCTGAATTGGAATAATAATTGTTTTAATCACTTTTAATCCTACATAAATCTTGGGAAAATTCCCCTAGGTGTGTATTCACATTTGGGACCCTTCCCCCATAAAAATACCTCCATGCCCAATGGGAATTTATCAAATGATCTTCTAGAAATCATTTTTGTCCTTTTTAAGTAATTGGATTTAGGAGGACTAAAACTCCTTTGATAAATCTGAATTAAATTCTAGAAGGCTACCTTTACCCCATCTATCTACCAGTACCAATTTCCTCTCTAGTCCAATGCAAATATTTGGACCTCCTGCACAACCAACCATTAGATCAATTTTCGCAAACTAGTAAACCACTAGTCTGAACCACTTCCAAATTTCCCCAAAGCTTGATCAAAGCTCATCCTTAGCACTAAGACACCCCACTGATTGACCACCACTGTATCTCCACCTCAGCCTTGACCATTTTGCCCTTTCTCTAGTAGAAAGAGAGAGAGTCAACAAAATCTCACAAGGATTCTACTTTAATTAATCACCACAGCTGCCACCCCCTCCCTCTCTGATCCAGCACGCCCAAATGACGATCATAACCCTCTCCACTGACCCCTCGACCAATCCTTGGCCAGCCCTCCCTCCCCACCATGTCCAAATGGGTAGATTTCCTCATCAACCTCTCCTCCCTAGTATATATCGACAGAAACCACCCCAGCTTGCCTCTGCCCCTCATTTGCCCCCTCTCACTCTCACTTGCCTCCCCCGAGCACCCCACCTCCTCCTCTGCTCTTTGTTGTAGGAAGGAAGGAGAAATGAAGCTCTCGGCCTCCTCACCAAATCGAGCAAGGCACCTCCCCCTCTGCTCCATTCTCTCTGCATGTCAGCCCCTGAGTTCCCCTTGCTCTCCTGCATCTAACAGTGCTCTTCTTTTCGCCTAGGAACCTCCCCTCGGTCGTCGGCGTTGAGCTTCAACGAGGTCGCTCTCGGCCGCCGTCGCCCGAGCTGTTTCCAGTGGTCCTCCGCCGTCGTGCCGCCCACCGATCTGCTAAGCATCGATGACCGTGTTGCCCTACAGCCTCCCAGACCCTCCTCGAGCCCTCAGGTGAGCTCCCCGCTCCGCGCCACCCTCTGCTAGGGTTAGACTCGTCGCCAGCGAGCCCCGGCTAGACGACGACTGAGAGCAGTCCATCGCGACTTGATCCAACGGCCGGCAGCGTCATATACCCCTTCGCGCCCCGTTGTCGCTGACCGACGGGCCCCGCCCGTCAGGTTCGAAACCCCCTCCTCTCGCGCGTCGCCCGTGCGCCGTGGGCCGAATCTCCCCCTGCGGCCGATTCCCCAGCCAGATCCAGCCCAACCCCGGCTGCCCTCAGTTTTCCTTTTTTTATTCCAGATCTAGAAAAGAGCCAACAAGTTTAAATCCATTTAAAATAGTAAATCAATTCCAACTGCCTAGATCTAATTTTCTGGTGGTTCTCTGATGTTTTCTCAAACATGCAGAGGCAACCCCATGTCCAAAATAATTTTTCCTTAAAGTATATCACCAACAATACATTCATGCAGACTAGTGTGACAGAATTTGTGCATCATCACATAATCCTTGAGTATATGCATGTGTGTCTGGCCATGCATATATATGTAGAGAGATATATATCATCATCTTGTGTTGTTTTGGAAAAGAACAATGTACATATATATATATATATCAGTGTGTACTGGTTTAGGAACACATCATGCAATGTCTCTATGGAAGGATCCATGTGTATTAAACCATGCATGGTCACATGCATATAGACCAAAACACATAGGAAAGCAACATATTGCGTGGTGCACCAGTGTGACAGAAGTTGCAACACAGAATCCACACTAGTGTGTACATATACCAACAATGTGGTTTTGGAAGAGAACACATGCAATGTGGTCATGTATGTGGATCAATGACATCTAGCTAGTGTGGATATCTATGCAATGTGGTCATATATATGCAATGTGTTGTCATGTGATGGGCTCAGTGGCTCTAGTGGATATATATTAGTGTGTACTGGTTTAGGAAAACAACACACACACATCATGCAATGGATCATGTGTGTGTGGTCATGCATGACACAAAGGAGGAAAAGGTGCATCACAAAATCCACTGAAGTTGCCTAGAAGATATCTATCTGAAAGTTTGAGCCCAAGAAGATGCTAGATCATGTGCATGCATATCGATCGATATATGTGAGAGACCAGATGCTCACCATGGGTCTAAATATAATCCCTATGTCAATGCAACAACCCAAGATCCCTGCTCGTCCTGAAACCTCTTTCTGTCCTCCTCGCGCTTCTTCTCCTGGGCTAGCTTGCAACCAGGGCATAACTCTCTCGCAAAAAACCCTGGATTAACTATCCCATCTTTCATGGTAATGAGCTTACTGTACAACTCGTACGCCATGTAGGCGTCTCTGGTTGCATACTCGAGGCGCACCTGGATCATCGGCTTCCACTCCTAGTAGTCGTGATTGAGTCTCTTCAATTTCTTCAGTTTTTCATAGGATTTATCGATGATTTCCGCTGCCAAATCACCCATGCCATCCTTCACTGGTTATGGTTTGATCTTGTATAGACTTTGGATGTCGATGTGGTGCCCATCTGGGATTTTTATAAACGCACAAGAAAGAATAATTGTATCATTTGTGATATCCAACCTAGTGAAAGTTATCCCTTTCCTACACAAGAACTTGACCAGAGCCGGACAATGCTTCTTAGTTGGTTTACTCCTGCAGTTAGATGGTTTTAGGGATGTAAGGGAACATGGGATGTAGAAGTGGTGATCCCAAATTTCAATTTCACATACCTGCAGAAGTGGTAAACGAGGACCTCCTCATGTATGGCGATTTGCACGATAGCTATCTCTTGTGGAGGATTTTTCACTTATTTGGACGGGTGTACTCCAAGTCTAGCCCCACAAACTGGTGCTTCTCTTTCTCAAGAAATTTCTCAAACCTGGCAAGAGTTGTCTCCACGGTCGCTTTATCATTTGTGTACACCATTGTCAAAGTCGTGGTGCCATGGGCAGGGACCAAGTGGGTCTCTATTGTCCGTTTCCCATCGTCCATGCCTGCAAGGAAATGGGTGAAAGGAAATGCCTGCAAGGAACTGCCTGCGAGAGGAAGAAGAAGATGAACCGACAGTTCCAAAATAGAGGAAGAAGTGCCCAGGAAATACAACAGAGGAATGACTGAGGAAGAGGAAGAAGAAGCGCCCAGGAAAAACAGAAGAGGAAGAAGAAATGTGGTAACTGCAGCTTCAGTTCAAGAACTCACCGTGGTTACGTGGAGATCGTGGTTGTGCCGCTGGTTCAACAAGTGGGGCCAGTTCCTGCGAGAATATTGAATTAGATGTGCATTTTGCTATGTGAGAAATTGAGAGAAATCATTTATATTTTGTCTTTCATAATTAAACATAATGAAGTTGGTACAACCCAAGAGATTTGAACATAAGAGACTTGCTAGTTTAACATACAAAAACACAAAATTGTCTGAGCATGCATTCTTGAAATTTAAATTCTGATGATTTATTCAGAAGTTCTGAGCTACAACCGACATTACAGAGCCAACGCTCTCTTCTTCATCCTCCTCCTGCTGCTTGTCACTGTCGTCTTCCGCATCCTCTTGTTCCTCTACCGGACCGGTGACCACCTCAATAATTATCTTGATATAGTGCCTCATCACCTTGACCCGGATGACGAGCAGATCATCAAGGAAAATTCTGATTTTAGCACAGAATTCAGCCCAGGGGTCGGTGAACTCAATGCAATCATCATATACTTACGATATGCGATATCACCCCATTATTTTTAGGCCTTTGTTACAATTATTCTTCATGCATACACAATAGAACCCTTTCTTGCGGATTTGGTGTTCTCTTGTGCATCTCAAAGAAATTTCGTGAGTAACAAAAATATATAACAGATCTTAGTTAACTGGCCACCCTGATAAATTTAGAAAATAAGAAGGAAAAGCATAGGAAAAAGTGATTAAACTAACCGTCTGATGAATATCATCTTCATCCTGCACCCGGTGCACCAAGAACTGAGGGATCTCAAAGACCTCATCTCCATCCAGGTCTCTTACAAACTCCTTGTAGAATGCCCAAGATATGGAATTCATTTCAGAGCAACTCACATTACATGGGTGCTGAAATATGGATTTATCTAGTGTCACCTTGCAACAATCTTTGGTCTTATAACACCCTGATCATGTATTTGAAATTGAAGAAGGTTTTTTTGTAAGGAACATACATAATTAAGAAACTAGTCATGTCTGTAAGAAAAAACCATTTCCATGCAAAGAAGTCAATACATACACTGGTCTTGATCAACCCAAGGTTTGACAACATTATTAGCATTTGACACGTCTACAATAAAGCACTTGTCTACTCTATTGTATGCAAATGTCAGAACATCATTCTGTTCAATATTATAAGCTACAGAGAACCCCCTCCAATATGGCCCACATAATGCTATAGACCTCCCAAAATTCCCACCATACATCACATAGAAGTATTATTCATCAATTGTTTTGTTTTGATCATCATGGCGGTCATTCTGAGGAAGTATCTAGGTCAGATGTGGACCAAGAGAGAATTGTCGCATACACTCAGCAAAACAACAAGGAATACCCTGCATAAATTTGTGAAACAGAAAAATTCTATAAGATCATAAACGTAAAGCAATTTATCTAGAAATTTAAAATAAGATATATATATATATGAAAATCGAGAATACTTACAAATCCCTCTGCAAAAAAGGGCGATCTCACCCTCATTTTAAAATACATCACATGGTCTGTGTTTCCACCCCCACACCAGGTAGGTTGCTGCTGACATGTCACCCATTCGTTTTGAGCCATATTCCTTTTTCTGAACACAAAAATTACAAAAGATCAGGAAAATAAATGATATGATGTTACTAATATATCACTGATTACATTGTACTTGATAACGACAACTAGTACTATATATGTGCAGAAATACAAATAGTCTGCAGTTCTACATAGATAATCCTACAAAATACAACTAATGATGTGCATACTGTACTAATCTACAGTTCTGCATACACATACTGAAGATTTTTATTAAAAAAATATCAACACAAATTGTACCAACACAAAAATCTACAGAAATTCAACCCAACAAAATCTGCACATCCTAGATTTACTCTAGAGATTCGATGAAGTAATCTTAGAGAAAACTCTACGGATTCGATGAAACAATCGCAGAGAAAACGCTAAAGATTCGATGAAGAACAAGTACTATTTATGCAGCTCTGAAAACCCTACAGATTCATCAAGCTGCTGCTGCTGAAGATCTCTGTTGCCGTTTATACTCCGATGAAGGGGACTCTTACCGCCGCTGTAGAGCCTCGCCGCCGGTTATTCCACGGAAGATTGCATCCCTCACTCTGCGGTCGTCGCGCCCGTGGATGCTGCAGCTCCCTTGCATTCGCCCAGAAAACGCGTGAGACCGGCCGGCGCGCCGCGCACCTATATGTGCGAAGGAAGCTCGCCGGATATTGGAGAATATATAATTCGTGCACCTGCTTCCGGTGAAAGCTCGCCAGAGCCAGCGATGGGGCACGCTTTGTCTCTCTCTCTCTAGCTGCACCTGTCTTGTCCACTCTTTCTCTACGTGACCCTGCCGTTCCGACAAAATGGAGCGAAAATAATGTCCGAAGAAATTCAATAAAATGGAAACCTCTAGGTCTCGAACACGCAACCAAGAGGACCCTGACTAGTGGACCCACCTATGATGAACTCCACGTGTCAGCTGGACAAGTGAAAATTCTATCTCTGACTTGTGGGGCCCACCTCATTGCCGCCCACACACTCACCTGAACTCCACCCGGGAGGTTTCGAAATCATATCTGAAATCCGGTCGACCACACGCGCCGGCAGCAGCTAGGGCACCGCTACCTTTGCCAGTCTACCACTCGCAGCGGCGACATCTCCCCGTCCATTTCGGCATCCGCACTCCAAGGTGTAGCACCACGGTAAAACCACTACTAGAAAATCGTTGTGTTTTGCCCTTGTGCATCATCATGATAGCTTGCTCATGTCATCATGCCATATTGCATTTGAGCATCATCATCATCATGCATCTGTTTGCCTAAAACTATTTTCCTAAAAGCCTATCTTTGTTTTCTAAATACCCTCTTTCTATTTCAAATGTAAAACCTGGTCCTTTTGGATATTTTATTTTGTCTACAAACTATTTACAAGAAATTTTTTGTTCTAAAAATAAAAATAATTTTTTTTTATAAAACTAGGGGAGGCAACCAACCGACCAGGCCCAAGTGGCCCAGCCGGCCAGCCACCTACCACCCCAGCTAGAGCCACCCCAAACCCTAAATCTACCCCAACTCTCCCCAGCCACTCCCTCCACGTGCCGCCGCCACTCCCCTAGCCGTGACGCCCGCAGCGGACATCGCACACCACCTGCCGCTCGCCTTCGCCCCACCCCGCGTGTGACGCACATGCGTGACCATCCCCGACCCTGCTCGCCCCACTCCTGATCGAATCGCACTCCACCCGTGCCTATAACCCGACCCCACCCTGCCTTGTCTTTTTCCCCAACGCCACCAACCCACCGAGGAATGATCCCCTTCCTCGGCTTAATATCGCATCGCGCCGGCGCCTTCCTTGCTCACCCAACCTCGCCCCCGCCAGGGGCGCCTCTCCGTCGGCTGCCCTTCTCCGCCACCGACCCTTTCCTCTGGCAGCAGCAAGGTACCGATGCTGGCTTGGGCCCCGCTTGCCTCCTTCCTTAGCTTGTCCTCTTTGGAATTAAGCACCGCTGCCTCCATCGTCGTCCGTGCTGCCCTGGACCACGCCGGCGCTGCGCCTCATCCCCGCTCGTGCTCGACTTCCGCCGTTGCCATCTGTCCCAGGCGTCGCTGCTCTCGGACGTCCCCGCCCTAACGCCCGTGCCTCTGGTCGGACGAGCTCTACCCGGGACCCTCTCCATTCATCTTCTTGCGCTGCCGGCCTGGGCCTCTCCACTCCGTGCCATCGCGGAGCTCCTCCGACCTGGCCATGGCCATCGCGCTCTTGCCCGCGGGATCCCTTCCTCCGCCTGTAGCAGCTGCCACCGCTATGGCCTGCTCGTCCTCAAACGATGCCCCCTCTAGAGCTTCCTCGACTGGGACCTCATCCTCGATGCCCCGTCTGCTTCTGCTCTTCTCCATGGACGCGCGGTACCACCTCCATCTACAGAGCGGTCGTGCGCCTGCTGTGTCCCAGCAGTGGCAGATGCCATCCTCGACACGCAGTCCACCTCCTTGATGGCCTTGATTACCCTGTCTCGCCGGGCACTGCTCGGGGCCCCATATCCAGTATGCCGTGCGTCCGCACCAACAGCCTCAGCTCCTCGTCTCAGGTGTATCTGTGTACGTAGCATTGTGTTCTTGTGTTTGAAGATGTTCATACTATGTGGCGACGATGACTATGAAAATGGATTGGTGGTTACATTGCTATGCTACTACTCTGATACAAGACAAGAAGATGGATAGGACCCTCCTCAAGATCGACCGATGTCAAGATCCCCGCGTTTGTGTATAAGTGCATCCGAAGACCGAACCCCAGAGTTCGAAGATCGAGACCGATCCCACCAACCCCAAGACCTCAAACCCAGAGGCCTCCTTCACGGATGTCAAGTTCTACTTCATGGATCCAATGATCCGAAGACCGTTGCCTTGAAGACCGATCAACCAAACCTTCCGAGCCCCAAGACCTTCGCCCCAAAGTGTGACCCCTAACCAAGACCCCTATTTTTATAAATGCCATCTATATAAATTGTTGCATATTAAATTGTCATGCTCGGATACATATTCATTTGTTTGGGGGTACTTTGTCAATTCTTCACCTAATAATTAAATATGGAGACCATATGCGGGCGAATCTAATCCTATATTGGCTCCATTTAAATTTGTGTAGCAAACTAATGACATGTTTTGACTTGTTAAGACAATATTTAAATTGCGGGGTATCTAAACAACTTGAAACATATAATTAATTGTCGGGACCCCAGTTTCGTTTAATATTGCCTAGTTGCATCGCATCCTTGCCATGTCATGCATCATATCATAATCATGTGGGATCTTCTGCCGTAGTATTAAATAGTGCATCCGGTGTTTCTTTTAGTGATTTGCTTCTTCACAGATTAGGCCATTGAGTTGATGCGAGTACCGACAAGTTCTTCGTATAATGTATCTTCGGCTATGTTTCACAGGCGAGCATTCTCCCCCTATTTTGCATTTATAGTCTTTACTTCTTCCTATTGATCTATTGTTATCCTTGTTGTGATGCTTTAGTTTCCGTCCACCATTTATATTTCTTGCAGCCTCTATATTGCCTTGGACACATCCTATTGCCTATTGTTTGATAGATAGTTGGCCTTGCGAGTCGTAGTTGCTTGCTTAGGTGCTGGTTCACGTCGTTGTCATTCCATCATTGTTGGAAGGTTGGCACATGTTTAATGGCGGAGATGATCATGACTTTAATTACAACTTGTTAAATAAAATGATGGGAATAGATATAACTAATGGAGATGCACCGGTGGGGAACAGATGGTATTTGGTTCTTCCACGCTCACTTGTAGGCCCCAAGTACTTGATACCTGTTCCTTGACTATTCGCACAATCCACATATGGGAGACTCTATGAATCCCCCTTTGCCTGAGCTTGATTCACACTTTATTTCTCGGGGCCACAAACTAGTTTGGGGCTTTATTACTATCCTATACTTATGCCATGCTTTACTGCTTTATTTATGATTGTGTGTGGAGCACCTGTATTGTTTTGGAACGTGCAACGTTTTCGTGGTATCGATAAGCCCAGTCACACTTTTGGGTTCCTAGTCATTTACAGCCATTGACACAAACCCTGGGTCCGTCTCGGAGCCGGCTAACTTCGTTGCGGGTAGCTTAGTGGGGTGGCCCCCTAAAATGATTTATGAATCCTATGAATGCTTTGTCGTGAGGCCTCGTTGCTTTTTATTTGGTTCTTCCCGAGGTTGATCATGTGTCTGTTGCTATTTGTGCACCCCTGTAGGGTAAATCTTTCTGAAAGCCGTATCCACGGTTATGGACGACTTGGAGCACAATATCCCAATCATAGACAAGCATAACTAAAGTAGTGCTATAAATTTGACTTTGGCATGTCTAGTAATCAGATTCACTACAATGGAATGAGTAAATAAAAGTGCTAACAACTGCCGGTTTTGGGAGGTCTCATGCTATTTGTATATGCCTAGTAAATATTGCAACTACAACGGAATGGTTAAATAAAACTACCCACTGCTTATGATATCAGGATGACTCATCCTATCTATATCTGACTAGTAAGTGATGCAACTATAATGGAATGAACAAAACTGCCAACTGTATGAGTTTCCTCGGCATGACTTCCTCGTTTGGTCTCGAGGGGGAATGCCAGGATGGGTATGATTGGTGTTACTATTAGGTTGGATCCAAATAGTTATTTCTTATCCCTCTCTAATAGCTGACAGTTGAATCGAGTCTCTATAGATTGTTTAGTGCATGTTGCGCTGCCACTTCAGTCCACCATACCTATGTAGGCGAGAGCCGCCGAATTCTAGATTCGCCGTGTATTGGCCTCGGTACTGACTGCTCCCTTTTTTTTGCCCTTTGTCGGCACCCCTTTTGTTTAACAAGTATAAGTTCGCCGTCGTTAGCAGGGTTACCCTTCCGGCTTGGCTTGGGCAGGGTTATGGACGCCATTGGTTTTTCTTCAGGGCTCTTAGCCCAATTTGCATATTACCCGTACTCGGATGTTGTATCGTTTTCAAGGTGATTTGGATCTTTGCATTATATATATGTATTCTTGAGTCATGGAGTCATTGTTGTATCTATATGTTTTGTGGGTTCCATTGTGGACTATTGTGTAATGTTATTACTTTGTTTTCCACCCGCATGCAAGTTTCTGGTGGGCATCTATGAATCGTTTCTATGCGGGTTTGGCGGGAATCGCTAAAACTTGCATAGGGCCGATTCGAGGGTGTTACACAAGGTTGTCCCCTTCCGGCCGACGTCTCTGCGCACCTCAGTAGCTCCCCTTCTGGGCGCCATCTCCATGATCAACTTGCTCATCTCTGTGTCTGCCAAGGTAAAAAAAATAGTTTGTTTAATAGTTCAACACACGGATATCACTTGGATTGTTCATCTACATAAAAATCTTCTTAAAAAGTATTATTCTTCTTAGAAATTGTGATTAGTTTGTTTAATTGTCCAACAGATTGATAGGATTTGGATTTGTTGCATGGTAAAGTAAATAGTTCTGATAAATAACTAGCCAGTTCTAAAAATGAGATTTGTTGTTTTAATTGTTCAACACATGGATATGAGTTGGCTTGTTCATTGTAAAAAAAACTTTTCTAAAAAATCACTATACTGTTCTGAAAGTTTGATTAGTTTATTAAGTTCTTAACAGATGGATAGGAGTTGGATTGTTCATGGCAGACAGTTTACTGAACCCTACAAAGCTGGCCTGGAACAGTTTGTCAAATTTGTCAAGGAGGGATATGACGAGAATGCTGAGGTTCCATGCCCCTGTCGTAAGTGCCTCAACCTGAGAACGGTACATGTAGGCCTTCTTTATCACCACTTACTCATCAATGGCATGTCGCACACGTATACTCAGTGGATATAGCATAGAGAACCACTTGATCTTGCTATTATTGAAGATCCACCCAATGGTGGTAACAATGGTCGTCAAGCCAGTGATGATAATGACAATATGTATACGGATGATCAAGGCGATGATGATGGATGTCACAGTGTTCCAGATATGTTGCAAGACCTTAAGCACGGAGGCGATGCATTAACCGCAGACCAGATTGCTACTAATGTCCCAACTGACATGAGAAATTGTTTGCAAAGTTGATGGAAGACGCAAAGCGCAAGCTTTACACGGGAAGTAAACACTCCAGGCTTGCATTTGTTGTGAAGCTCCTTCATCACAAGTCATATCATCGGAACACCAACACTGCTTTCGATTATTGGATGAAGCTATTTCCTGATGCACTGCCAGATCCCAATACCCTGCCGAGATCATACCATGAAGCAAAAACTTATCTAAAGGAGATTAGACTTTCCTCTGACAACATACATGTGTGCAAAAACAACTGCATGCTCTTCTAGAAGGACAATGACAAGATGGACAACTGCATTACATGTGGCACCTCAAGGTGGAAATATCTGGAAAGAATGTCGTCGGCTCTCAAAGTGCTGCGTCATATTCCTTTGGTGCCACGGCTGTAGATATTGTTCTCTTCGAGGAAAACAGCGGAGAACATGTAGTGGCACAAGTTAAGGAGAATGCCCAAAGATTGTATACTGAGTCATCCGGTTAATGGTGAAGCATGGACGGATTTTGACAGAACATGGGAGGACATTTCAGCTGACCCTAGGAACATAAGGCTCGGCCTTGCCACCGATGGCTTCAATCCTTATGGAACCATGAGCACGAGCTACAGTATGTGGCATGTATTTGCCCTTCCGTACAACCTTCCACCATGGGATTGTATGGATGCATCAAACTACATGATTTGCCTTCTATTTCCTAGCTAATCAAGTCCTGGAAAGGACTTTGATCTCTTTATTGAGCCTCTACTGGACGATTTGCAATAGCTTTGGAAGGGTGTGTGCTCTGAAGATGCATTTCAAAATGAAACATTTGATCTTCGAGCAACTGTTCTTTGGTGTACCCATGAGTACCCAGCTTGCAGCACTATGTCTGTGCGTAAAACAAAAGGATATTATGCATGCCTGCATTGTGACAAAAATCCTCTGTCCAAATCCATCAAGAGAAAAATATGCTACATTGGGCACCATCATTTCCTCCCGAAGCGCCACTGCTTGCGGCGAGACACGGAGCTTGCCGGCATTCATGATGACCACTCGAAACCTGGCAAATTTACTGCAGTTGAGTTACAAGATGAGCTGGAGAAGGTTAGGCATCTTAAACCAGGAGCTAGATGTGATCCTGGGAGCAAAAAGAGGAAGCAAACAGATCCTTCACCGATCTGGAACCAGTGGCATGGTTTCTGGGACTTGCCTTACTAGGCATCGATGAAACTTCGGTACAATCTCGATGTGATGCACATCGAGAAAAAAACCTGCGATAACTTGATTGGCACACTACTTGAACTTGACGGGAAGAATAAGGACACCTTGAAGGCTATGTATGAGTGTGAAGCCCTAGTCATTAGGCGAGATCTACATGTACAACCCACAGACATAGATAAGGACCTTCTCTGTCCATATGCACCGTATTACCTGAATAAGGATCATAAGACGGGGTTCTGTCAATATCTGTGGGACAGCACTTTTCCTGATGGGTTTTGTTCAAACCTGGCTAAATGTGTCAGCGTTCCTACACGCAAGATCACATGACTTAAAACCCATGACTGCCACATCCTGTTGCAGGGAATAGTGGCTGCTGGCATACTAGGGTATTTGCATCCCGATATCTACACGACACTTGGAGACCTGGGAATATTTTTCAGGCAATTGTGCAGTAAAATCTTGAAACTGTCGCTGTTGGAAAGGCTCAAAGATGAAATCCCAGTATTTCTATGCAAACTTGAACACATCATTTCGCCGACATTTTTTGATGTGATGGTGTACCTGGCTATGCATTTACCTGATGATGCAATGCTCCGAGGCCCTGTGAACTATGGGTGGATGTATCCAATAGAGAGGTCGTTGTGTACTCTGAAGAGATATGTTAGGAACATGTCACGTCTAGAAGGTTCAGTGGCAGAGGCCTACATGGTTGCCGAGTGCATGACGTTTTTTGCTAGATACCTTGATGATATTGTGACAAGATTCAATTGACCAGCGAGAAATGTAGGTGACCAACATGAATGAGCATGTGATGTGTTTGGCCACGGTCTGAATTTGATTGGAGGAAGCCATGTCACCTTCTATGGTGGAAACGATGATACTGATTTGACCCTCCAAAGGGAGCTACACAAGATGACTTGGTATGTCCTAAATAACTGCGAGGAGGTTAAGCCATATATCATGTATGTTCGAATCTCCCATACTTATGAATCCAATATTTTCCATACACCTAAAGATTTTAATTCCGAGTTACTCTCTGGATTGCAGTCTTCGCCAAGAACAACTGGTCAACGGTGGGATGCCCAATGTGGAAAGAAGGCTTGAGCAGGGATTTCAAAGATGGTTCAAGGACCATCTTAGTTTCCTTTTGCATTTATCTCTGTCCTTTATATATAGCATTTCAATGCATGACTTGACCATATTGTATTTCTGGTGTGGTACATACAGATCATGAAAAAGCGATAGGAGTATCCAAAAGTTGTGGATGTAGAGCTTTTTGCATTGGCATGTGGCCCAGACTTCCGAGTAAGAACATATTCAGCTTGTATTGTGGATGGTGTTTGGTTCCTCACCGCTGATCGTGAGAGGGGCAAGAAAACACAAAACAGTGGCGTAATGACTGACGGTTGTCGCTTGGAGAAGGATATCCATTTTTATGGTGTCCTCAAGGATATCAAGGTGCTGTATTTTAACTCGGATTTGGAACTCCAACGATAAATTCTGTTATTCCACTACTATTGGTATCAGCTTGAGGGCCGCAAGGATACTGAGATGGTGTACGATAAACTCTTTCGGAGTGTCAACATTATCAATTTTTGGTACAAAGATGACAGTTACATCTTGGCAACCAAGGCTACAAAAGTGTTCTACGTGCCAGACACAGCCAAGGATAAATACAGGCGGGTGGTTCAACAAATAGTTCAAAGACATAAGTTTTATATTGCCGAAGGAGAGGAGGAGGTGGAGGCGGTGCATACTGATGTAGCATACCAACAGTTTGTAGGCTCTGACAATGAGATTGTATCTGAGGCTTTGCCTTTCAAGAAATGTCGACCCTCTGTCATTGGAGGCCACATCATAGATTCTTAAGTGTTCGATCGTATCAGGGGCAAAAGGAAAGCTGTTAAAGAGGAGGAAGTTGATAGTGAGCCTAAAGTAGACGACACCATTGAGGAGTACTGCAGTGACAAAGAAGATGAAGTACAAGATGATACAGACGAAGAGTAGTTCCAGCTTATGGTGGTGGAGTGTTGGATCATTTGTGTTGCATGCTTGAACTAATGGATGTGTGCATGCGTGTGTTGAACTGATGATCGTGTGTGCATGCTTTGTGGTGCATGCTTGAACTAATGGTTGTGTGCATGCCTGTGTTGCATGTTTTGTGTTGAACTAATGGTTGTGTGGATGCCTTTGAACTGATCAATATGATTGCCCTTTAGTTCATGGAATTAATAGTTATTCATTTGGAAAATTAGCGACAACATTGTGCTGTTATTCTGTCTATCAAACTTGGCTCAAGAAAAGCTCTTTTTCTGGTAGAAAAATTATGCTATTATTCAGTCCGCGTGGGACGCATTCGTTAGCATACCAGACGATGCCACTGTGAACCAAAACTGCTCACGCATGGGACCCACCTAGCATAGCAGGTCGAAAAAACCTGTCCCCTCCATGCCACTCCCAAATCCAACACCACTTCCCCCAAATCGGCGTAGTGAATTGTTGGTACTAGAAGCCGACTTTCTCTCCGTGTTTAAACTAGTTTAGCAATTGAGCTCCATTGTTCGCCAAAGTTTTCATGTTGAAGGTTAGCCAGCTCATGAAAGGGACAAGGCAGAAAGCCAGATAAACAAAAATTGCAAACTACCTTAAGTTGTTATGTAATTTTCAAGCACATATATAACAAAATGCTAGAAGTCCTAAACAAGTAAAAGCATTGAAATCTTTATTAGCTAGCACAACAAAATAAATTACTCTTGTTATTACTATAAGATCTGTTTCTCAAATTAACACACTGTTTTTTTTTCTGGCATCTCTTATGCCACAGGTGAAGAAGGAGCATCTATTGGCTCACTAGTGACATCTCCTTCGCCTTGGTATCTCTCTACGATGAGCATGCCGGATTCGTTCTTTTCGTCGTCAGAGGCTTTAGCAGTCAATTCTCGAGGCGGAGGAGGCGTTTCCACGCGAGTGAAGAATGGAGTGTCGTAGTTGGTCTGATCAGCTACGTGACACCAATAGCCGGCACAAGAGTCCATGATCTCCTTGATATTTTGCTCCTTGTCGTCTTCATCAACAGTAGAATAACCCCTGGTTACTTGCTAGATCTCCATGCTTCCATGGTTGCTCGTAACCATGTTAAGAGCATTCTCTGTCGTGGTTCACGCATACGACATATTCTAACCTTGGATGAGCTGGGGCATCTCCTTTGCCTAATCTCACACCTCAAAGGCGAACATTTTGTTCATGTCCGGGACTTTGAGAACTTCACCAATATCCTCCATTGACTAGCGGAAATCGTGAAGCAAGTCGCCAACTTCGGTAAGCCGGCTGGTGCGATACTCGATGGAGCAAGTATCCAAATGAGCTGCATATACAAAAGCAAATTCAGACATATATCCAGATTCCTAGGAATTGGAAAGAAAGAAAGGTCAGAGATAGGAAAATTACTAAAGATGGTATCGTCAACTTTGGTCTTCTCTGCTAGAAGACTCTAGAGATCATCCCGGAGAGCTTGAGTGATGTCCTTCTCCATAGCCAACTCATCATTGAGATCCGAGATTTTCTTATCCTGGATTGCAATCTTTCGATCACGCTCTTCGGTGGCCATGTTGGATGACTCAAGAATGCTGGCAATTTTGCACTCATGATCCACCTCGAGTTCATTTAGCTCCCTCTAGGGTTTTCCACCTCTAGGGTTTTGAAATTTCGACCTCTTCAATCATTTTACATGACTATCAGACCAGTTATGTAAAACAAGAAAGATTCGAATCATAATTCGACTATGAAGTCAAAAGATCAAGTATGAGAAGTGAAATGATTACCTCCAGCTTTATCCTTGGAAATTTTCAACTAAGAATTCTCTAGATGGAGAGCTTTGATCTCTCTCCATTTATTGCAAATATTCTTCAATAATTTCTGGTTATAAGCATTAACTTTCTGTAAGTTCGAATAGTACCCAGAGTCAGAAGTCTACTAAAGACTCGGGCTAATATTTTAACTAAGTTAAATATTAGCACGAGCCTTGGGGGCTATACTAGTTCGTTCTTTGGCATCCTATGAAAGCATAAATCCGGAGTACCTATCCAACTTCATGCTTGGGGCTAGGGGATATGGTATATAATGAAGTAAAAAGAGTAAGTTGGAATTCTGACTTACAAAATGTTCATGGGCCAGCTTCTTTTGACTCATGTTCACCTCAGAAGAAACCTAATTGGCGAGAGTCAGCGGGATCATTGGTTGTGGCGGAGCCACAGCGGCCTTCAGCTTGTCTTCACGAAGATGAACTTGATCAAGAAGCTCAGAGAGTTTTACGTCTTCTACTTCTTGAGCCTCTTCCTTAGTAGTGATATTCCGGATCTGTAAACATTCTCGAGCCAGCTTCTAGATTTCTTCTCCGGTTTTCCGAGTAATGCCAAGTATGGCAAGACCAAGATTGCTCAAGAGGTTATCTGCGAAAATGTCCAATGAGGGATCATTACACTTTGAGGGTTCACCCATGTTGGTGGCCGAGTCACCCATGGTGATGTCGGTCTGCGATTCAACAATCGCTGGCTCAGCCTGATGAGCTGGATCTTCCACAACATGCGGAGATGGAGTAATCTCCGGTGTTGTAAAAGGCATTGGGGCAAGAGTCAGAGGCGATGTGGCAGGAGAAGTCAAATTTAACTTTGACTAGCGCAGGGGCTTTGAAAAAGTTCCCTTCCCCTTGCCCTTGATGAGCTGTTTAGCTCAAAAGAGTGATAGATCAAAATCGTTATGCTTTGGAGAGAATGGGAAATAAAATGCAAGACCTTGTGAGGAAAGTTACCTCTTCGCAATGCGCACTTCCTTTGTACCGATGGAGACAGTTGGAGCTTTATGCTTCTGAGTAAGTACCTTCGGTAGCATAACAAGTTCCCCTTCCTACTGAGATATCTCAGGAGGATATCCTTCGAGAGGAGCAAGCTCCGACTCGGGTAGGTCAGCAAGCTGAAAGAAGAATTACCTCAGTATTGCAAAAAGCATGCGACAAATTATGGTGGAACACATATTCGAGTAATTGGTGGAAAACTTACTGGTGTCACGGGATCGTAGGTCGTATACATGTCCAAGGAAAGATCCAAATCTTCCTCTCGATCCGCTCTTTGATCAACCATCTCATCTAGGACTCGTAGTCCTCGTCCGAATATGATCTTGAGCAGATCCGGGGAGAATCCGTCTTGCTCTTGGTGATTGAATGCATGAGCCGATCACCATGGTGTTGGAGAGGCTGGATCTGGCGCGCCAGCCAGCAGTGGATCAAGTCGGATCCTTTCAGACCCTTGTACATCATCAAATATTTGATACGCCTCTTGGCAAGAAGCAGATCATCAGTGAGAGCTGGAGCTTCTGTGTCCCAGGATTCTTGGGGCATGGTGGCTCCATCGACGAAAGGCGGTAGAGCAGTTGCTTTGCCAGGAGCCGGTCTCTCCTTATGGTAAAGGAACGTGGATGACCATTCTTCACAAACTCGATAGATTTAATCCTAGGATAGACTCATTATCTCCTAACAGAAAAGCTACGAGTTCTGGTAATATAAGGATTACCCGAAGTGATGGAATTTCTCTGGGTACCAAAATAGTACCGGAAAATAACAAGACTCAGCCTAATTCCGAGATACTCCTCATACAAAGACTCATAAATGCTCAGTTATAAAATTGAGTTTGGGAGAAGATTGTGGAGTTCAACTCTGTAATGATATGTGACCTTAGAAAAGAAATCTGAGGGAGGAAAGCTCAAACCTCGGTCAAGGTCGGTGCCGAAGTGCACACGCTCGTCGGCTTTGGGGGTGGGGATGGTTTGGCCAAAACTGCTCCGCCAGTCACTAGCATACATGAGGCTTTCCTTCTCGACGATGCGGAGCTTGTCACCGTCAAGGATGCAGGGATCCAGACTCCGCATAAGTTCTCCTTCTCCACTGTTTTAGAATACGTCGCCGCTATCACCGTCGTGCTAGAAGACGAAGCCTCAGCCATGGTGTGGGTGGAATTGACCTAGCATGGGCGGTGCGATGTGTTTTGGAGAGGGAGGCAGAGGAGCTCTTCGTGGTGGCGTCGGGAGGAAGAAGAAAGCAAATGGATAGGGTAAGGAAGAGAAAGGAGATCTCAGCCCCTTATATTCCTCACTTGCGCCAAGATTCATGCAAAAGCAAATAGTAACTGTGCCATGCGTCGTGGAAGGAGCTAGGTAACCTCCTCACGAGGATTACGCCACCTCGATCTCCGCGCACACATTGAAACGATCCCTCAGTTCTGCTAAAGGAGGACCCACCAACGGTAGTGTTAACAGGAATGTCTGTCAGTGATGTGACTGGACCTTGACTATTATCAAGTTACATGAGAGACCAAGCTCTGACTTAAGTTTGAATTTCAAGTTGGAAACCTAGATGATGTACTCATAGGTCCGACTCGCTTTGAGACTCCGATCCTACCCTTTAGTTTTGAAAGTTTTAGTAAACCTTCATGATTCTGCAAGCCAAATATAAAACAAGCTCGATGGTGAAATCCAACTCTGGATCTTGGAGGCTTCTAGGGGCTGCTGTTGGGGATATACTTTCCGGGTATCCTCACTGTGCCTCACTTACCAGGGTGGCCCACTTAGGGTTAGGCATTTTCTCCACGGGCGGCCTAGTCAAGGAGAAGAGACAGAGCCCAATCTGGCTATGGAAGGCCCAGAAGACTTACCGACGTAGGCCTTAGTAGTTTACTTGTAGTTCAAGTTGTACTCTGTAACCGACTCTTAGTCGTAGCCGGATAGGTCTCTCCTGTAAACCCTAGGCCAGATATCTATATACGTTGTCCTAGGACAAGCCTTTAGGGCACCCCACAATAACCTACAATCTCAACTCGCACAAGCGAAACCCTTGTAACCCATATTCCGGCTCTGTCGTCTTACTGGATTGCCAGCAGGAGTAGGATTTGTCCACCGTCAATGGATTCGAACCTGGGTAAACTTGTGTGCTCACCATCCCAGAACTCTGTATGACCCACACCCCTCTCTTCCACATGCCTCGAGGACCCCCCTCTCAGTGTACATGTCTTCAATCCGATGACACACGCTCTATGGCTGTTTTCATGAGCTATTGCCCATAGTTTTTGAATTCTATTACGATTTAAAATTACCATAAGACATGATACATGTTTGAGAGATATGGACAAAACCCCTTTGTTTTTTCGTTTTTGTGACCGTTTTCATGAGGTATTTCTCACAATTTTGGCGTTCCAGGGCGATTTACAATAGCCGTGAGACCCGATTAATGTTTGAGAGTTATGACCAAAAACTCATTGTTTTCGCATTTTATGACCGTTTTCATGAGCTAGGTCACACAGTTTTGGGGTTCGAGGGTGATTTACAAGGGCGTAAGACCCGATATATGTTTGCGAGTGATGACCAAAAACTCATTGTTTTCGTGCTTTATGGCCGTTTTCATGAGCTATTGCTAATAGTTTTAGGGTTCCGGAGCGATTTACAACTAAGATCTAATACATGTTTGAGAGTTATGACCAAATACTTGTTGTTTTTGTGTTTTATGGCCATTTTCATGATCTATTTCCCATAGTTTTATGGTTCCATGCCAATTTATAATGATAGTAACATCCGATACATGTTTGAGAGTTATCACCAAAAACTCACCGTTTTTATGCTTTATGGCTATTTTCATGACCTATTTCCCATAGTTTTGTTGTTCTAGGGCGATTTAAAATGATCGTAAGCCTCGATTCATGTTTAAGAGTGACGACCATAAAACACATCGTTTTCACGCTTTATGGTCGTTTTCATGACCTATTGCCCGTAGGTTTGGGATTCTAGGGCGATTTAAAATGGCCGATAGACACGAGACATCTTTGAGAGTTATGACCAAAAAATCATTGTTTTTGTGTTTTATGACCGTTTTCATGAGCAATTACCCTCAGTTTTGGCATTCCAGGGCGATTTACAACGACGGTAAAACGAGATACATGTTTGAGAGATAGGACCAAAAAATCGTTGTTTTCGCCTTTTATGATGTTTTCATGAGCTATTTCCCACAGATTTGGGTTTTTAGGGCGATATACGACAAGCTTAAGAGCCGAAACATGTTCGAGAGCTATGACAAAAAACTCGTCGTTTTCGCATTTTATGGCCGTTTTCATTATCTTTTGCCCGTTGTTTTTTGGGATTTCAGAGTGATTTCGAACGACCGTAAGACCCGATATATGTTTGAGAGATGTGACCCCAAACTCATTGTTTTTGAGTTTTATTGTTGTTTTCATTAGTATCACCCACAATTTTAAGGTTCTAGGGCGATTTACAACGACCGTAAGACCCAATACATGTTTGAGAGTTATGACCAAAAACTCGTTGTTTTCACGTTTTATGGCCATTTTCATGATGTATTGCCCATATTTTTGAGTTTCTAGGGTGATTGGCAATGACTGTAATACATGTTTGAGAGTTATGACCAAAAACTCATCGTTTCTATGCTTTATGGCATTTTTCAAGATCTATTGCCCATAGTTTTGGGGTTCTAGGGCGATTATCAACGATCGTAAGACCTGATACATGTGTGAGAGTTATGAACAAAAACTTATCGTTTTCATGTTTTATGACCGTGTTCATGAGCTATTTCCCAAAATTTTGAGGTTCTAGGGCGATTTACAATGGCTGTAAGACCCGATATATGTTTGAGACTTATGATCAAAAACTCGTCGTTTTCATGTTTTATGGCCATTTTCATGATCCATTGACCATATTTTTGGGGTTTTAAGGAAATTGGCAACGACCATAAGACCTGGTACATGTTTGAGAGTTATGACCAAAACTCATCGTTTTTACGCTTTATGGCCATTTTCAAGATCTATTGCCCATTGTTTTGGGGTTCTAGGGCCATTGTCAATGATCATAAGACCTGATACATGTTTGACAGTTATGACCAAAAACTTATCGTTTTCATGTTTTATGACCGTGTTCATGACCTATTTCCCATAATTTTGAGGTTCCAGGGCGATTTACAACGACCGTAAGAGCCGATATATGTGTGAGAGATATGACCAAAAACTATTTTTTTCGCGTTTTATGACCATTTTTATTAGCTATTTCCAATTGCTTTGAGGTTCAAGAGCGATTTACAATGGCCGTAAGAAAACTTGTTATTTTCATGTTTTATGGCTGTTTTCAGGAGCTATTTTCCGCAGTTTTGGGGTTCAAGTGCAATTTACAACGACCGCAAGACCAGATACATGTTAGAGAGTTATGACGAAAAACTCGCTGTTTTCACTTTTTATGGCCATTTTCACGAGCTATTGCCCACAGTTTTGGGGTCCAGGGTGATTTACAATGACCGTCAGACCCGATACATGTTTGAGAGATATAAACCAAAACATGTTGTTTTTGCGCTTTATTGCCATTTTCATGAGCTATTGCCCACAGTTTCTGGGTTTCATAGCGATTTTACAATGACCATATGACCTAATACATGTTTTAGAGTATGACCAAAAACTCATCATTTTCTCGATATATGGATGTTTTCATGAGAAATTGCCGACGGTTTTGGGGTTCATGGTATTTACAACGACCATTAGACCCGGTACATGTTTGAGAGTGATGATCAAAAACTGGTCACTTTCGTGCTTGATGGTCGTTTTCATGAGATATTTCCCATAGTTCTGGATTTCGGGGCGATTTACAACGACCATAAGACCTGATACATTTTTTAGAGATACAACCAAAAACTCGTCATTTTCACGCTTTATGGCCATTTTCATGAGATATTGCCCACAATTTTGAGATTTCAGAGCAATTTTATAATGACCGTGATACATGTTTGAGAGATATAACCAAAAAGTCGTCGTTTTCGTGCTTTATGCCCGTTTTCATGAGCTATTGCCCACAGTTTTGGCATCTAGGGTAATTTACAACAACCGTTAGACAAGATACACTTTTGAGAGATATGACCCAAAAGTCATCCTTTTCGCACTTTATGGCCATTTTCATCAGCTATTGCCCATAGTTTTGGGGTTTCATAGCGAATGTACAACGACCATAAGACCTGCTACATATTTGAGAGTTATGACTAAAAACTCATCGTTTTCGCGCTTGATGGTCGTATTCAAGAACTATTTCTGCTAGTTCTGGGTTTCCAGGGCGATTTACAACGAGCGGAAAACCGATATATTTTTGGGAGATATGACCAAAAACTCATCGTTTTTGCGCTTTATGGCCGTTTTCATGATCTATTGCCCACAGTTTTGGGGTTCTAGGGTGATTTACAACGACTATAAGACCGGATACATGTTTGAGAGTTGTGAATAAAAACTCATGATTTTCACGCTTAATGGATGTTTTCATAAGCTATTGCCTACAGATTTGGGGTTGTAGGGTGATTTACAACGACAGTAAGACTAGATACATGTTTAACAAATATGACCAAAAACTCGTCATTTTTGTGTTTTATTTGTATTTTAATGAGCTATTGCCCGTAGTTTTGGGGTCTAGGTCGATTTATAATGACCATAAGATCTGATACATGTTTGAGAGTTATGACAAAAAAACTCGTTGTTTTCGTGCTTTATGGCCGTTTTAATGAGCTATTCCCATAGTTTTAGAGTTCTAGGGCAATTTACAACGACCATAAGACCTAATACATGTTTTAGAGTTATGACCAAAAACTTGTCGTTTTCGCGCTTTATGGCTATTTTCATGAGCTACTGCCCACATTTTTGGGGATTCATAGAGATTTTAAAACGATCATAAGACCCGCTACATGTTTGAGAGTTATGACCAAAAACTAGTAATTTTTGTGATTTATGGATGTTTTCATGAGTTGTTACAACTACCGTAAAAGCAAATACATGTTTGAGAGTTATGACCAAACACTCGTCGTTTTCGCGCTTTATGTCCGTTTTCATTAGCTATTGCCCAAACTTTTGGGGTTTCATAGCGATTTTCCAATGACCGTAAGACCCGCTACATGTTTAAGGGTTATGACTACAAACTAGTCGTTTTTGCATTTTATGGATGTTTTCATGAGCTATGGCCCATAGTTTTAGGGTTTACTGTAATTTACTACGACCGTAAGACCTGATACATGTTTGAGAGTTATGACCAAAATCTCGTCGTTTTCATAAGATATTGCCCATAACTTTGGGGTTTTAGAGCAATTTTACAACGGTTGTATGACCTGATACATGTTTGAGAGATATAACCAAAAAGTCACCGTTTTCATGCTCTATGGCTGTTCTCATGAGCTATTGCTCACACTTTGGGTGTTCTAGGGTGATTTACAATGACCATTTCACCCGATACATGTTTGAGAGTTTTGACCCAAAACTCGTCGTTTTCGTGCTTGATGGTCGTTTTCATTAGTTATTTCCCATAGTTCTAGGGTTTCGAGCGATTTACTATGACCGTAAGACCCGATACATGTTTGAGAGATATGACCGAGAACTCATCGTTTTCGCGCCTTATGGCCATTTTCATGAGCTATTGCCCACAGTTTTGGGGTTTGAGAGCAATTTTACAATGATCGTAAGACCTGATACATGTTTGAGAGATATAACCAAAAAGTCGTCGTTTTTGTGCTCTATGGCTATTTTAATGAGCTATTGCACACACTTTGGGTGTTCTTGTGAGATTTACAATGATCATTTGACCTGATACATGTTTGAGAATTATAACCAAAAACTCATCGTTTTCGCGCTTTATGGCGATTTACATGAGCTATTGCCCATAGTTTTAGGGTTCCTAGGAGATTTAAAACCACCGTAAGACTGATACAAGTTTTGAGATATGACCAAAAACTTGTTGTTTTCTCGCTTGATGGCCATATTCATGAGCTATTTCCCCTAGTTTCTGGGCTTCAGGTCGATTCACAACGACTGTAAGACCCGATACATGTTTGAGAGATATGTCCACAAACTTGTAGTTTTCGCACTTTAAGGCCGTTTCCATGATCTATTGCCCGTATTTTTTGGTTTCTAGGGCAATTTACAATGACCCTAAGAACCGATACATATTTGAGAGATATGAACAAAAACTCGTCATTTTTGCGCTTTATGGCCGTTTTCATGATCTATTGCCCACGGTTTTGGGGTTCTAGGGCGATTTACAACGACCGTAAGAGCTGATAAATATTTGAGAGATATGAACAAAAACTCGTCGTTTTCGTGTTTTATGGACGTTTTCATGAGCTATTTTCCACAGGTTTTGGGTTTCATAGAGATTTTAGAGTGACCATATGACCCGATACATGTTTCAGAGTTACGACCAAAAACTCATTGTTTTCTTGATTTATGGATGTTTTAATGAGCTATTGCCCACACTTTGGGTGTTCTAGGCTGATTGACAACGATCATTTGACCTGATACATATTTGAGAGTTATGACAAAAACTCGTTGTTTATGCGCTTTATGGCTGTTTCCATGAGCAATTGCCCACGGTTTTGGGGTTCTAGGGCGATTTACAACCACTATAAGACCGATACATGTTTTGAGAGATATCCAAAAACTCGTTGTTTTCGTTCTTGATTACAGTTTTCATGTGGTATTTTCGATAGTTTCGGGGTTTCAGGTCGATTTACAACGACCGTAAGACCTGATACATGTTTGAGAGATATGACCAAAAACTTATAGTTTTTTGTGCTTTAAGGCCGTTTTCATGAAAAGGCTAGAAAAAGGGCGCGCTCATGGGATGTTCTGCCACGTCGCTGCTACTGCCTGCACGTGGCAGGCACGGAGTGCCTCACGCGCTGTATCGGCCTTGTCCCGTGTGACACGTGGTGGATGTGGAGAGGGTCGCGGGTCCTTTTTTCCTTTTCTTTTTGTATATTTGAAAACAAAAACTGCGATATCTTTCAAGCTGAGAGTTCAAATCAATATCCATTTTCATAGCCTTGCTAGTCATATCCAGATCTTCAAAACTAGATCCATTGTTGATAGGTTTCAATGAACTTTTTCTCATACTGCCTTTGATGTGTAGGTTGCACTACCTTTTGGTCTAGTGCATGCTACATTTGGTTGCGATACACGACACGGTGTCCTGGAAGTGCACTACCTAAGGTCGTAGTTCACTGCATGATGTCGCGGTAGTACACCGTCCATGCACTAGCTTGTTGTACTGCGTTCAATTGCTTAAGGACGAAGTGCACTACGTGATGTTCTAGCAGTGCACCCATGACGCAATGCCTTTTTCTTCTATCGCAGTGCACTGCGCGGTGTCTAGGTAGTGCACTGCGCAATATCCATGCAGTGCACCATCCATACACTGCCTTGTTGTTCTATGTTGCACTGCCTTTGTTCGTTGTGCACTGCTTAGTGTCCTTGGATTGTATTGCCTCGTTGTACTGCCTTACACTTCCTTCAGTCGAAGTGCACTGCGCGGTGTCATGGTAGTGCACTATGCACTGTCAGGCAGTGCACCGTCCATGCACTGCCTTTTTATTCTATGTTGCACCGCCTAAGGTCGCAGTGCACTATGCGGTGTTCTTGCAGTGCACGGTCCATGCACTGCCTTTTTGTACTACGTTGTAGTGCTTTCGGTTGATAGTACACGAGTTCCATCGCTCGTGCACTGCCTTATTGCACTGTGTTGAGTTGCCTTTGGTCCCATTCACTACATGAGCTGCTAGCCATGTGTTGGGTTGCCATGTGGCCGGAAATACACGCGCTTCCGAGCGGCCAAAAATACGCGCGGGTGAACTTCCACACGCCCCGAGTGCGGCCAAAAATAGGTGCGCTGCCGAGCAGCCGGAAACACGTGCGATACGGCCGAAACACGCTTCCTGGAGAGCGCGCTCCCGCTAATATTCCTCCCGTTTTCATGATCTATTGCCCATAGTTTTTCGTTTCTAGGGCGATTTACAACGACCGTAAGACTAGATACATGTTTGAGAGTTGTGAACAAAAACTCATCGTTTTCGCGCTTAATGGCTGTTTTCATGAGCTATTGCCCATAGTTTTGGGGAACGACTAGCGATAGAGCGCTCTTCAGGAAGGGCGCGTTTCGGCCGCAGCGCACAAGTTTCCGGCTGCATGGCAGCCCGACACGTGTCATGTGGAAGTTCACCCGTGCGTATTTCCGGCCGCTCGGCAGCGCGTGTATATCTGGTCGCACGGTAGCGCGTGTATTTCTCGCCACACGGCAGCCTGACACGTGGCTAGCTGCTCATGTAGTGTATGCGACGAAGCTAGCTGCTCACGTAGTGCATGAGCAGTGCAACTCGTTTATTGTCGACCGAAAGTAGTGCAACACAGTACACCGTGCACTCCAAGAACATCACGCAGTGCACTGCGACCTTAGACAGTGCAACATAGTACAACAAGGCAGTGCATAGACTCTGCACTGTGTGGACACCGCGCAGTGCACTACGACTGAAGGTAGTGCAAAGCAGTACAATGAGGCAATACACTGCCTGTACACCGCGTAGTGCACTACGAACTAAGGCAGTGCAACACAGACAACAAGGCAGTGCATGGACAGTGCACTGCCTAGATAGTGCGTAGTACACTGCCTGTACACCGCGCAGTGCACTGCGAACTAAGGCAGTGCAACACAGAACAACAAGGAAATGCATGGACGCTGCACTGCCTGGACAATGCGTAGTACGCTACCTGGACACCACGTAGTGCACTACGAACTAAGGCAGTCCAACATAGAACAACAAGACAGTGCATGAACGGTGCACTGCCTGGACAACGCGCAATGCACTACGAACTAAGGCAGTGCAACACAGAACAACAAGGCACTGCATGGACGGTGCACTGCTTGGACAGTGCGTAGTACACTGCCTGGACAACGCGCAGTGCACTGCGAACTAAGACAGTGGAACACAGAACAACAAGGCAGTGCATGAACAGTGCACTGCCTGGACACCGTGCAATGCACTGCGAACTAAGGTAGTGCAACACAGAACAACAAGGAAGTGCATGGATGGTGCACTGCCTGGACAGTGCATAGTACACTACCTGGACACCGTGCCATGCATTGCAACCGAAGGCACCGTGTACTAGACCAAAAGGTAGTGCAACCTACGCATCAAAGGCAGCATGAGAAAAAAGTTCATCGAAACATATCAAAATGGGATCTAGTTTTGTAGATCTCGACACGACTCGTACAACTGTGAAAACGGATCTCGGTATGGCCAATTCGTTTAAAAGATATCTGATTTTTCGTATTTGAATCTAAAAGAGGAAGGGAAAAAGGACGGCGACCTCTCTCTCTAAGCACCACGTGTCGCGCAGGAAAGACCTGGGACAGCGCGCGAAGACCTCCCAGGACGCCACGTGTAGGGATAGGAGCGATTGTGGGGCGAGCTCTGGAACGCGCGCACTTTTTCTAGTGTTTCTGGTAGTTTTGCGGTTCAGGGCGATATACAATGACCGTAAGACCAGATACATGTTTGATAGTTATGTCAAAAAACACGTCGTTTTTGCACTTGATGGCCATTTTCATGACCTATTGCCCATAGTTTTGGTTTTCCAGGGCGATTTACAACGACCGTAAAACACATTACATGTTTTCAGAGTTATGACCAAAAACATTTCAATTTTTGTATTTTATGGATTTTTTCATGATCTATTGCCCATAGTTTTGCGGTTCTAGGGCATTTACAACGACCATAAAACTAGATACATGTTTGAGAGTTATGACCAAAAACTCATCGTTTTCGCGCTTTATGGTTGTTTTCATGAGTTATTGCCCAAAGTTTTGGGGTTTCATAGCGATTTTCCAATGACTGTAAGACCCACTACATGTTTGAGAGTTATAACAAAAAACTAGTCGTTTTCGCGTTTTATGTATGTTTTCATGAGATTTTTCCCACAATTTTGGGGTTCTAGGGCGATTTACAACGATCATAAAACCCAATACATGTTTTGAGATATATGACCAAAAACTCGTCATTTTCGTGCTTTATGGATGTTTTTAGGAGCTATTTCCATCAGTTTTGGGGTTTCATAGCGATTTACCACGATCTTAAGACCCGATACATGTCTGAGAGATATGAAAAAAACTCATTGTTTTCGTGTTTTATGGCTGTTTTCATGAGCTATTGTCCATAGTTTTGGGGTTCCAGTGCAATTTACAACGACCATAAGACCCAATACTTTTTGAGAATTATGCCGAAAAACCCGGTTTTTTGGGGTCTAGGGTGATTTACATGAGCTATTGCCCACAGTTTTGCGGTCTAGGGTGATTTACAACGACCGTCAGACCAGATACATGATTGAGAGATATGACCCAAAACTCATCGTTTTGCGCTTTATGGCCATTTTCATGAGCTATTGCCCATAGATTTGGGGTTTCATAGCGAATTTACAATAACTGTAAGACCCGCTACATATTTGAGAGTTATGACCAAAACTAGTAATTTGCGCGTTTCATGGAAGTTTTCATGATCTATTACCCACTGTTTTGGGGTTCTAGGGAATTTACAATGACCGTAAGACTAGATACATGGTTGAGAGTTATGACTAAAAAGTCATCATTTTCATGCTTGATGGCTGGTTTCAAGAACTATTTTCCATAGTTCTAGGGTTTCGTGGCGATTTACAACGACCGTAAGACCTGATACATGTTTGAGAGATATGACCAAAAACTCATCATTTTTGCGCTTTATGGACCTTTTCATGATCAATTGCTCGTAGTTTTGGGGTTCTAGGGCGATTTACAACGACCATAATACCTAATACATGTTTGAGAGTTATGACCAAAAACACGTTGTTTTAGTGTTTGATGGCTGTTTTCATGAGCTATTGCCTACAGTTTTGGGGTTCCAGTGTGATTTACAATGATAGTAAGACCAGATACATGTTTAATAAATATGACCAAAAACTCGTCATTTTCATGTTTTCTGGCTGTCTAATGAGCCATTGCCCATAGTTTTGGGGTCTAAGGCAATTTACAACAACCATAAGACCTGATAGATCTTTGAGAGTTATGACCAAAAACTTCTCGTTTTCACGCTTTATGGGTGTTTTGAGATATTGCTCACAGTTTTGGGGTTTCATAGCGATTTTAAAACGACCAGAAGACCCACTACATGTTTAAGAGTTATGACAAAAAAACTAGTCATTTTCGTGTTTTATGGATGTTTTGATGATCTATTTCCCACCGTTTTGAAGTTCTAGGCATTTACAATGACCATAAAAGCAAATAGATGTCTGAGAGTTATGACCAAAAACTCGTCATTTTCACGATTTATGTCTGTTTTGATGAGGTATTGCCCAAAGTTTTGGGGTTTCATAGTGCTTTTCCTACGACTATAAGACCCGCTACATGTTTAAGATTTATGACTACAAACTAGTATTTTTGCATTTTATGATTGTTTTCATGAGCTATTGCCCACAGTTTTAGGGTTCCAGTGCAATTTATAATGACCGTAAGACCTGATACATGTTTGAGAGATATGACCAAAAACTCGTCGTTTTCACGTTTTATGGCTATTTTCATGAGCTATTGTCCAAAGTTTTGGGATTCCAGTGCAATTTACAACGACCTTAGGACCCAATAAATGTTTGAGAGTTATGATGAAAAACTCGTTGTTTTCGTTTTTATGGCCGTTTTCATGAGCTATTGCCCAAAGTTTTGGGGTCTAGGGTGATTTACAACGACTGTCAGACCCGATACATGATTAAGAGATATGACCCAAAACTCATCGTTTTTGCCCTTTATGGCTATTTTCATGAGCTATTGCCCACTATTTGGGGGTTTCATAGTGATTTTACAATGACCATATGACTCGATACGTGTTTCAGAGTTATGACCAAAAACTCATCATTTTCGCGATTTATGTATGTTTTCATGAGCTATTGCCCATGATTTTGGGGTTCTAGGGCATTTACAACGACTGTCAGACCCGGTACATGTTTGAGAGTTGTGACCAAAAACTCATCGTTTTCGCAATTTTGATGGCTGTTTTATGTGCTATTTCCCATAGTTTTGGGGTTCTGGGGCGATTTACAACGACCCTAAGACCAGATACATGTTGGAGAGATATGACCAAAAACGTATTGTTTTCATGTTTTATGGTTGTTTTCATGAACTATTGCCTACAGTTTTGGGTTCCAAGGTGATTTACAATGATAGTAAGACCAGATACATGTTTAACATATATGACCAAAAACTCGTCATTTTCGTGTTTTATGGCTGTTTTAATGAGCTATTTCCCATAGTTTCTGGGTCCAAAGCGATTTACAACGACCATAAGACCTGATACATGTTTGAGAGTTATGACCCAAAACTCGTCGTTTTTGCATTTTATAGCCGTTGTAATGAGCTATTGCCCATAGTTTTGGGGTTCTAGGGGGATTTACAACAACCAGAGGACCTGATACATGTTTAACAGTTATTACCACAAACTTGTCGTTTTCACGCTTTATGGCCGTTTTCTTGTGCTATTTACCATAGTTTTGGGGTTTCATAACAATGTTAAAACGACTGTAAGACCAGCTACATGTTTGAGAGTTATGACTAAAAAAGGTCATTTTCATGTTTTATGGATGTTTTCATGAGTTACTGCCCACAAATTTACAGTTCCAGGCATTAACAATGACCATAAAACCAGAATCATGTTTGAGAGTTATCACCAAAAACTCATCGTTTTCGCGCTTTATGGCCGTTTTCATGAGCTATTACCCAAAGTTTTGGGGTTCCATAGCGATTTTCAAATGACCATAAACTCATCATTTTCGCTCTTCATGGCCATTTCCATGAACTATTGCCTACGGTTTTAGGGTTCCAGGGTGATTTACAACCACCGCCAGACCGATTAATGCTTTGAGAGATATGACCAAAAACTCATTATGTTCGCGCTTGCTGGTCATTTTCATTAACTATTACCCATAGTTTCGGGGTTTTAGGTTGATTTAGAATGACCGTAAGACCTGATACATGTTTGAGAGATATGACCAAAAACATGTAGTTTTCACGCTTTAAGGCCGTTTTCATGATCTATTGCCCACAATTTTTGGTTTTTAGGGCGATTTACAACGACCGTAAGACCATATACATGTTTGAGAGTTATGAACAAAAACTCATCATTTTCATGAGCTATTGCCCATACTTTTGTGGTTTCAGGGTGTTTTACAATGACAGTAAGACTCGATACATGTTTGAGAGTTATGTCCAAAAACTCGTCGTTTTTTGCGCTTGATTGCCATTTTCATGAGCTATTGCCCATAGTTTTGGGGTTCCAGTGTGATTTACAACGAGTGTAGGAACCGATACGTGTTTTTAGAGATATGACCAAAAACTTGTCATTTTTTTGCTATATGGACATTTTCAAGAGCGGTTGCCCACAATTTTGGTGTTTAAGAGCGATTTATAACGACTATAAGACCCAATACATATTTGAGAGATATGAATAAAAACTCGTCGTTTTCACGTTTTATGGTTGTTTTCATGAGCTATTGTCCAATGTTTTAGGGTTCCAATGCAATTTACAATGACCGTAAGACCCGATACATGTTTGAGAGTTATGATGAAAAACTCATCGTTTGCATGAGTTATTGCCCACAATTTTGGGTCCAGGGTGATTTACAACAACCATCAGACCCGATACATGTTTCAGTGATATGACCCAAAACTCGTCTTCTTGCGCTTTGTGGCCATTTTCATGAGATATTAGTCACAGATTTGGGTTTTCATGACAATTTTACAACCACCGTACAACCCGATACATGTTTGAAAGATATGACCAAAAATGCATTGTTTTCGTATTTTATGGTTGTTTTCATGAGCTATTACCTACATGTTTTGCGGATCCAGGGAGATTTACAACAATAGTAAGACCAGATACATTTTTAATATATATGACCAAAAACTTATCATTTTCTTGTTTTATGACTGTTTTAATGAGCTATTACCCATAGTTTTGGGGTCTAGGGCGATTTACAAAGACCATAAGACCTGGCACATGTTTGAGAGTTATGACCAAAAACTCGTCGTTTCGCGCTTTATGGCCGTTTTAATGAGCTATTGGCCGTACTTTTGGGGTTCTCGTGCGATTTACAACGACCATAAGACCTGATACATGTTTGAGAGTTATGACCAAAAACTTGTCGTTTTCACGCTTTATGGCCGTTTTCATGAGCTATTGACCATAGTTTTGGGGTTTCATAATGATTTTAAAACGACTGTTAGACCGACTACATGTTTGAGAGTTATGACCAAAAACTAGTCATTTTTATGTTTTATGGATATTTTCATGAGTTATTGCCCACATTTTTGCAGTCCTAGGAATTAACAATGACCGTAAAACCAGAGACATGTTTGAGAGTTATGACCAAAAACACATCATTTTCGCGCTTTATGGCCATTTTCATGAGCTATTGCCAAAAGTTTTGGGGTTTCATAATGATTTTCCAATGACCGTAATACCCGCTACATGTTTAAGTGTTATGACTAATAACTTGTCGTTTTCGCATTTTATGGAAGTTTTCATGAGCTATTGCCCATAGTTTGGGGGTTCCAGTGCAATTTACAATCACCGTAAGAATTGATACATGTTTGAGAGTTATGACCAAAAACTCGTCGGTTTCGCGCTTTATGGCCATTTCCATGAGCTATTGCCCACAGGTTTAGGGTTCCAGGACGATTGACAACCACCATTTAGACCGATAAATATTTTGAGAGATATGATCAAAAACTCATTGTTTTCACGCTTGATAGTCGTTTTCATGAGCAATTGCCCATAGTTTTGGGGTTTCAGGTCGATTTACAACGACCATAAGAACAGATACATGTTTGATAGATATGAACAAAAACTTGTAGTTTTCGTGCGATAAGGCCGTTTTCATGATCTATTACCCATAGTTTTTGGTTTCTAGGGCGATATACAACAACCGTAAGACCCGATAGATGTCTCAGAGTTGTGAACAAAAACTAATCGTTTTGATGCTTAATGATTGTTTTCATGAGCTATGGCCCATATTTTTGCGGTTTCAGGGCGATTTATGATCACAGTAAGACCCGATACATGTTTGAGAGTTATGTCCAAAAACTCGTCGTTTTGGCGCTTGGTGGCCATTTTCATGAGCTATTGCCCATAGGTTTGGGGTTCTAGGGAGATTTACAATGACTGTAAGACCCGATACATGTTCTTGGAGATATGACAAAAAAATCCTCATTTTCACGCTTTATGGGCGTTTTCAGGAGCTGTTGCCCACAGATTTGGGGTTTTAGAGCGATTTACAAGACCATAATACCCGATACATGTTTGAGAGATATGAACAAAAACTCGTTCTTTTCATGTTTTATGGTTCTTTCAATGAGCTATTGTCCATAGTTTTTGGGTTCTAGAGCAATTTCCAACGATTGTAAGACCCGGTACCTTTTTGAGAGTTATGATGAAAAACTCGTTGTGTTCGCTTTTTATGGCCGTTTTCAAGAGCTATTGCACATAGTTTTGGGGTCTTTGGTGATTTACAATGACCGTCAGACCCGATCCATTTTTGAGATATATGACCCACATATCGTCGTTTATGGGATATATGGCCGTTTTCATGATCTATTGCCCACAGTTTTGGGGTTTCGTAGTGAATTTACGATGATCGTAAGAACTGCTACATATTTGAGAGTTATGACAACAAACTATTCATTTTCGCGTTTTATTGATATTTTCTTGAGCTATTGTCCACAATTTTGGGGTTCCAGGGCATTTATAATGACCGTAAGACCAAATACATGTTTGAGAGTTATGAGTAAACACTCATCGTTTTCGTGCTTGATGGCTATTTTCATGAACTAGTTCCCATAGTTCTGGGGTTTCGGGGCGATTTACAACGACCGTAAGATCCGATACATGTTTGAGAGATATGACCAAAAACTCGTTGTTTCCACGCTTTATGTTGTTTTGATGATCTATTGCCCACGGTTTTGGGGTTCTTGGGCGATTTACAATGACCATAAGACCTGATACATGTTTGAGAGTTATGACCAAAAACAAGTTGTTTTCGAGTTTAATTGCTGTCCCCCAAATCTCCCCTTCGGTTACGGCGGCGCTGCGGAACGTTTCGTGGATTTCTGATTGACTACTTAGGGTTTTTGCATCGGGGGAGATATATAAGCAAAAGAGGCAAGGTCGGTGGCCGGCCAGGGGGCCCACACCATGGCCTGGCGCGGCCTAGGTGGACCCGCGCCTAGGGGTGGTGTGGCCACCATGTGGTCCCTCTCTGTCACGTCTTCTGGCTCTATGAGTCTTCCGGTAAAATATCAACTTTGGCTTTTGTCCCGTCCAATTCCGAGAATATTCATTTTCTAACTTTCTGGAACCAAAAACAGCAGAAAACAGGCAACTAGCACTGTGGCATCTTGTTAATAGGTTAGTCCTAGAAAGTCTATGAAAAGTACTCCAAAGTTGGAACAAAACATAAGAAAGTAGATAAAACCAAGCATGGAACATCAAAAGTTATAGATACATTTGCAATGTATCAATGATCTGTTCAACACGTATCGAGCTCGTTCGGGAACCCCAAGAGGAAGGTATGATGAGTGAAACAGCAAGTTTTCTCCAGTTATGAAACCAAGGTTATCGAACCAATAGGAGCAAGGAAACACCTCCAAGGTGTTGTCAATCTCACAACCACAAAACTTTGCCCCCAACTTACAGTGAGGTTGTCAATCTCACCGATTTTGATGAAAACAAAGGATTAAATGTATTGTGTGGAAGGTAGTAATTGCTTTGCAGAAAGTAAACAGAAAACAATATATAGTAGATTGTAGATTGATGGTAAAAGAATGGACCGGGGTCCATAATTCACTAGAGGTGATTCTCCTTAAGACAGATGACATGTTGGGTGAACAAATTACAGCGGGGAAATTGACAAACACCGAGAAAGCATACATGCATATACTAATCATCTTGCCTCCTATGAGATTTGATTGGGCATTACAATATTATTCATAGAGCGTAATCCAATTGCTTCTATGACTAAGAATCCACCTTCAGGTTATCATCCGAACCCTCTCCAGTATTAAGTTGCAAGCAACAGATAATTGCATTAAGCAAAGTGTGTAAAGTAAACAATATGATTGTTCTATGAACAAAGGATTGATGTTTTCTCCCTAGTAGCAACAACACATCTAGTACCTTAGAGATTTCTGTCACTTCCCCAGATTCCTAGAAGCATGAACCCACTATCGACCATAAATACTCCCTCTTGGAGTTGCTAGCATCTACTTGGCCAATATAGATACTAACAATGGAAAGCATGCAAGATCACAAATAACATAGACATGATAGAATCAATAATCAATCTGAAATAGCATCTCAAGATCCATCGGAACCCCGCAAACACAACATGTAGGATTACAAATAGATGATCTTGATCATGAACGGAGCTCACAAGATCTAAACATGGTAGAACGAAGGAGGAGAACCAACCATCTAGCTACTACATGGACCCGTAGTACAGAGATGAACTACTCTCGCATCATACCAGAGGCAGACATGGTGATGAAGAAGGCCTCCAGGGTGAACTCTCTCCTCTGGCAGGGTGTCCGGAAGAGCTTCAGATCCCTCCCGATCTAGGGATGGAGTTGACGGCGGCTACAGACTCTTTCGTGGACTTTTGATCAGGTGCTTAGGTTTTTCGTCCCGGAGGCAATATATAGGCGAAGGGGAAATGTGGGTGGAGTGCCAGGGGGCCCACACCCCCTGGTGGCGTGCTCCCCAGGCCACGCCGCCCTACTGTGTGGCCCCCCTTATTCTCCGCTTCGTCTCCCCTCCGGACTCCGTTTTCCTTTTGGTGAAATATTGACTTGGGCTTTTGTCCGGTCTAATTCCAAGAATATTTCCTTACAAGATTTTCTGAAACCAAAAACAGAAGAAAACAGGCAACTGGCACTGTGGCATCTTGTTAATAGGTTAGTTCTAGAAAATGTGTAAAAATACTCCAAAGTGTGGACAAGACATAAGAAAGTAGATATAAAACAAGCATGTAACATGAAAAATTATAGATACATTTGCAGCGTATTAGGAACCTCATGGCCACCTTTGCATCCCATGTGAGTAGAATATTTCATATATCATCCATATGGTTTGTTTTAGACAATTGGGTATGTTTAAATATAATTGTGGCCAAATGATCTTCTAGTGGGACACACACACTAGCATGGCCCATTATATTAATTTATTCTTAATTCCATTCCCCCATATAATCATCAATCTTCTATCTTGTGGTTTGGCCTTTATTCCAATTGTGAATGCATGTATTAGAGATATGGCCACATTGTCCTCTATTGGTTTTCACAACTAGTACTCGGTCATTATGGATCATGCATTTCCCATGCATGCCTTTGCCACTTTCTCTCTATATGACTTTGGTTTGGTTTCTGGGTGGCTTTTGAGTTAGTTTAAATTCAAACAAAAGTGGACAATTAAAATTGAATAAACCTACCGCACCACAACTCCCTAATCTACCCTAGCCATAACCCATCTACCCTCTCTCCTAGTTTTCCTCTTTTCTTGCAAAGCAAGATGATCAAGGCTCACCCTAGCTACCCCTCGCTAACTGAGGCCGCACTAGCCCTAGTAGCATGCCTAGACCACCCTTCCCTCTCTCGGCATCAACATAGATAAGAGAGGGAGCAGAAAACCCTATCCTGATCCCACTCTCCCCTCTCTCTTTACCTTTTGCAAGGTGGAACAAGCCCATGTGCCAAACCTGCCCTCCTTATCAACCTTCCTCCACGCCTTGGCCAGATCAAAACCACTAGGATCCTTCCTCTCATCTTCTTCCTCCCAGGCCATGGCCACCCATTTAGGAAAACCCTAGCTAGCCTCCACTTTTACAAGATCTGCATGCAGGAGTGCTTGCTAAAGCCAACCAGGAGCATCACAGCGGCCCTCTGCTTCCTCTTCAACAAACTGTGCCAGTTTCTGATGCTAGAGCTTGCAGGAGCACTCCTGATGTCGCCATGCCCATGGATAGCAAGAACGACCTTGGTCTCCGCCTTCCTCGAGTTCTATAGTAACCCAAGTCTAGCCACCGCTCGTGAGAGCCTCTGGTATGCCCCTCTTCCTCCCAGTAACCTCCTAACTCCATATCTCTTTCTATCGCCGAAAGCCTCGCCGTCGTGAGCACTCACCACCGCAGTAACCGCCAGCACATGCGCACACCTGCTAGAGCACCAATATTTTTCATGTCTTAGACGAGCACATAGATCACCTCCGTCTGAGTCGTTGGTTCTAATGGGTAGCCCTATCTTCCCACTTCAAAATGAGTACCTACACTCCCAAATCCATCAACCATATCTCTTGGAATCATCCCTGTCGTCGGATTGATGACAAGTATGCCATGAGGGGGTCCTAAAGGCGTGCGGAAGAGAGGGGTGTGAGACGTATGGTATTCCAGGACATGGAGCACACAAGTTTAGGCAGTTTCGAATCCGCCAGCTTTGGACGGATCCTACTCCTGCTAGCAATCTAGTAATATGGCAAAGCCGGAATATGAGTTACATGGGTTTTCACATGTGCGAGGTGATTGTAGACTATTGTGTGGGTGACCTAATGGCTCTCCCTAGGACGGCTTATAGAGATATACGGCATAGGGTTTATAAGAGATATCTATCCAACTACGAATAAGAGTCGGTTACAGAGTACATCTTGAAATAGAATTAACGCTATGGGCCTATGTCGGTAAGTCATCTGGGCCTTCCCGTAGCCGGACTGGACTCCATCTCTTCTCCCTGACTGGGCCACCCATGAAGCAAAGCTCTAAACCGAAGTGGGCCACCTTGGTTAGTGAGGCATAGTAAGGATACCCGGAAAGTATATCCTCAACAGTAGCCCCTGGAAGCCTCCATGATCCGAAGTCGGATGTCATCATCGCCTAGCTTGATCTTCGGCTTGTAGAGTCTTGAAGGGTTCCTGAAACTTCAAAAGAAAGGATAGGATTCCAGTCTCAAAACGAGTCGGACCAGTTAATACATTATTCAGGTTTCTAGCTAGAAATTCAAACTAAGATGGAACTTGGTCTCTAGCATAACCTGATACCAATCCAGGTCAAGTCACATCACTGCCAGACATTCCTGATACCACGACCGTTGGTGGGTCCACTTCACGTCGAACCGAGGCACCATTTTAAAGCGTACGTGGAGATCGAGGCGGCGTAATCCTCACGAGGAGGTTACCCAGCTCCTTCCACGATGCGTGGCATGTTTCACTATTGCATTTACACGAATCTTGAAGCAGCTAGAGGATATAAGCGGTTAGGATTTCTTTCCCATCTTCTTCACCAGCACTTGTGCCCCATCCTTCCTCCCAACGCTTCTAACGAGAACAAAGTTCATCTGCCTCCACAACTCCCACAGCGCCGCCCATCCTAGGTCATCGGAGCCCAAAAGATGGCCGAAGCCTCATCTTCTGTAGCGGCGGCAGTGACGGCAGCGGAAAAAAGCTTTCGCGGGTATGGATCCGTGCGTCCTCGATGACGCCAAGCTCTGCCTCCTAGAGAACGAAGAGCTCCTCCGTGCCGGGTACTGGTGGAGCGGTCATGGAGAAACCATCCCCAACCCCAAGGCAAATGAGCGAGTGCATTTTGGCACCCACCTCGTTAGAGGTTTGAGTTTTCCACCCTCAGACTTCTTTTTTGAGGACATATATTACTACGGAGTTCAACTCCACCATCTCCCCCCGAACTCTATTTTAGAGATGAGTTGTTATGCTTCTTTGTGCGAGGGGTATATCGGCATTAGGCTGAGACTTATTCTTTTCTGGTTCTACTTTGGAACCCGGAGAATTCCATCACCGTCGGTAATCCTTATATTACCGGCACACTCAGCTTTTCTGTTAGGAGAGAACGCATCTATCCTATGATTAAGGCTAGCAAGTCAGATAAACGGTGGCCGTCCATGTTCTTTTATCTTAACGACATACCGACTCCTGGCTTTTATCGACGGTGTCGCCACGCCCCAAGAATCCTGGCACGAAGATGCTCCGGCTCTCACAGACGATCTGCTTCTTGCAAAGAGGTGGACCGAATATTTTATGAAACACAAGGATCTGAAAGGATCCGACTTAGTGCATTGTTGGCTGGCGTAGCGGATCCAGCCTCTCCAACACCACGGTGATCAGCTCATGCACTCCATTACCAAGAGCAGGTCGGACTCTCTCCGTATCTGCCCAACGCCATATTCGGAAAAGGACTATCAGTCCTAAATCAACAGCGCGTACCATGCTATATTCGGACGGCCGGCTTACTAGGCTTTTTTGGCTCGTCCGTGTTACATTTACAATATGATGAAAATTCCAGGTCCCAACGGCGTGATCACCATCAGGGGAGACCCGAAGAAATCGCGAGAGTATGAGGATGGAAATGCTTCCTTTGCTGAAGCCGTGCTGCACGCCCAGGAGTACCAGGAGATCAAGATGAGCATAGATCCGTCCGAGATGCCCGCAATGAAGAAGGAGGTGACAAAGCCAAATCTAGAGTTCAAGGCATCAGAAGAGACGAAGAAGATGTCGTTGAAGTATGATGACCCCTCCAAGGTGACCCAGATAGTCCTAGGCCTAGATAACGTATAGGAAAGCGTGCTCGTCAAGTTCCTCAAAGCAAATGAAGATATCTTCGCATGGTAGACATCTGACATGACCGGAGTACCTAGGGAACTTGTCGAGCACTCTTTAAATCTAAACCCGAACGATAAACCCATCAAAGAGTCCTTATGACATTTTGGCGATGAAAAGCGTAAGGCAATAGCTAAGGAACTAGCATGGCTTGAGTTAGCCGGATTCATAGAAGCGGTCATCCACACTGAGTGGTCGGCCAATCCTGTAATGGTCCCTAAAAAGGACACCACTGATTTAAGGATGTGTGTTGATTATACTGTCTTGAACAAGGCTTGTCCAAAAGATCCGTTCGCTCTGCCTAGAATTGATCAAGTTATCGATCCTACGGCAGGCTCGGAACTCCTTTGTTTTCTCGACGCATATTCCGGTTATCACCAAATTCGGATGATGGAATCTAACAAAGTCAAAACTTCATTCATAACCCCCTTCGGAACCTACTATTTTGTTACGATGCCTTTTTGGCTGAAGAGCGCAGGAGCTACATACCAGCACACAATGCAACGTTGCCTCCATGATCAAATCAGACGCAATGTACACGCATTAGTGGTTGATATTGCGGTAATGTCCAAAAAGAAGGAAACGCTGATTTCCCACTTAGAGGAAACGATTGCCAATCTACAAAAATATAACATAACGATTAATCCGAAGAAGTGTTTCATTGGAATCCCATCCGAATTTTTTTTAGGTTTAATCGTGTCACAAAAAGGCATAGAGGTGAACCGAGACAAAATCAAGGCTATACTCAATATTTCCAGGCCAACTCGCCTGAAGGACGTACAAAGACTAACTGGTTGCATTGCTGCAGTCAGTCAGTTTGTAAGCCGGCTTGGTGAAAGAGCCACACCATTATACAAACTCCTGAAAAAGACAAAGGATTTTGTGTGGACTAATGAAGTGGAAGCCGCACTACAAGAGCTGAAGAAAGTACTCTCATTTGCTCCTATCCTTGCTGCACCGGAACCATAGGAACCGATGCTGCTTTATCTTGCTGCGACAAACAAAGTCGTCAGTATCGTCATGGTAGTGGAGAGACCAGAGCAAAATTAGGAACACTTGGTGCACCGTCCTACTTATTTTGTCAACGAGGTCCTAAAAGAATCAAAACAGCGGTATCCGCACTATCAAAAGCTGGCTTACGGTGTGTTCTTAGCATCTCGTAAGTTACGACATTATTTTTTCAGGAGCATCCAATTACCGTGGTGAGCACAACTCCCATGAGAGATATAATCAACAACAGTGATGCCACAGGACGCGTCGCCAAATGGGGCATAGTGCTCCAAGGTTTCGATATTGAGTACAAACCTCGGACAACAATCAAATCCCAAATCCATGCCGACTTTGTTGCTGATTAGACAAAGATGAAGGAGAATATTGGACCCTATATTTTGATGGGTCTAAGGCTCGCGGGGGCTCAGGGGCTGGCATGGTGCTCAAATCACCCCAAGGAGATAAACTTCTATACGTGTTGCAGATCCACTTCACAGCGACAAATAATATTGACGAGTATGAAGCAGTGCTACATGGAATCCGGATTGCTAAGGATATCGGCATCCGACGTTTGATGTGTTACGGAAATACGGATCTTGTTGCTCAGCAAGTGTCGCATATTTGTAATGCAAATAAACACATGGCAGCATATAAAGCAGTCGTGGATGATTTATCTAAATCCTTCAAAGGGTTTGAGGTTCAAGACATCCCTCGAGCAGAAAATGAGGAAGCAGATGCCTTATCTCGGATAGGCTCTACATGGAAAGAGGTTCCGGATGGCGCATTTTTAGAGCACCTCAAAGTTCCCTCAATAAAGGGAGTGGACGAGGAATATCCGACCAAATCTGACTCACCTTTGATAGCAGTTCTGGCTGTCATTCCTAGCTAGACTCAACCCTACCTTGACTATTTGGTAGATGGCAAATTACCCAAAGACGAGGCTCTGAGCCGACAGATTGTCTGACGAGCAAAAGCCTATACTGTAGTTAGTGGTGAGCTCTATAAACGGAGTGTTCTGGGGTATTTCAGCGCTGCGTATCTCCGGAAGAAGGAGCGGAAATCCTAGGAGAAATCTATCGTCGGATTGATGACAAGTACGCCATGAGGAGGTCCTCGAGGCGTGCGGAAGAGAGCGGTGTGAGACGTACGGTGTTCCGGGACGGTGAGCACACAAGTTTAACCAGCTTCGAATCCACCGGCTTTGGACGCATCCTACTCCTGCTAGCAATCAAGTAATACGGTTGAGCCGGAATATGGGTTACAAAGGTTCGCCTGTGTAAGTTGAGATCGTAGACTATTGAGGGTCTAGAGTGTTGCCCTAAAGGCTCTCCCTAGGACGGCTTATAAAGATATCCGGCCTAGGGTTTACTGGAGAGATCTATCTGGCTACGACTAAGAGTCGGTTACATAGTACATCTTGAACTACAAGTAACTTTATGGGCCTAAGTCCGTAAGTCTTCCGGGCCTTCCCGTAGCCGGATGGGACTCCGTTTCATCTCCATGACTGGGCTGCCCTTGAAGCAAAGATCTAACCCGAAGTGGGTCACCCTGGTCAGTGAGGAACTATGAGGATACCAGGAAAGTATATCCCCAACAGCAGCCCCCGGAGGCCACCAAGATCCAAAGTCGGATTTATCATCGTCTAGATTGATCTTTGGCTTGCAGAATCTTGAAGGGCTCCTGAAAATTCACAACAAAAAATACGATCCGGGTCTTAAAAATAAGTCGGACCTATCAACGGGTTACTCGGATTTTCCAGCTTGATTTCAAACTAAGCCGGAACTTGATCTCTAACGCCACCTGACACAAGTCATGGTCAAGTCACGTCATCTGACAAACTTCCTATCAGCATGACCGTTGGTGGGTCCGCAGTTCGCAGAACCGAGGCGCCGTTTCAATGCGTACGCGGAGATCGAGGCGACGTAATCATCCCGTGGGTCCTTCCCAGTTTCTTCCACGACACGTGGCAGTTACACTGTAGCATTTGCACGAATCTTGGCGCGGTTAGGTAGATATAAGGGGTGAGGATTCTCCTTCTCCTTTCTTCACCTGTTCCCTTGCCGTTTCTCCTCCTCCAAATCTCCCCCGCGCGCACAGAGCTCCTCTGCTTTCCCCCAAAAACTGCTAGCACCGCCCATCTTTGGTCATCTTCCCATCGGAGAAATGGCTTCTTCTTCCTCTTTCGGCTTGGCGGAAGCGGCGGCGACGGCAGCGACGGAAGCGGTGGCAGAGAAGGAAAGCTTCCGCAGGGTCTGGATCACCTGCGTGCTAGATGATGAGAAGCTCCGTGGCGTGGAGACAGAGGGGCTCCTCCGTGCCGGCGACTGGCGGAGCGGCATCGGGGAGACCATCCCCAACCCGCACGCCGATGAGCGGGTCCACTTTGGCACCCACCTCAATAGAGGTTTGTCATTTCCTCCCTCGGAGTTCTTCTCCGAGGTAATTGACCATTATGGTGTCCAACTCCACCATCTTCCTCCCAACTCTCTCCTAGAGATGAGCCCTTATGCTTCTTTGTGTGAGGGATTTCTCGGCATTAGGCCGAGTTTAACCTTATTCCGGTATTATTTCCATGTCCGAAGAAATTCCATTACTGCCGGTGTTCCTTACATCACCGGTACCATTAGTTTTTCACTTAGACGCGAACGCGCATATCCTAAGATCTTAGCTAGTGACTCGGTCAAACAGTGGCAAGCCACATTCTTTTATCACAAGGATATTCCGGCTCCCGGCAAAGCTACTTGCCGGCTTTCATTGACAGAGCCGCCACGGCCCAACCGTCTTGGGACGAGGCCGCTCGGGCTCTCAATGACAATTTGATCCTCGCTAAGAGGTGGGTCGAATATCTGATTAAACACAAAGGACTAAAGGGATCCGACCTGGTCCAATGCTGGGTATCACGCCGGATCCAGCCCCTTCAGTACCACGGAGACCGACTGATGCACTCCATCATGTTGTCCAAGAAAGACTCCCTCCACATCAGCTACAGAGCCTACACCAAACAAGGCTACATAAGCCAGATAAAATGGTTGATAAGGGTGCGGATCGAGAGGAGGATCCTTGAGATTTCTCTGGATATGCATACGGCAGAAAACCCCGTGGTGCTTGGAAGCTTCTAATAGTAAACCTTTTTGTGTGTTTCAATCTTTAAGTTACATTGCAATACTGATATGTTTTCTTCTTTTCAGCTTGCTGACCTCCCCGAGTCGGAATTTGCTCCACTCGAAGGATATCCTCCAGAGTTTTCTCAGGAGACAGAGGTGGTCCCATTGCCGGATATTGCGCTCAAGAAGCGCAAAGCTCCGATAGTGGCTGTTGGCACAAAGGAGGTGCCCGTCGTGAAGAGGTAAATTTCAATCACAACTTCCGCCTTTGCACTTTACTCGAATTCTCTTCCGAGATGTAATGTTTCTAACTTTATTACATTCTCAGAGCTAAACAGCTCATCAAGGGCAAGGGGAAGGGAACTTCTTTGAAGCCCCTGCTATACACGAAGCTTACCATAGCTTCTCCTGTCGTGGCTCCTCCGACTCCTTCCCCTCAACCTTCCACAACGTCGGTGATCATTCCTTCTCCGGCCATCGCAGAAGATCCGGGTCCTTCAATGGAGCCTGTGATCCTTGAATCGCAAACTGACATCCCCATGGATGAGTCAGGTTTATATAAGGGTGAACCCTCTTTGGGTAATGATCCCTCGGCAGAAACCTTTGCCTGTCCCGGAAATCTGCTGAAGAGATCAAGCAGCTGGCCAGGCAATGCCTGGAGAAAAGAAACTTATCTGCCAAAGAAGAAGCGCAAGAAGCAGAGGACATCAAGCACTCTGATCTTCTTGAACAAGTGTGTCTTTGCAACGAGAGGATTAGGTCCGGTGAGCTTCCAACTGCTCATGTGATCCCTCTGACTCTCGCTGAGAAGGTACTAGTTAAAGTGAACGCGAGTTTGGATAAACTTACTCGTGAACAATATGTAAGTCGGAATTCTAACTCCTATTTTTCCTTTATTTCATATCATATCCTCTAGCCCCCAAGCATGAAGCAGGATAAATAATCCGGGTTTGTGCTTACTTAGGATGCCAAAGAACGAACTAGTGTAGCCCCTAAGGCTCATGCTGATATTAGCAAAAATATTAGCCCGAGTCTTTAGTAGCTTTCTGACTTTGGGTATTCTGACTGACAGAAAGTATATTCCTATAACCAGGATTTGTTGAAGAATGTCTGTGATAAGCGGAGAGAGATCAAAGCTCTTCGACTTAAAAATGTTAAGCTTAAAGTTGCCAAGGATGAGGTCGAAGGTAAACATTCCGAGACTCAAACCTTGTCTTTCATGTTTTCATAGTCGAATTTTTTTCTGAACTATCGTTCTTTTTTGACTTACAATGCTGGTAAAACAGTCCTGTGCCATGATTGAAAAGGCCGAGAACCTCAAAACTTTGCTTGTGGAGAACAAGGAACCTCACCAAGAGCTGGATCAACTCGAGGCGGATCATGAAAAGAGCATCGCTCAAATCCTTGAGTCCTCCATGGCCACTGACGAGCGTGTTCGTAATATTGCTGCTCAAAATCAGAAAATCTCGGACCTCAATAATGAGCTGTGCAGAGAGAGGGATCTTTCCGAGGCGCTCCGGGCTGAACTCTAGAGTCTTCGGGAAGGTAAGACCAAGATTGACGACGTCATTTTCAGTATGTTCCATTTGTCCGACTTGTCTATTTTCTTCGACTTCTTTCAATGTCGGATTTCCTTTAACTTTTTTTGTCTATAGGCCCTCTGAACCTGACGGACTCCACCTCCGCTGAGCCCCGCACCCACCGGCCTACCCAAGTCGGTGACCAGCTTCATGACTTCCGCCAATCCCTTGAGGACATTGGCGAAGCTCTCAAGATTCCGGACATGCATAGCATGTCGGATTTTCAGGTGCGGGACAAGGCAAAGGAGATGCCGCAGCTCGTCCAGGATTGGAACATGTCTTATGTGTGGCCTGCGCTGCAAAACGCTCTCACCATGGTCATGAGCCACCATGGAAACATGGAAATATGGCAAGTGACCAAAGGGTACTGCAAAGTAGATGAAGACGGCCAGGAGCTAGACATCCAAGCCATCATGGACTCATGCGCCGGATATGGGTGTCACATGGCTGATTTTACCAGCTACGAGACCCCTTTCTTCACCCGCGTGATGACTCCGCCTCCGCCTCTAGAAGATTCAGCAGAAGTTTCTGACGATGAACGCACCACCTCGGATGTGGACATCTCGAAACAATATCAAGGCGACGTATCCAGCGAGCCGGCAGCTCCTTCCTCTCCTGCATCATTGAATCCCGAAAACATTTGTGTTATTCTGAAAAACATGATGGGCCTGTAAATATGCAGTACTATAATTTTGCTAGTGCTAAGCTTTTGATCTATTCAGCACTTTTGGCTTTATATTTTTTGCGTGCCTGAAATGTTCACATAAGCCCTTGTATTTTTTCGTCTATACTTATCGTTTATCTAGCTTTCCACCACGTCCCTTTCGTGAGCTGGCTAAACCTTCTGCCGGAAACTTTGTCGAGCAATGGAGGTCAATTGCTAAACCAGTTTAAACTCGGAAACAAAGCCGGCTTCCAGTACCAACAATTCACTACTCGGCAAATACCCGCATCCAACAATCAGACAAAAAACCAAAGTAAAGACTAGAAACTTTAGAGTTATACCCGAGGGTAGCAGTTTTAGAATCTGAAATCTAAACCAGAACGAACATGAGCATAAAGTACTTTCAAGCATTCTGGGATTTTCGACTATAGCATGATCATTCGGAAATAACATGGTAAAAACTTCTCAGAAAAACTTGAGGCAACCAAAACTTTTATTTCTCACAGAACATGTACATATATATGATTATAAAGAAGGATAAACTAAGAATAAAAGGGACGTAGCTGAGCAATATTCCATGGTCCGTCTAACTCATCCGGATTTGTACTGCCTCTAGCTCTCTTTCTCTTCTTAGTAGCTGGTCTTTCTTTGACTGACCTCATGTCAGTTAAGTAGTACGAACCATTGTGCAATACTCGACTAACTAAAAAGGGCCCTTCCCATACTAGGGAAAGTTTGTGCTTTCTTTGTTGCACAAGCCGGAGAACGAAATCACCTTTATTGAAAGATCTGGTTCAGACGCTCTGGCTATGATACTTGTGTAACTTCTGCTGATAGGCTGTTGATCTCATTTCAGCAATGACGCGAACTTCTTCGACTAAGTCGAGATCGTTTTGTTGAGAAATCTCGGCATCCTCTTCAATATACGTGGCCACTCTAGGAGAAGTATGGATTAAATCACTAGGAAGAACTGCTTCTGTGCCATAGACCAAGAAGAACGGTTTGTATCCTGTTGACCTGTTTGGAGTTGTTCGTAAACTCCATATTACAGATGTTAATTCCTCTGCCTAAGCCCCCGTAGCACGTCGTAGTGGTGCTTCGAGTCTCGGTTTTAGGCCTTGTAGGATTAAACCATTTGCTTTTTCGACTTGTTCATTAGCCTGCGGATGTGCTACTGACGCAATGTCAAGCCGGATATTTTGCTTGTTGCATAATTCAGCCAATTCTCCCATAGAAAAGTTACTTCCGTTGTCCGTGATAATGCTATGCAGATAACCATACCGGATTATAACATCCTCGACAAATCTTTTGGTTGTTGCTCCATCACAACTAGTGATAGCTTTAGCCTCAATCCATTTGGTGAATTTATCCACCATCACTAAGAGGTGAGTAAATCCACTTGTAGCTCGTTTAAATGGTCCTACGATATCAAGCCCCCAGACAGCAAAAGGCCATGTTATAGGTATTGTTCGCAGCTGATCAGCCGGAACATGAGCTTGTTTGGTGTACTTTTGGCAACCTTTGCACGTCTTGACTAATCGTTCGGCATCTGCCTGAGCTGTAAGCCAGAAAAATCCGTGTCTAAAAGCTTTTGCCAATAAAGATTTGGCTGCAGCGTGGTGACCACACTCGCCTTCGTGGATTTCCCTTAAGATTTCCACTCCTTCTTCCGGAGATACGAAGCGCTGAAAAACCCCAGAAACACTCCGTTTATAGAGCTCACCTTTAACAATAGTATAGGGTTTCGCTCATCGGATGATCTGCCGGCTCAGCACCTCGTCTTCGGCTAATTTGCCATCTACTAGATAATCTAGGTAGGGTTGAGTCCAGCTGGGAATTACAGCCAGAACTGCTATGAGAGGTGAGTCGGATTTAGTCGGATATTCCTCATCTACTCCCTTTATTGAGGGAACTTTGAGGTGCTCTAAAAAAACGCCATCCGGGACTTCTTTCCGCGTAGAGCCTATCCGAGATAGTGCTTCTGCTTTCTCCTTTTCTGCTCGAGGGATGTGTTGAACCTCAAACCCTTCGAGCGATTTAGATAGATCATCCACGACAACTTTATATGCTGCCATGTGTTTATTTGCATTACAAATATCCGACACTTGTTGAGCCACAAGATCTGAATCTCCATAACACATCAAACGTCGGATGCCAATATCCTTAGCAATCCGGATTCCATGCAGCAGTGCTTCATACTCGGCAATATCGTTTGTCGCTGTGAAGTGGATATGCAAGACGTATATAAGTTTATCTCGTTGAGGTGATTTGAGCACCACAACAGCCCCCGAGTCCCCTCGAGCCTTAGACCCATCAAAGTAGAGGGTCCAGTATTCCGACTCAGGGAGGGTCATGTTCTCCTTTGTCTCTGTCCAATCAGCGACAAAGTCAGCAAGGATCTAGGATTTGATTATTGTGCGAGGTTTATACTCAATATCAAAAGCTGAAAGCTCTATGCCCCATTTGGCGAGGCGTCCTGTGGCGTCACTGTTGTTGATTATATCTCTCATGGGAGCTGTGCTCACCACGGTTTGGATGATCCTGAAAATAGTGTCGTAACTTACGAGATGCTTGGAAAACACCGTAAGCCAACTTTTGATAGTGCGGATACCGCTACTGTGATTCTGTCAGGACCTCACTGACAAAGTAAGTCGGACGCTACACCAAGTGTTGCTGATTTTCTTCCGGTCTCTCCACCACCATGAGGATACTAACGACCTGATTTGTCGCAACAAGATAGAGCAACATCGGTTCCTGAGGTTCCGGCGCTGCAAGGATAGGAGCAGATGAGTGTAGTTTCTTCAGGTCTTGTAGTGCAGCTTTAGCTTCGTCAGTCCAAACAAAATCGTTGGTCTTTTCAGGAGTTTGTATAATGGTGCGCCTCTTTCACCAAACCGTCTTACAAATCGACTGACCGCAGCGATGCAACCAGTTAATCTTTCTACATCATTCAGGCGAGTTGGCCTGGAAATATTGATTATAGCCTTGTTTTGTCCCGGTTGACCTCTATGCCTCTGTGAGACAAGATGAAACCTAACAATTTTCTGGCTGGTACTCCAAAGAAGCATTTCTTTGGGTTAAGCATGATGTTGTATTTTCGTAGATTGGCAAATGTTTCCTCCAAGTCGAAAATCAGAGTTTCCTTCTTTTTGGATATCACCGCAATATCATCCACGTATGCACGTACATTGCGTCCGAGTTGGTCGTGGAGGCAATGCTGCATCGTGCGCTGGTAGGTAGCTCCTGCGTTCTTCAACCCAAAGGGCATCATAACAAAACAGAAGGTTCCGAAAGGGGTTATGAATGAAGTTTTGACTTTGTCAGATTCCTTCATCCGGATTTGGTTTTAACCGGAATATGCGTCGAGAAAACAGAGGAGTTTCGAGCCTGCCGTAGAATCGATAACTTGATCAATTCAGGGCAGAGTGAACGGATCTTTTGGACAAGCCTTGTTCAAGGCAGTATAATCAACACACATCCTTAAATCAGTGGTGTCCTTTTTACGGACCATTACAGGATTGGCCGACCACTCAGTGTGGATGACATCTTCTAGGAATCTGGCTAACTCGAGCCGTGCTAGTCCTTAGCTATTGCCTTACGCGTTTCATCACTGAAACTTCGTAAGGACTGTTTGACGGGTTTAGCGTTCGGTTTTACATTTAAAGAGTGCTCGACAAGTTCCCTAGGTACTCCGGTCATGTCAGATGGCTTCCATTTAAAGATATCTTGGTTTGCTTGGAGGAACTTGACGACCGCGCTTTCCTATGCGCTATCTAGGCCTACGCCTATCTTGGTGACCTTGGAGGGGTCATCATCCTTCAACAGCGTCTTCTTCGTCTCTTCTGATGCCTTGAACTCCGGATTTGGCTTTGTCACCTCCTTCTTTGTTGCAGGCATCTTAGACGGATCTGTGCTCTTCTTGATCTCATGGTAATCCTGGGAGGTGCAGCACAGCTTCGGCAAAGGCGGCATTTCCATCCTCGCACCCTCACGCCTTCTTCGGGTCTCCCCTGATGGTGATCACGCTGTTGGGACCTAGAATTTTCATCATATTGTAAATATAACACGGACGAGCCATAAAAGCCCAGTAAGCCGGACGTCCGAATATAGCGTGGTATGCGCTCTTGAACGGGACCACTTCGAAGGAAAGTGCCTCCGTCTAGTAGTTCTTTGGAGTTCCAAAGGTAACATCCAAAGTGATCTCTCCTAGGGAATTGGCTTGTCTTCCTAGGACAACCCCGGGAAAAATCACAGTGCTGTGATTCAGCTGTGTCCCGAGATCTTCATCCAGCGTAGTGTTTCGACGTAGAGAATATTGATACTGCTACCACCGTCCATGAGGGTCTTGGAGAAACCATAACCGTCAATAAGTGGATTGACGATTAAGGCGTATTTTCCTCGCCTGTGTATCTTAGGCGGATGATCAACGCGTTCAAATGTGATTTCCACTTCCGACCAGTCCAAAAACTGGGGGACAGGCGGAACTATTGCGTTGAGCACATGTAGAACTGCTTTCTTGACCTTTGCTGGTTGAGATCCAAGGAAGGTGACATAAGTACCTTTCTTGGTCGGAAAATTTTTCTTCCCTTCCGGTTTGGGATTTGAAGCATCAGCTTCCTCCATGTCGGAATCTTCCTTGGTCTCTTTGTCTTTTTCGGGATTCTTCTTTCCCTTCTTCTGCTTAGCTTTATAGCCCGCGGTGTCATCTCTTTTGATGTCGTCATTGAAACAACATTCGATGTTGGTGTGGGACGAGCTGCCATTAACGTCTATGTGATGCACACATGGGTTATTGGCAATGTCGGCCCAAGAGTATGTTTGCCTGGTTGTTGGTCTCCTCTACCTTGGACTCTTGAAGTTCCACGCCCACGCCCGCGGCCTCCGCCGCGTCCTCCTGGTCCTCTAGACCCAAAAGTGGAGGTTTCTCTTCCGAATTATTTTTTCACTTTTGAGCTTGTTGCTTTGGTTGTTTTGCCGACTGTGGCACAGCTAGGGCATTGAGTAATCCCTCTGCATCGTCGTCGGCATCTGCATACTTTCTCGTTGTTTCTTTCATCTCTCCCAAATCAATGACCTTATCACACTTCAAGCGATGGAGAAGTAGACCAATTGGGAGTCCCGTGATGAAACTTCAATCGCAGTTTGATCATTTACTCCTTCACAGGAGTTCTTTGTGTCGATCCATCGTCCGAGGTAATCCTGGCAAGTTTCTCTGGCCTTCTGGGTGCAACGATGTAGGTCTCCGACCATACAGGGCCTCCGATATGTGCCTTCGAAATTCTAAAAGAACGCAGTTTGCATGTCATACCAGTTGTGGATGGTGTTCTCCGGAAGTTCATTGAGCCATGATCGTGCCGTCTTCCGCAGCATAAGTGGGAGATATCGGGTTGCGACCAGGCTATTTCTGCCTTTGGCGATGTAGCAAGCTTGGAAAAAATCATGTAGCCAGGTATCTGGCCGAGCAAAGCCGTCGTAGGCTTGGATATGTCTTGAGATAGCAAATCCTCCAGGAATATTGTAGCTCTGATGCGTGGTCCGAAGCACTTTGGGCCCACGTAGATATCATCATGTTCATAGCGTCGTGCCTCTATATTGGAGTTGATCATGTGCCTTGCGTCGTTCGGGGATAGAGATCGTCCCGAATGTCGGTTGTGGCTGCGGTGCCTTGGAGGCGGACTTCGGCTTCTGCCATCACTTCCCCCGTCACGTCGTCCTCCTTGCCCCCCTTGAGAGCCGTTGTGATGACTGCTTGGTGGAGAGGATGGGGCAGCTGGATAGTTTCCGGCTGATCGCCGGCCTCCGTTCGGAGCGTCATTATTCCGGTTCCGGGGAGGGTCTTCACTACGACGTGCCCCCTGCCGCCTTGTGCCGGCATGGTTTCCGTCGTTCCTTCGCCCGTCATTCCCACTACGGTGAGTCTCAGTCGGAAGGCTTGTATGTCTACGAGGTGGCATTTTTTGACGATCCTCCTCTTGATGTTTCTCTTTCTCTTCTCCCCTTCGATCATTTGACTCTCGTTGGGGAGGATTCCTTGGATACAGTGCAGCAATGGCCTCTTTTTCGGCCGCTGGGGTGACGTTGCTCCAGTCACGCACAGTTCTGTGATGTTGTCCTGATGATCCGGTTCTCGAATAATTGTCTTCCTAGCATTCAGGGCGATGATGTTGCTCCGGAACGCGATGGGGTCTTACGTCAGCCCATGCCGGATCTGTGCGACATTGGTTGGAATCCGAGACCATTTTTTGGCTTCCGGACATGGCGACCTTTTGCAGCTCCAATCCCTTGTTGAGTAGTTTGATTCCCAACTAGATTTCCTCCGGCCCTGGATTAGCCGATAGAATTTCTCGGGCTGCCACGGTATTCTGTACTGGGGTTGGATATACCCATTCTCCTTTACTATCTTTCCGAGGCTTCCCCATCTCATCTCCGAAAAGGACGGAGTGGATCTACGGGAATTGGTTATCATTGGTGTGATCCTTCCTGGTCTTCTGGTATTGCCTGGAGTTGTACTTCCCCGCATATGTTGTACGTTTCTTTTCCTCCTCAATGTTTTTGGCATCATCGAGGAGTACTTGACGACACGGTTCTAGGGCCTGCGCTGTTGTGACCTCGGATCGTTAAGAATCCTAAGTCCCTGTGATTAACATGCTAGTCCCTAGATCAATAGCTAGCACTTCCCAGTTGATGAATATCATGTAAAACACAATGCATTATTACACGAATAATCCAGAGATGTTTATTACAACTTGCATAGCTTATACCTAGCTCAAAAAAAATAGAACAGCGGAAACTAAATAAAACTTGAGTCCATCAACACCTCAGGCTAGTTGCGTGAAGACCCGCGATCGCTACGCACCTTTCATTCTTCGGATTCTGCACATAAGACGTGCAGCCAACAAGTTGGGTCAATACTTTGAATGTATTGGCAAATTACACCAAGGAAAGAGTAAGTCTATCTCTACATGCAAGGCTAAGAGCAGGCTTTGGGGTTCATTTGCTTAAAGCCAATTTTCTTAATGTAAGAAGAAAGGAGGAAGAGATTTTCCCTACTTTGCAAACATTGATAAGTAGTATAGGGTCGAATGGAACACGTGGATATTACTCACCAGGTGCCCAATCAACCTAGCACTTGGATATTACGCACCAAGTTCCCAAAATCCCACCCAATGGCGATATTACTCACGCCTTGGGGTTAATAAAATGTTAGGTTTGGAAAAGAGAGAGGAAGATCTTTCGGAGGCTCCATCCTTCAGATGCTCAAATGTTGTTCTATTCCGTGAACACGGCTGATCGATTAGATTGCAAAACTCTCGAGAGGTTGTGCACTTTCCCCACAATCCACAATCAATTCCTTTTACAGACACGACCATGGTGAAGCCTTCCCTTAGTAGCCCCTCTACCAGCTGGATCCAACCGTGCCAAGAACCTCCAAATGTTGGTACGCCGGTGAGGTTTCCCACTAAGTACTAAGCCAAGACAGAGCCCATATGTATTGTGGTTGCACGGGAAGCTTCTGAATTCTGAAACATGGCAGACTTCTTTGATTCCTGGGCGGCCGTCCTCCACCAAATATCCACTCGTTGACCCGACAACCATTCCGCCCAGAAGAAAACTTAGTTTTATTTTGAAGGGGGTTTAGAGAAGAAAAGTTTGCTCGAGAGAGCTCTCGTACTTAGAAATTTTTTGAGTCTTTCGAACCCTCCCAACGCTACTTGATATATACAAGTATATAGCATAGGAAGCATAACTTAGAAAAACAGGATAACCTATTGGGATGGAAATTCCTAAGCATAGAGCTACTCATGGCATACTACAACACCGCACTTGCGAAAACAGTACTAAGAAAATCTACCAAAATCCTACACATGCATACTACAGAATTTGAAGAGTAAAACATGCATAGTCAAACTGGGACATAAACATGAACAAGTGGTGTAACTTGCCTTTATCCGAGCAGCACTCTACACAACAGTACTCCTCAGTGCACTCCGAGCAATCTAACAAAACAAACATGGACCCCATCACAATTTGCACAAAACAAAGTCACGAAGTCGAATATGTATGCATGCAACATGGTAATATGCAAGGATGGATTGAAATTTGACCAAGGGTTTTATTCGGGACTGTTGTTGAGTTGGGGATGTCATTAGAATCGATTCCCCACCGGTTTTAAGTATTTTGGATTAAACCCTAAATAACCAAGCTCAAAACTTGATCTACAACTCCAATCTATCTCGAGATAGATCTGAACACACTAAGCAAGATATAACAATTTTCTACAGAAGGTCTCGTTGAAACAAGGCCAACCCAACAAGAATCAACTAAAACGGATCTACGGATAATTTTCTAGAATTAAAATACTCTAATCTAACTTTAAATCCTACTACAAGATTGCTGTTGTACAACAGCAATATTATTCTAGATCTGTGTTCTACTCAAAAATATGAATCCAACGGTATATTATACACAATTTTTGGACAAAACCTCGTATTACTATGAATTTTACAAGATTAAAACAAAATATGTCTATTAAAAAGAAAACAGAGCAGACAGGCGGCTACGCAGGCGACATGTGGCGTCCAGGGGATGGTCCAGCAGGGCGCGCGGGGTTGACGAGGCGCGCTGACGAGGCAAGCGCCACGCGGCGCGACGCGATAGGCTGGTACCCCTTCGGCCTGGCCAACTAATCCTAATCGTTGGATTGGAAACGGACGGCTGGGGGGGGGGTGGCCGGCGACTTACCGAGGTGGGTGGCGACGGGGTCGACGGCGGACGGCGGCGGTGGTCGGTGATGAGGAGGTGGTGCTCCCCCAGCTCGGTGGAGTAGACGACGACGGCCGGTTCTTCGCCGCGGTTCCGTTCCCGGGGACGGCGTCGGCTCCCTTCCTCCGAGGCGACGACAAACGGCGGCTGGAGCTCGCGGATTCCGGCGAAGCTCCGGCGAGCAATTGAGGTGGCTGTGGTGCACGACGAAGAGGGAAAAATACGTGAGAGGGAGTGGTACTGCAAGGGGAAGAGAATGGCAGTGGAGGTCTTCAGAAAAAAAAATACCGTCGGGCGGCGGCGGTCGGCTCCGGCGAGGTCGGAGGCGGGGTCGCGGGTGGCGGCGCGGTGAGCAAGGGGCTAGTGTTTTTTTCGGGCGGCCGAGCGCAGGATTTATAGTCCAGGGGACTTGGGGGAGGGGGCGGCCGGTTGCGGAACCGGCGCTGATTCCGCCCCGAACTCCACGGAGACGAAGGCGCGGTGGAACCCGCCTGTCGGCGGCTGCGGCACGGGGGCGGGCTGGCGACTGGCGGCGGTGTTGGGCCGGCCCAGCCAGGCGTTTGTGTTGGGCCGGCCCAGCCAGGCGTTTGCGGTGAGTAGTTTGCGGGCTGGCTTCGGCTGGCCCGCTTAGGATAGACTTTTTTTTGTATTCGTTTTATTTATTTCTGTTTCACCAAAAGTCGCATAACTTTTGCAAACGGACTGCGAATTAAATTAAATTTGTTTCTAAAATTTTGTAAAAAGAAGAGGGTTAGAGTAGGATTATAAAATAACACTTTTGCAAGGGTTTTGGAGGTTAGAAATGGTTTTACCCTTTTAGTCTTTATATGACTATGGGGTTTTGGAAAATATTTGATGCAGTTGATGCCATGATGCAAGGATATGATGCATGCTTCTAGTAACATCTGAAAATGCAAAACTGGGGATGTTACAAACCTATCCCCCTTAAGAAGAATCTCGTCCCCGAGATTCAGGTTGGTTAGCAAATAGGTGTGGGTGTTCTTTCTTCAGGTCTTCTTCACGTTCCCATGTGGCCTCTTCCTCGGAATGCTGATTCCATTGAACTCTACAAAACCTTATAGTCTTGGTACGAGTAATTCTCTCAGCTGTTTCCAGAATCCTGTTGGGTCTTTCCTCATAGGTGAGATCGTTTTCCAGTTGGACCTCGTCCAACGGAACCATATCCTTTACTGGGGTTTCAGCCATTTCCGGGTGACACTTCTTTAGTTGCGACACATGGAAAACATCATGAACTATTAACACTTCGGGTAATTCCAACTGATAGGCAACTTGCCCTCTTCGACCCAAGATCTTGTAGGGCCCTATGAATCGGGGTGCTAACTTACCCTTGATTCCAAATCTCTTAACTCCTCGTAGCGGTGAAACTCAGAGATATGCACGGTCTCCCACTTCGTAAGTTACATCTCTGCGCTTGGAATCAGCATAACTCTTTTGTCTGGATTGGGCTACTTTTAACCTGTCTTGAATCTGTCTCACTTTTTCTTCGGCATCCTTGATCAGTTCCGGTCCAAACAAACTCTGTTCTCCAACTCCACTCCATAGCAGCGGAGTTCTACACTTTCTACCATATAGAACTTCAAATGGAGCCATCTTGATACTAGTTTGGTAACTGTTATTGTATGAGAATTCCGCATTTGGAAAATTATCACCCCAAGTAGACCCATAGTCTAGCGCACATGCTCTTAACATGTCTTCCAAGATCTGATTAACTCTTTCCATTTGCCCATATGTTTGCGGGTGGAAAGCAGTACTAAACTCCCGTCGTGTCCCTAGATACTCGTGTAGCTGTCGCCAAAACTTCGAGGTGAATTGGGTACCTCTATCGGAGACAATCCCCTTGGGTACACCATGAAGACTTACGATCCTTGACATATGAATCTTGGAAAGTTGAGCACTCATCTAGGTGGTCTTTACGGGAATCAAGTGGGCCACCTTTGTGAAGTGGTCGACCACTACCCAGATGGAGTCATACCCAGAATGAGTCCGCGGTATTCCTGTGATAAAATCCATGCCTACATTGTCCCACTTCCAATCGGGCACAGGTAATGGCTGCAGCAGTCCTGCTGGCTTTTGATGTTCGGCCTTGACCCTGTTGCACACGTCACACAAGGAGATGTATTCAGCAATTTCTCTTTTCATGTTGTTCCGCTAGAACCTATCTTTCATATCCATGTACATCTTTGTATTACCAGGATGGATTGAGTACGGTGAATCGTGAGCTTCCTGAAGAATTAACTTCCTGATATCAGGGTCATCCGGAACGCACAAACACTTCTCATACCAAAGTGTTCCCTGATCATCCGTATGAAACCCTTTTGATTTACCCTTGCTTATATTAGCCTTTATCTCTTCCAACTCTTTGTCCCCCTTCTGGGCCTCTTTGATTTGGTGTAGAAGAGTTGGCACTATCTCCATAGTCGCTAAGTATCCCTTAGGAACTATATCTAACCTGAGGTCCATGAACTGTTCACACAAATCATTTGGAAGTTCTCCCACGGTAAGTCCATTTACATAGACCTTATGGCGTAAGGCATCAGCCACAACGTTGGCCTTTCCAGGATGGTACTGCAGGTCCAAGTCATAGTCCTTGATGAGCTCAAGCCATCTCCTTTGCCTCATATTTAATTCCTTTTGAGTGAAGATATATTTAAGGCTTTTGTGATCCGTGAACACATCACAATGTTTGGCCATGAGGTAATGTCTCCATACCTTGAGCGCATGCACAACAGATGATAGTTCCAAATCATGCGTGGGGTTGTTATTCTCATGGTTCTTAAGTTGCTGAGAGGCGTAAGACACTACTTTTCCATCTTGCATCAGTACACTACCAAGTCCTTGTCGAGAAGCGTCGCAATAGACCTGGAAGTACTTTTGGATGTCAGGGAGACACAAAACTGGTGCTGTTACTAGGCACCTCTTCAACTCTTGAAAACTTGCTTCACATGCCTCAGTCCATTGGAACTTTTTCTCTTTCTTCAGCAACTCTGTCATAGCCTTTGCTATCTTGGAAAAGTTTTCAATGAACCTTCGGTAATATCCCGCAAGGCCCAGGAAACTCCTAATATCACCCACATTCTTAGGGGACTCCCATTCTATCACGGAAGCTACCTTACTTGGGTCCACGGCAACACCTTTAGCTGACACAATATGACCAAGGAATCCTACTTCTTTCAACCAGAACTCACATTTGCTAAATTTGGCATACAACTTGTGTTCCCTTAACTTTTCCATGATTAGGCGCAGGTGCCTCTCATGTTCCTTCTTGTTCTTGGAATATATGAGCATGTCATCAATGAATACCACAATAAACTTATCCAAGTACTCCATGAATACCTTGCTCATCATAGTCATGAAGTATGCTGGGGCATTGGTTAAGCCAAACGACATCACGGTGTATTCATACAATCCGTATCTCGTGGTGAAGGTTGTCTTGGGTACATCCTGTTCCATGATTTTTAGCTTGAAATAACCTGATCGGAGATCAATCTTAGAGAATACACTAGCTCCCTTTAATTGATCGAACATGTCCTTGATATTGGGTAGAGGGTACTTATTCTTGATTGTCACTTCATTCAACGACCGGTAATCCACGACTAGTCTCTTGGTTTTATCCTTCTTCTCCACGAATAAGACAGGTGCTCCCCAAGATGACGCACTTGGTTGAATGAAAGCTTTGTCCAATTGCTCTCTAAGCTGTTTCTTAAGTTCCTTCAACTCCTCCACATCCATTTTGTACGGTCTCTTTGCTATTGGTCCAGTACCAGGCATCAAGTCAATGAGAAACTCGATGTCTCGGTCAAGAGGCATCCCTGGCAACTCTTCCGGAAACACATCTGGATACTCCTTCACAATTGGCACATCCTCCAAGCTAACCCCCTTAAGAGAGTTCACCATACTCCCTTTGAGTGCGAAAGCTGACTTAAAGCGGATCCTTTTCTTATCCGGAGGCGTGAGTGCGATAGTCCTTTTGGCACAATCTATGACTCCCTCGTATTCGGTCATCCAATTCATGCCCAAAATTATGTCTAAGCCTTGTGATTCCAGAATGACTAGGCTGGTGGGAAAGATGTGTGCCCCAATCCTTAGTTCGAACCCACGGCATCTAGAGTTTGCCACTATTTCTTCACCAGGAGAACTTACCCTTAGAGGAGTACTAATAGTCTCTATAGGTATCTTGCCTCTATCCACAAATACCCTTGATATGAATGAATGCGATGCACCAGTATCAAAAAGAACAACTACCGGGGTGAGGTTAAGCTTGAACTTACCAATCACGGAGTCAGGTGCCTCACGAGCATCCTCCATGAAGACATGATTCACTGTGGCTTTGACGAACGGATTCGGCTTCTTCCCATTTCCATTACCATTGCCATGGTTGTGTCCGTTGCCGTTTCCATTACCATTCCCATTCTTCATCTTTTTGGGGCAAGTAGTTGCATAGTGCCCTGTCTTGTTACACTTGAAGCATGTCACTTCACTCAGATCCTTCCCATTGCCATTTCCATTGCGGTGTTTATGGCCATTGTGGTTATGTCCTCCATGACGATGACCATTGTGGTTGTGGCCATTGTGGTTGTGGGGTGGTGGTGACGAAGTGCGTTGCTTCTGATATGGGGCCAAGTTGTGCTTGTGTGAGGTGGACTTTCTCTTTCGGTTCTCTATAGTCCTTTGCTTTTCTTCAACCACAACTGCGCTGTCCAGAAGTTCCTGATAGTTATCAAACTTCAGAGCCACAAGCTGAATATATATTTCATCATTAAGTCCCCTTAAGAACACCTCCTGTCTCTTGGCATCAGTGGATACATCATCAGGTGCATAACGTGCCAGCTTGTTGAAAAGGTGCCGATACTCGGAGACAGAGCGGTGCAGTTGTTTTAAGTCACAGAACTCGCGTCTCTTTAGTGACATGACTCCCGCGGCTACGTGATGTGTACGAAAGGCCGCCTCGAACTGGTTCTAGGTGATAGCCTCAATATCGAGGTGGGTAACCTGGTAATTATCCCACCATTCAGCAGCTGGTCCCTCAAGTTGGTGCGCGGCGAAGCGCACCCTGTTAGCTCCCACAACTTGGACGGTGTCTAACTTCTTTTTGGTGGTGCAGAGCCAGTCATCTGCCACAATTGGCTCAGAACTACTTGAGAAAACTGGAGGGTTCAACCTCAAGAACCGAGTCAGGCGATCCTGTTGGGGCGGTGGAGGTGGTGGAGGCGGTGGGTTGTTGTTGTTTTGCATGTTTTGAGTGAGGAGTTCAGAAGTTGTGATATCTTTGGGGGCAAGTTGTTGTTGTTGTTTCCCCGCTCGCCATCTGTGGGGGTTTGGGAAACAAGTTAAGAAGTGGATAGAGAGCCTATGGCATAAAACTCCTACCCTTATGTAAACAAGAGAAAAACACACGACAAAGCAAGGAACACAAAGCACATAGTTTAACACACTCAACCAAGTTTAACTAAACTAAAATAATAATAAAAAATTTGGTACTCATTACAATCGCGAACAATGTTTGACTATAGAACTAAAGGTGGTCCAACTACTCTACCCATCATCCACTTCCTCACCGTCAATGATGAAGCCTTCCTTTTCCAGAGTGACTTGTATAACTCCATGTCCCTCGCCGTGGCTTCAAGGTTCTCCTGAAGTTCCGTCACCTCCTGTGGCTTTGGTATAGCAGCTTCGAGCCTCTCTTGAAGTTCCTTCACCTCTTGCAGCTCCTGGGTAGCAGCTTCCAGCTTCTCTTGGAGTTCCGTCTTCTCCTTCTGTAGCTTCTTGATCAAACATGACCCCATAGTCACGGGCATGATCTTCTCCTCCAAGCTCCTCTTGGCTGCTCGCAGGTCCTTCAACATGGTGGCAAAGTTCTTGAACTCCATCTCGTTCTTTGCGAGCACGAGACTTTGCTCCCTAATCCTCTTGTTCTTATCTTGCACCCTCTTCTCTTGATTAGCGAACCTCTTGTCTTGGGCGGTGAGCTCCCCTCCTAGGGACTTGGTCTTCTCTTCCAGCTCCTCGATCTTCTCGTTCTTCTCCTTGACTAGGGCACAAAGCTCGTCATTCCTCATGATCTCAAGGCAGCTCCCCTTCTAAAGGTCTAATGCCGAGATACCCCTCGCACAAAGCTGCGTAAGAACTCATCTCTAAGATGGAGTTCGGGGGAAGATGATGAACATGAATGCTATGGTGATCAATCACCTTGAAAAACAAATCCAAGGGAGGGAAATACAAACCTCTGTCGATTACCGAAGTGTACCCGCTTGTCGGCGTGCGGGTTGGGGATGGTTTCACCGGAACCGCTCTTCCAGTTGCCGGCGCGGGGGAGACCTTCACTCTCCACGCCATGGATTTTCTCGTCGTCGAGGAGGCACGGGATCCAAACCCCCCGGTTGCTCTCCTTCTCTGCCACTGCCGTCACCGTCGCCGCAGCCGTTGCTGCTGCCAAACCGGATGATGAAGGGGAAGCCATTTCTCCGGTGTGCCTGTGACATTAGAGGGGCGGCGCTAGGAATCTGGGAGGCAGGAAAACTCTGGGCGCGAGGGAGAAGTGGAGAAGAAGGAACGACAAGGGAACATGTGAAGATGAGGAAAAGAAATCCTCACCCCTTATAACCACCTAACCGCGCCAAGATTCGTGCAAACAGCACTGTGCAACCGCCACGCGTCATGGAAGGAACTAGAAAGGACCCACACAATGATTACGTCGCCTCGATCTCCGTGTACGCATTGAAACGGCGCCTCGGTTCCACGAACGACGGATGTTTGTCAGATGACGTGACTTGAGCATGACCGGTGTTAGTTGACGTTAGAGACCAAGTTCCGGTTTAGTTTGAAAATATTGCTAGAAATCCGAGTAACATGTTGATAGGTCCGACTTATTTTTGATACCTGGATCGTATTTTTTGTTTTGAAGTTTTAGGAACCCTTCAGATTCTGCAAGCCGAAGATCAAGCTAGACGATGATGAATCTGACTTTGCATCTTGGAGACTTCCGGGGGCTGCTTTTGGGGATATACTTTCCGGGTATCCTCACAGTTCCTCACTGACCAGGGTGGCCCACTTCGGGTTAGAGATTCTCTTCACGGGCGACCTAGACAGGGAGAAAAGACGAAGTCCAGTCCGGCTACGGGAAGGCCCAGAAGACTTACCGACATAGGCCCATAGTGTTACTTGTAGTTCAAGATGTACTTTGTAACCAACTCTTAGTCGTAACTGGACAGATCTCTCCTGTAAACCCTAGGCCGGATATCTATATAAGCCGTCCTAGGGAGATCCTTTAGGGCACCCCTTACAATCACAATCTCAACTCGCACAGGCGAACCCTTGTAACCCATATTCCGGCTCTACTGTATTACTGGATTGCTAGAAGGAGTAAGATCCGTCCAAAGCCAGCGAATTCGAACCTTGGTAAACTTGTGTGCTCACCGTCCTGGAACACCGTATGTCTCACACCCCTTTCCTCCGCACGCCTCGAGTACCCCCGCTTGGCGTATTGTCATCAATCCGACGACAAGCACTGTTTTTATGGGTAAAAAAGTTACGCACCGACTAGAAATCACCCTGCTTGCTGCACGGTGCACACCTCGACGGCCTTCTCGACGACCTTCTACGAGCTCGATACTCGAGGGCTATGCCGGTCTGCAGCTGTGTCGATTCCATCTGCCGTGAGACCCACCACCTCCATCATCTACGGAGGCTCGCTGCCACATCGACTCCGGTCCGCCGCAATCAACTCCATCCATCACACAAGGCCGTTCCGCCGCGTCGACTACGTCCCCCGCACGACCCAATACGTAGATCTATCTATCGGCGCCGTCTGTGGGAATTGGGAGTACTGATCTCATGGCTTCTTCGGCCCCATCAACCCTGATCTACAACTCCGTAACAGCGGAGATTCGCCAACTCTTCGGCGCGTTCGGCTTCACCGTCCACACGCCAGCCACTCACCCGGATTTCGAGTCCGTGGGCGACAGGAACAGCCTAGAAATCAGGAGCCTCTACTTCTAAGTGGGCAAGTTGGGCACGCTTCGCATCCCTGACCAGCCGACAACACCAACGATTGCTCCAGCATCATGGTTCCCTCTGCCAATCGGCACCCTCAGCGAGCTTAACACCTCAGCAGCAGCTGAGAGCATGGACAGCGTCATCAATTGCGGATACAATCTTGGTGACCTAACAACGGAAGATGGAGCCTACGGCTCCGGATCCGAAATTTGCGGAAGCAACAGCTTCCCAACCACTTCATGTGCGTTGTCATTAATGCCGGCGACACCAGCACCAATCGCGAAAACGGTGGCAACGGATCTCATCCACCCAATAGTGGCATACCCAATGGCGGACCACCTAACGGCGACCCCGTCAACGCTGGCAACGGAGCGCCCATCAACAATGGAGGGACAGTCAAACCGACAACCATTGTGAACGAAAACACTTGGGAGCGCGTGGTAATCACGCTCAACGACAACGAGTGGGCCCGCTGCTGAGAAGCCCTACGAGGCAACCCTCTGCCCTTCGACTCCCGACAGAACATGCTGATGGGTTACCATGGGCTGCTGAAGGAAGACTTCACGCGCCACATGCATGCAGTCACGCAGCTCGAAGCGCACAAAAAGGCGGCAGACGAGTCGAGTCTTCGACGGGCTGGACTCTCCTCCCACAGAGGATCCTCCTCTAAATGCAACGAGTACATCGCTAACAAGAGGCGATCTCGAATGGCCCATCTCACCGAGGAAGAACGCATAGAAGCTGCAAAGGTCCTCGACTTCAGCTCTATGACAGTCGACAGGTAGGGCAATGTGGTCCCAAAGACACTGCAGGCAGCGGTAACAGCGGCCACCATGTACCTCCTCAACAACCAGCCGCCAGCTGGAGATCACCGAGCTACCATGCACAGATCTACGATCGCAGGCTTGGGACTAGTCGAGGCCGCTCTCGAAAAAGAGCCAACGCCAGAGCCGAAGAAAGGCAAGGCCCTGGCAAAATGCTATTCCTCGCCCTCGTCCAGCGAAGACAGTCACGACCTGCCACGGCGTCGTCGCTCACGGCAGCACGATCATGATTACGACGCGCACGATGACCTAAAGTCAAGGGCACGACATGCTCATTCGACTAATTCAGAAGAGGATGGGACTGAACTCTACAGCGCCAGATGCATCAGCAGAGCCATCAGGCAGAGGCGAATGGCTAAAGGATTCAAACTCCTGGCGGAAATCCCAAAGTTTGACGGCCTACAAGACCCGAAGTTCTGGTTGGAGCACCACTTCTCCTCCGTCAAGCTACACGGCGGGAGTCGAAGCACGGCCATGCAATGCCTGCAGCTACAGTTGTAGGGCGCCGCCCACGCAGGGCTCAATAATCTCCCGCGCGGATGCATTCGCAGCTGGGAAGAGCAAGCCTACAGCTTTGTATGCAATTTCAAGGGCACTTATAAAAGGCCCGCGTCAATCGAAGAACTAAGGAACTGCCAGCAAAGGTCGGGCGAATCACTATGCTCGTACATCCAGAGGTGGTCCATCATCAAGAATTCCGTGGAAAACATCTCATAAGACCGCGTAATCGATGCATTCAACGGCGATGTTCGACGCATGGAGCTCAAAGAGGCGTTGGACTGCTCGAATCCCAAAACAATCGACCACCTGATGGAAATCACGAATCACTGGGCCGATAGAGAAGATTCGGTGAGAAACCGCACTTACTCCGACGACGATGAAGACCTCGGGCGCAGACGCGGTCGTCGATGCAAGCGGCGAAAGCGCGCCTACGATCACCGCAACAACGTCAACATGGTCGCAGCCGGCTACGCCGACAAACGCGACGACAGCCGCAACAGCGGCTATCGCAGTGGTGGATACCGCGACTCCGGGAAAACCACGCAAGTATGGCAACACCGCACACACGAAGAAGCACCTGCAACACCAATCGAGGACAAACTGTCTGGGCCATGCACCGTGCACTTCTACATCGACAAGAATGACAGCAAAAATAAATCTAGCCACCTCCTCAAGGACTATCGCGAGTTCCTCAAACTCCATGAGGGCCTGGCTCGGATGAACCACCCTACGCGCTATGGCACATGGAGCTCCTCCACCACCACCTGGACCACCACCACCCCCAGCTGCGCCGGTACAGCATCATGGAGGCGAACTATACCCATGGGTCGTAGGCAACATGATGATCAAAAAGGGACGCCCCTGAAATCGGGTACAGAAGGCCATCACTTGCCAAGTAAACTTGCCGACAAACTCCCCAACTTCCACCACTGAGTACCTCAGTGGAAGCGACTCCTGCATTACCTTCGACAAGCGTGACAATCCGCGCCAAGTCCCTAGTCCAGGCCACTGTCTCCTCGTACTCGAGGCGCAAATTGGAGGCTCCGACATGAGTCGCGTATTCATGGACGGTGGAAGCGGCATCAACCTCATGTTTGCAAGTACCTTGCGTGCAATGAGGATCCCTCTGACTTGCCTGGAGGTCTCCGACACGACATTCAACGGCATCATCCCAGGCAAGGGCATATATCCCTTGGGAAAAATCAACCTCGATGTCATCTTCGGCATGCCGAAAAACTTTCGGCGCAAGCGCATTGACTTTTAAGTCGTCGACTGGCCTTCACAGTACCACTGCATCCTCGGACGCGTCGCGTTCGCTAGGTTCATGGTAGTACCGCACTACGCCTACCTGCAGTTGAAAATGCCAGGTCCAAACAGCGTCATCACAGTCAACGGGAGCTTCGAGAGGTCCGACAGCTGTAACAGGAAATTCAACAAAATCTCCCAGTCCTTCGGCATGCAGGTGGAACTCGTAAGATTGAAGGACTGGGAGATTTTGTTGAATTTCCTGTTACAGCTGTCGGACCTCTCGAATCTTACAAGTTCCACCTGCATGTCAAGCTCACCTGACCTGTCCTTCGACTCGTCGGTGCACACAAAGAAAGTGAAGGTCCACCCAACAGACCCGACCAAGACGGCTCTCATCGCCAACAACTTGAGTTTTGCATAAGAACTCGAGCTCGTCGAATTCCTCCGTGAGCACTGGGAAATCTTTGCCTGGTGTCCTGCGGACATGCCAGGGGTTCCCAGGGAATTCGCCGAGCATGCACTCAACATGAATCCAGACGCCAGGCCAGTCAAGCAGACAATACGGTGGCTTTTTGAACCACGAGGAAAGGCAGTCGGGATGGAGATCAACATACTCCTCGATGTAAACTTTATACACGAGATCAAGGAAAGCACTTGGCTCGCTAATACAGTACTGGTGCCCAAAAAAGACACGGATATCCTACGGATGTGTGTGGACTTCACCTCCTTGAATAAGCACTGCCCAAAGGATCAATTTCCGCTGCCACGAATTGACCAAATCATCGACTCCACCGCGGGATGTGAACGCCTCTTCTGCCTTGACGCCTACTCAGGCTATAATCAGATTCGAATGAAAGAGGAACATCAAGAGAAGACGGCGTTTACAACGCCCTTTGGCGTGTTCTGTTACAACACAATGCCCTTCGAGCTAAAAAACGCAGGAGCCACCTATCAGCGATGCATGCATGCCTGCCTCAAGAGCCAACTTGGTCGCGTTGACGACATCGTCATCAAGACCAAGGAGGAAGCCTCACTAATCGACGATCTCCGTGAGACCTTCGCCAACCTCGACCGCTACTGAATCAAGCTCAATTCGGAGAAATGCGCCTTCAACGTGCCATCCGGGCAATTACTCGGGTATCTCATCTCCGTGAGTGGGATTGAGGTGAACCCGAAGAAAATAAAATCCATACAGGCCATGGAGAAGTCGAAGAATGTAAGTGGCGTCCAACAGCTGGTTGTGCGAATCGTGGCGCTCACTTGATTCATAAGCCGAATGGGCAAAAAAGGCATTGCCTTTCTACCAACTTCTCCGCAAAGCTGACAAGTTCGAGTGGACTGGAGGCGCAAGAAGCATTCGAAGACCTCAAGCGCCTACTATCCACCTCGCCAGTACAGGTGACACCAAACGAAAAAGAACCACTGTTGCTCTACATCTCCGCCACCAACTAGGTGGTCAGCACGGTGCGCGTGGTGGAACGTGCCGAAGAAAACAAAGTCCATGGGGTGCAGCGCCTAGTCTACTACCTCAGCGAGGTGCTCACGCCAACAAAGCAGCGGTACCCGCACTACTAGAAGCTGGCATACGACGTCTTCATGACAGCCAAGCGACTGCGTCACTACTTCCGGGAGCACCCAATCGTGGTGGTCAACAACGCCCCGCTTGGACATATCCTCAACAACCCTGACGCCACCGGACGAGTCGTGCTCTAGGGAATCGAGCTGTCTCCACGAGACATTACACACGAGAAGCTCGACGCGATCAAGTCGCAAGTCCTCCCTGATTTCCTCGTGCACTGGAAGGAGAACCAGCTCCCCAAAAAGCCAGATATGTCCTATCTTTGGACAATGCACTTCGATGGGTCCAAAAGAAAGGACGGAGCTGCCACAGGTGTCATACTGACATCGCCCCAGGGAGACAAGCTGAAATACATTCTGCGAATGCAGTTCATGGCCTCCAACAATGAAGCGAAGTACGAGGCCCTGCTGCATGGGATGCGGATGGCAAAAGCCTGCGGCGCCATGAAGCTCATCATTTATGGCGACTCCAAACTGGTGGTTAACCAAACAATGCACGAGTGCGACGCGCTGAACGACAACATGATTTCCTACCGCGACCTCTACGACACACTCGAAGGGGACTTTGACGGCTGTGAACTACGGCACGTAGGCCGCGAAAGCAATGAAGAAGCGGACGCACTCGCCAACATTGGCTCCACCTACACCCCCATACCACCTAGGGTATTTTGTGAGCGTATCTGCGAACGCTCCATCAAGCCAAAGGCCACACAGAAGAAAACAAGCTCAACAGCGGACTCGTGGGCTACGCCACCCAATGATCCAATGACACTCGATGACCTGGAGCTTGACACAGGACTCAAAGTACCAATGGGTGTCATGATGATCGAGCCATCTTGGACTCAACCTTACATCACATATCTTCTCAGAAGAGGCTGCCGTACGATCTGACTGACGAGCGGCACATCGCATGACGATCCAAAGCGTTCGCTGTTATCAACGGAAAAATGTACAAACGCAGCATAACAGGAGTGCCCCAACGATGCGTCTCCAATGGAGACGGAAGATCTGTCCTCCTCGACATCCATGAAGGCACTTGCGGGCATCATGCTGGCAGTCGCGCCCTCGTGGCGAAAGCTCTGCGGGCTAGATTCTACTAGCCCATGGCCATGCACGACGCCAAGGACATTGGCTAGCGCTGCAACGCTTGCCAGCGATTCACAGACAAACCGCACGCACCTGGCGCAGAACTCCGTCCAATACGATTAGCTTGGCGCTTTGCGCAATAGGGACTCGACATGGTCGGCAAACTCCCAAGGTCCTCACGAGGAGGCTATGTCTACCTCTTAGTCACAGTCGACAAATTCACCAAGTGGATAGAGGCCATGCCGGTGAAAAATCAAGCATGGAACGGCGCCGTCAAGTTCTTCGAGTCCATCGTCTACCGTTTCGTCGTGCCACATAGTATCATCACAGACAACGGGACGAACTTCACCTCTAAGGAGTTCTAGGAATTTGGTGAAAACCTGGGAATCAACATAAGCTATTCCTCGGTGGCTCACCCGCAAACCAACGGTCAAGTTGAAAAGTCCAACGGCCTTGTCTTTGGTGGAATCAAGAAATGACTCCTCCGACCACTCGAGCAAGCTGATGGATGCTGGCCAGACGAGCTGCAATCCGTACTCTCGAGCCTACGCACAACTCCCAACAGCGCCACAGGATACACCCCGTTCTTCATGGTGCACGGTGCCGAAGCGGTGCTACCTGCTGAAGTACGCTACAAAGCCCCGCCGGTGGTCGCCTACAACGAGAAGGAGTCAACTCTTGCACTCGAAGACTCCGTCGACCTCCTCGACGAGGCACGAGAAATCGCAGCGGAAAGATCAACTATCTACCAGGAAAACCTACGCAACTACCACATCAGAAGGCTATACCCCAGGTCCTTCGTCGAAGGATACCTGGTCATGCGACTGAAGCAACAAGGGCATCTCAAGATCGAGTCCCCTTGGGAGGGACCATACGTAATTAAAGAAGTAATCCCAATTGGCGCCTATCGCCTGAAAGATTTCGAGACAGGAGTCACATACCCCAACCCTTGGGACATCGCTGTGGCGCTTCTACCCCTAGTCATTTTTCTTTCTTTTGCATTACAAATAAGGCTTTTCAGCCAGGCTACTTAGCCACACATTGTACCTCGTACTGTTCTACGAATAAATAAATCTAAGTGCCCCAAACTCTGTGTTTCCTATTATTTCTCGTGATCTTATTACTTGGGGGCTGCGCCACCCTTTACACACCTGATCTACGAACAAATCGCGATATCTTGAGTAGCTAACGCAATAATCGAACCCTTGACAAACACCAACCCAGCTGCAAAGCACCTGAAAGGTTGGCAAGGAGCTGAGATAAACACACGTCAGGCTAACGAGAAGGAATCGCATAGTGCAACGCACTTGCAAAACACATAAGCTACCAAGCTCTTTACATATAAATATAAAATCAGTTACACCCAGCATATATACATATGAACTTTACAACACTGGTACACTTCTGTGCAGGATATAGGTTAAAACTACTACTGCAGCAAGAGAACGTTTGTCTGCTCCTCAAAGAAGTCGACAATTTCCTCTACTGGGCGATCCACCGCCTGGTAATGTGGAACCATATTCCAGGTCAAACTTGCCAGCGGCGTCGGCAACCCAACAGCAACAGATGCAACATCTACATTAGGCCTATGCAGTCGCACCAGCGACATAGCAGCTTTGGCACCAGCCACTAACTGTTGCCGCACGAACTCGCGAACTGCACTCAAATCCTAAAACTTAGCCAGGAGAGCCAACATGCTCGAAGGGACGGCGTCCAGCAGAAACATCGTCTGATAGATATTCCTTAGGAATGACTGCGCCTTCTTGAGGAAGTGGAGTACTCGAGCAGCACGATACTGCAAGGTCGCAAGCGCGATCGCATGATCATGATCCACCTAGAAATACCCACTTGCGTGAAGCTGTTCCTGGGTCAGGTCATTCATGTGAATGGCAATCCGGTCCTTCTCATCCCGTAGATGACGAGCACTGACAACTACACCAAGCAAAAAAGACAAAGTATGAAGACACAGAACTACCACGATTGACTATAAGAAAAGATAAGATGGCAAGAGGCTAACATTTGAACTGATCGCCCAGCTACCTCACCTCCTCCAATAGATAGTATTCTCGGGCGGTAGCGTTCTCCACCCTTGACTTCCATATATCCGCGTTACCGCGGAGGATGGGAAACTCACGTTCGAGCTGCTTAACGCGATCGCGCAGTCGCGAGAGCAGAGATAACTCATCCACCCTTGAACGCGACTGCGCCAAGGTCTCACCAGCGGATGGTGGATACCGAGGCTCACTCAAAGGACCACTCGATGTACCCTATCAGGAGCCAAGCAAGAGTGAATAAGGGACCAATCCAATACATGGATAAAAATTTCAATTGCATTCAAACACGACAAAAGTATCAACAGGGACACTTGGCCAACGGCATGTTTTCAACAAACGGATTCAAACTATTTACTATTACAATATAAACTAGTGATGAGCAGCCCGCTTCTTTGATTTGGACTTCGAATTTGGGGGCCTCATCGAGTCTGTGGCAGTCTCACATGCCACAGACTTCCCGCAAGCCCCTGACGCCACAACCTTCGCCGCCTTCTTGGCTCGTTGTAGCTCCTCGGAATACTGGGCGATGGTGTTGATAAGTTGCGGCCCGTACTTGCCGTAGACAGTTGCAAAAGGAGCAAAAACTACTTGTTGACCATCTGCTTCGACGGGCATCGCCTTGGAGGCCGCAGAAGGATCCACCTCCACGCCATGGGCTTGAACCATCGCGAGTGCCATGGAAGCGCCAACCGCACGCTGCGAGGTCCTAAAGTCTGCAGGAATACCTCCAGGGAGGGACTCCACCAGGTCCTCCAAGTTTTCAATCAGCTCAGCCTTGGGCGTCAACTCCTCGCAGATGCGACTGAGCACAACCTTGGCCTTAGTCAGCGTCCCCTGAAGGGAAGTGCTACGGTCTTCGACTACCATGACGGCGCTTGCCAAAGCATCATTGCGATGAAGTGCCTGAGCATCGAAACTCAGACCACCAGCATCTACATAGAGCAAAACGTCAGGACAATAACAAAGTCGAAGAAAGAAATAATGGAAATCCAGATGAAAGAATACCTCAAAGAGACTTGGCAATTGAGAAGAGCTGTTCTTCGAAGAACTTTTCCCTCTCAGCGATGGACATGTGCAAATCCTCTTCGCGCTTCCGCGCCTCATTCAGCACCGTGACCTACTTGTCGCGACTCTTCACCACCGCGGCAAGCGTCTTTTCAAGAGAAGCAGCATCACAAAGAAGTTCGTTATGCTCAGCTTCAAAAATACAAGATGGATCATCATTTGAATGAATCAATTCAACCAGAACAAAGAAGAAGAAAAATATTAACCTTCGACGACGCGATGGCGATTGTCCAGCGTCACATGCTGTCGACCCATTGCCAGGATCTGCTACACCAGACGAGCTCCTTCCTTCGCGATGAGCTAGCGCAGAAGAAAACAAAAGGATTAGCCGATAGCACGAAATACAAATTCGACTACGCAATAAAATCACACTTACATGCCTCTCCAGAGAGTCCAAAGATGACTGTCGTACAGTCGTCCGGGCAACCATCTGATGATCCCTAGTATGTGGAGAACTCAACGAGTTGTGCCAGAGTGGGGCGCCAATGGAGGAGAGGAAGATCGCTCAGCTAGTTCCTTGGCCTTGGAGTCCGCGACTCCAGATTCCTTCACAAATTGGACGTCGCTAGAAGACGACGACGCTGCTTGACTACGAAATAAAATCCAACATCGGAAATGCAACTCCAAAAGGAACCAAGATGAAAGTTGTAAACTTACAAGTCAAAATTGTCAAAATCGAATGTTTGCTCCTCCGACTCAGATGACTCCTTGGGCAACCGCATCTTCTTGCAAGCAGGTGGCGCCATGGAACTTACAATAACAGCGGGAATTGGCTCCTCTGCGCCAATAGCAGAGCGTTCTAGAGTCTACGGAGATGAAGCATCCGAATCCTCGCTACGAGAATGCTTGCAAGTGTCTGGATCACTAGACTCGGGGGCTACCTCCTCTTATTCAAGTTGGATGGTCGATTCCAACTCGTCCTCTTCTTCCGCTTCGCGAGGAATAACCCCCTCAGGAAGAGGGGGAAACTGGGAGACACCTTCCAATACTGCATTAAGAAGACAATTCATCATACAACAAGAAATAAATGGCAATAGACAAACATAGCTACTTCGTAGCACAACCATACCTTAGGAGGAGGGTTAGAGGCGTCGAAGGGAGGCGCAACTGGTTCTCCTGGGAGAACCTCCTTGGCGGTGTACTTTGTCACCAGTCTCATCCTGCTATCTACTTCACCAGTGGAAATGCCATCGGCATATACGCGAGTGGCATCGTCTGCACCAGTCCATTGGAACATGGGGTGGATTCTGGCCTGCAAAGGCTGGATGCGACGATGCAACCATGCGCGAATGAGGGTGGCGCCTCCCTCTTCTTTACCCATGCGACTCTTGTAACTACCTCGGTGAATTATGCTCTTAGTTACATGCCTGGATGAACGAAAGTGGTTAAAATAGTACGGTGGGGCCTAGGGCCACTCACGGTAGACCTTTTGGCCATCCTAACCACTTTCAGAACATCGGGACAAGAACGAGCGGCGTAATCGGCAGGCGAAGGGTTCAACTACATACACATGTGAGTATGTATGCAAGCCACATACAACAGTCCTCAGAGCCATTCCATCTAAAAGAAATAGAAATATTGCAATGCCATACGGCAAGATTCAAATATCCTAGATAGAGATAATAATTTAGGATAGCTCCTCAAACAACAAACATCAGAGTATCAGGCGGAAGCGGAAACAAGATCCGAGTATGGATAAGAAGCAAATCGGCATAAGATGCCACATAAATAAACACATCCCGCCCACAGATCTCACGGATCCCCGTTCCCGGAATCTCTATACAGAGTGGTCATTGCCAACAGCATCTGTCTCCTCCACCCAGTATCCATCTTGCGGGTACACCTGTTCATCTGAATCAAACAATTTATCTTGTGATACCCTAGGGGTACTCAGCAAGTCTTTATGCCGCTAAAGGGGACACAACCTGGGGTGACGCAAATGCAGTAAAAGATAATAGCTAACAATTCTATAGATACTCGCTAACCATCCGCGTAACCAATGATAGACGGATGTCCGTGAGTTAAGAACAACAGTGATAACAGTATAATTAACAGATCCATCCTCCTCCTCGTAACCAATGATTGACTATTTACTAGTCAAGTACTTAGTCGAATTAAAAGCGGTACTTTAGTTATGCTTGTCTATGATCGAGAAACTGTGCTCCAAGTCGTCCATAACCGCGGACACGGCTTTCAGATAGATTTACCCTGCAGGGGTGCACGAATAGCAACACACACTCGATCAACCTCGGAAAAACCAACTCGAAACCCAACGAGGCATTCACGACAAAGCAATCACAGGATTCAAAAATATTTCAGGGGGCCACCCCATTAAGCTACCCGCAACGAAGTTGGCCGGCTCCGAGACGGACCCAAGGTTTGTTTCAATGGCTGTAAACGACTGGGAACCCAAAAGTGTGACTGGGCTTGTCGATACCGCGAAAACATTCCACGATCCAAAACAGTACAGGTGCTCCACGCACAATCTTAATAAAACATTAACATGGCATAAGTACAGGTGCTCCACGCACAATCTTAATAAAACAGTAACATGGCATTAGTACAGGATAGTAATAAAGCCCCAAACTACTTGTGGCCCCAAGAAATAATAATGAATCAGGCTCTGGCTCAGAAGGGTCCATAAGGCCTCCCGGATGTGGATAGTGCGAATAGTCAAGGAACAGGAATCAAGTACTCGGGGTCCTACGGGACACAAGTGAGCATGAAAAACCAAATAGCAGATATTACTCACCGGTGCCTCTTTCATTAGTTATCCCATTACTACTCAGGTTAAGATGTTTTGGTACCTCATGATTCATCAGACACTCACATACCCTACTCATGCTTTTCTACGACTCGCATGGCTCAAACAACTCCTGTAGTAATGGCTCATGGGATGGAGGAACAAGCTTCGGTGGGGTTTAAAAGTAAGGTCTATGCAGTACTGGGGATTCAATTCAATGCAATCGTGACTCAATGATGCAAGAATAAGATAGAGGCAATAGGTATTAAATGTATGCAAGCATGTGTTATTGCTTGCCTGGCAGCTCAGTTGAAGCGAGAGATGGATCTGGGTAGTACTCCTGTGATTCCTGGTAATTCTCCTGTTGGGCGTCTATTCGAAGAAGAACCAAACAAACAAGGGCCAACAGAAATAAAGTGCACATCATATGAATTAAAATGCGTGAAGCAAACAAGCATGCCATGATGAGTGGTGCACAATTTACATGGCATTAAAGTAGCATGGCAAAGGTGAGGTGTGGATACAAGAAATAAAGCATTTTATTATTTATTTAACCAAGTTTTATTGTCATAAACAGTTCAGATTTTTAATAATGACATGATGCATGCTTCAATTCAGAACAAAGACTGCATAGATAGAACAGGCTCGTCGCGCTGATCGATTTAGACATATTATTTGCCAAATTTGGAGTTATAGAATTAAAGTTATTAATTTATTAAGGAAAAGGGCATTTAATTGTAATTTTAATCATCTCGAAAATTTAAAGTGTTCAAACATTATTTTGAATGTCATATTTGAATTCCTCAAATTTTTCTAATTCCGAAACATATATCATTTGTATTATTTGGATTTGTATTTTAAAAATTATTTAAATCTTCCTTGAATTTGAATTTAAATCAATTTTGAAAAAGGTTTAAATAAAGCAGACAAACAGGGAAAACTTTTGTTACCCAGCTCGAGCTAGCCCCAGTCTCTGACGAGTGGGACCAAACGGACTGGGCCACGCGCTCAGGAAAATCCTTTTTGCACCGCGGGTTAGTCTAGCTACAGCGTATGACAGGCAGGGCTAGGGCCCAGGTGCCAGCGACGGGTCTCGTAGAGACTGACAGGTGGGGGCGTACTGGACCGCGGGTTAAGATTGCAAAAACGGGAGTGCCTTTCGGTAAAAAGCGTGCAGCTGCTGGCAGGTGGGGTAGCCTGAACCGCGGGTTAAGCGCGAGATAAAAAGATGGGGTTTTCTGTAAGATGGCCACGGCCCCACTGTTCATCTGTTTCCTCTGTCGAAACTGACAGGGCGGCATTTGATTGACAGAGCGCGGCGCACGCGGCGCGGGGGCTCGACCTCGCGACCTGCGGGGTGCGCATCGAGGGCCTGAGCCAGTGTGGTGGCCTACGGCATGGTGACATGAGGGTAGGCGCGGCCTAGGTATGGTTCTGCACGACGCGGGAGCGAACCAATGCGGTGGCCGACGGCGCGCACAGCGTGTTGGACGAAACAAACGGCGGATCTAGACGGCGACATTGAGCGTGAGGATGTCAGTTCGGGAAGAGGTGCGGCGGATCATTGACGAGGCTGGCGGCCGGAGAATTAGGGTTTGCGTCGGGCGGTGCTGGTACTGGCGGCTCTGGTACTCCTCCTCGCTGGCGCGTCCTGGGCGATGCAAGGGATGATCCTCGACCTCCTCGACCACTTCCACGTCAACCCCGAACACAGGAACGAGGGAGCGGCGTCGGATCTGGCGGTGACCGGCGAGATAGGGCAGGCGTCGGTGCGGAAGAAAGGGAGGAGAGGCAGGTCTCTGGGCGGATCTGGGAGAGGCAGAGGAGCCGTGGGGATGGAGAAAAGCGAGAGTGAGAGAGGAGAGGCAGCCGTGGGCACGGGGTACATAGAGGTGGCTCGGGTGCCACCTTTTTCCATCCTCCTCACGTGCTTGCTCGGGCTGGGGCAGGTAGGGCATGGCAGGGTAGGGTGGTGGGGCTGCCAGGTGGGCCAGGGCACTGGTGAGGACGATGGAGCCGGCTGGTAGCGAGAGAGAGAGAGATCAAGGAGGGAAGGCTCGGCTTAGGCTAGGGTTAGCTTAGGGAGGACTCGGGTTAGCTAGGTAGAGGCTCGGTTAGGGTTTTGGTTAGGGATGGGGTAGGTGGGGCCAGCCTGGTAGAGAGAGAGGGGCGGCCAAAGCCTTGGCATGGAGAGTGAGAGGTAAGGTGAGGGTTTAGATTAGACTAGGTTTAGAGAGAAATAGAGGAAGAACTAGGGCTAGGGATTTAATGAGGTGTTTATGTTTTAAATCTTGTTTAAAAGACCCACTCAAGAGGAAAAAGGTGAGGCTTGGATTGAGCATGAGATGAAATGGAGGTGAACCCAAGCAAAGAGAGAGAAAGAGGTTTAGGGAAAAGATCTCATTTGAATCATGCATGGAGAAAAAATAAAATAAAAATGTGTTGATGACAATAAGGGGATAGTGGAGAGGGATGGAGATGATTCACGAAGAAAAGAACCAATAAAACCAAGAGGACTCAAATGGGATAAAGGTAGTGGTACTCTTGCATGGCCCATGCAAAATAATAAATGCCATGATTTATTTTGTGAAAACAAAAATAATAATATGGCATTATTCTTATGCATTCCTAAGAAGTGGAATAAAGGTCAAGCAAAAAGAAGTTAGGATTAGATCCACCCCACCCACATGAGCTAGAATAAACATCAAAAGAAAAAGGCATACGAGCTCATGGATAAATGGAATGGTGGAATTATAAGGTGGTGAAAAGAAAGGTGATGGAGTTGAATAAAAGATATGCCCCCAACTCAACTTGGGCATTTAAACAATATATCAATAACCAAAAACAATAGCAAGAGGCAAATACAATTAATAATGCATATGAGAGAAGCACCAAAAGAAAAGGGTTTTATATGATGCTCAAATGCAAGGTGGCATGATGACCTGAGCAAGATATAATTATGATGCAACAATTATATATAGGAAGTAGCCATTATATTACTAGCCCAAGTAGCATTACAATTGTTAGACAATTGGGATGCTACAACTCCCCCCCCACTAAACAGGAATCTCGCCCCGAGATTCTAGGAAGAAGAAGTCTCAAAGAGGGTAGGATACTTGGCACGGAGCTCATCTTCACGTTCCCAAGTGGCTTCATCAACGGAATGGTGCGACCACTGCACCTTGCAGAACTTGATGGACTTGTTGCGAGTCCTTCTTTCTGCGACTTCTAGAATTTTTATGGGGTGTTCTTGATAAGACAGATCTTCTTAGAGATTGATGAGTTCATGGTCCACGGTCCTGCCGGGATCCTTGAAGCACTTCTTGAGTTGAGAGATGTGGAAAACATCATGGACTTTGAGTTGTTCAGGGAGCTCAAGAGCATAAGCAACTTCTCCTCTTCTTCCACGAATTTTGAAAGGACCGATGTATCTAGGAGCTAGGTTTCCTTTGATACCAAAGTGGTGCGTGCGTCTCATGGAGTGACACGAAGGTAAATGAGATCACCAGGGACATACTCCATGTTTGTGTGCTTCCTGTCATAATTGCTCTTCTGGCGACTTTGAGCAATCTTCAGATTTTCAAGAATGATGTGAACTTTCTCCTCGCTTGAGTTACAATGTCGGGGCCAAATAATATTCTTTCACCTGCGCCCGACCAACCAATCGGAGTTCTGCATTTGCAACCATAGAGAGCCTCAAATGGTGCCATCTTTAGTCTTTTCTGGAAACTGTTGTTGTAAGAGAATTCAGCATAAGGAAGTCATTCTTCCCACTTCATGTCGAAAGAGATAACGCAAGCATGGAGCATATCTTCCAGAATCTGATTGATCCTTTCAACTTGTCCTTGCGACTGAGTGTGGTAAGCTGTGCTGAAGTTCAATTTTGTTCCCAAAGAATTTTGGAAAATTCCCCAGAACTTGGAAGTGAAGATGCTTCCACGGTCTGAACAGATCTCAAGAGGAACCCCATACAGAGAGACAATTATGTTGATATAGAGCTCAGCCAACTGAATTGCAGAAATTGTTTCCTTGACTGGAAAGAAGTGAGCTACTTTTGAAAGCCTGTCAATGACAGCAAAGATTGCATTGTTGCCCTTCTGCGACCTTGGAAAACCAGTGATGAAGTCCATCTCTAATTTCTCCCATTTCCATTCTGGAGGATTCAATGGCTGTAGAAGACCGGAAGGTTTCTGATGGACAGCTTTAACTCTGCGACAAACATCACACTCTGAGACATACTTGGCACAATATCGTTTCAAACCAGGCCACCAATATTGTGTTTTCAAGTCCATGTACATCTTAGTGCTGCCAGGGTGGATAGAAAGCACAGAATCATGCGCCTCCTTGAGAACTTGCTGTCTTAAACCTGGGTAGTTCGGAACAAACATCCGGTGTTCAAAGAAAGCCTTGGTCGTCAACATGGAAAGACTCATACTTCGGAAGTTGAATGTTGGAGATGATCTTTTTACTGTAAGGATCACCAAGTTGAATGGAACGAGCTTTTTCTTCCAAGAGAGGTGTTGCTAGAAGGTTCAGAAGATAACCTTGATCCACAATTTCAAGGTTGAGTTTGCGAAATTCCTCGCACAAGAGAGGTTGTTGTTCTTCCACCATGAGGTTATTGACATAAGCTTTTCGGCTGAGAGCATCAGCCATGACATTGCCTTTGCCCGGGGTGTAGTTGATGGTCAAATCGAAAACATTGATTGTTTCAATCCACCTCCTCTAATGAAGGTTGAGATCAGGCTGTGTGAAGATATACTTCAGACTCTTGTGATCAAAAAAGATCTCACAACGGTTGCCAAGCAAGTAATGCCTCCATACTTTCAAAGTAAAGACAACTGCGGCGAGTTCGAGGTCATGTGTAGGATAGTTGATCTCATGCGTCTTTAACTGACGAGATGCATAAGCAACAACTTGTTTTTCTTGCATAAGGACCGCACCCAATCCTTGCAATGAGGCATCACAGAATATTTGGAAAGGCTTTGATGTATCTGGAGGAACAAAGACTGGTGTGGAAGTGAGCTTCTCTTTGAGTGTTTCAAAGCTTGCTTGACATGCAGGAGTCCAAAGATATTTCTTGCCTTTCTTGAGGAGATCGGTAAGAGGCTTCGGAATCTTCGAGAACTTTTGAACGAATCGACGGCAGTAACTGGCCAAACCAAGGAAACTCCGGACTTCTTTGACATTTATGGGTGGAAGCCAGTCCATAATTGTCTTAATAGTTTCTGGGTTAACGGGAATACCCTTGGCAGAGATGACGTGACCAAGGTATGTGACTTGAGGCAACCAAAACTCACACTTGGAGAACTTTGCATACAGGCAGTTCTCACGAAGTTTGTTTAGGACACACCAAAGGTGTTCTTCATGTTCTTATTTTGACTTAGAATAGACTAGAATGTCATCCAGATAGACCACAACGAACTTATCAAGATACTCCATGAAAACCGAGTTCATAAGCCTCGAGAAGGTGGCAGGTGCATTGGTGAGACCGAAAGACATGACCATGTACTCATACAGGCCATAGCGAGTGGTGAAAGCTGTTTTAGGAACATTTTCCTTACGAATCTTGATTTGATGGTAACCACTTCTCAAATCAAGCTTAGAGAATACAACAGCTCCAGCTAGCTGATCGAAGAGATCATTAATCCGCCGAAGGGGATATTTATTCTTGATGGTTTTAGCATTGAGTGCCTGATAGTCAACACAAAGTCTATCAGTCTTGTCTTGCTTCTTCACAAAGATGGTTGGACTACCCCAAGAAGAAGTACCATGCTGAATGAAACCCAACTTCTCTTGTTCATCAAGCTAATGTTTGAGTTCAACCAACTCAGCAGGACCCATTTTATAAGGCCGCTTGGAAATAGGAGCGGTACCAGGCTCAAGTTCAATGACAAACTCAACCTCACGATCTGGAGGCATACCTGGCAACTCTTCAGGAAAGACATCTGGGAACTCACAGACTACAGGAACACTCTGCATACCTTCCATAGCATCATCATTCAGAGCCGCCAAAGAGTAAAGCTGAATTGCAGGAGTCAGACTTGGAGAATAGACTATATGGCCTTCATGAATTTTCAGAGAAACCGAACGTTCAACACAATCAATCACAGCTGCATTTGCTGTTAACCAATCCATGCCCAAGATAACATCAATATCAGAATTGCCCAGAATAATTAAGGAAGCCGGAAATGAAGAGCCACCAATCTCAATTTGATTGCCATGGCTGATCTTGGTAGATAACAATCTTGCCCCGAGAGAAAGAACCATTAACTTTTTATCCAACTGGTCTATAACAAGCTCATGCTCATTTGCAAATTTGTGAGAAACGAAAGAATGTGAAGCACCAGAATTAAACAAAACTCGTGCAGGAACTTAGTTAACATGAAGCATACCCATGACAACTCCAGGTGCATGCTCAGCTTGAGCGACGTTGACACAGTTGGCACGAGCAACCGTAGACCCAGGCTTGGTGTTGATGTTGAGAGCCCGAGGTGGAGGTGCACGAACCATAGGAGAACTTGCCGCAGGTCTTGGAGGTGGTGGTGGAAGAGTTTTGTTGTTCATAGGACAATTCCAGTGCTGATGCCCAGTGTTTCCACAAGTATAGCAAACACCAGGTGGACGTGCAGCAACGTAGCCAGGGACTCCGTCAGGCGCTCCAGGGTAGTTGTGGTTGTAGCCCCTGGGAGCCGCGGTGAAGGAGTTTGGTGGCCTTGCTGTGTAGCTTGACGGTCTTGGTGGAGCAGGGAGCGACGGTGGGGTGTTAGGAACCCAGACATGACGCTTAGAAGGAGCTGTCATAGCAGAAGAGCTTGTTGTATCACGGCTGTGTTTCTTTGACTCCTCAAACACTTGCCTACTTGCTTCTTCCTGTAGAGCTGTGTGTTGGAGTTCTAGAAAAGACCTCGGCCTTGCATGAGTGATTGCATATTTGATGGAAGCATTGAGGCCTTGCCGGAACCTCTTTTGCTTCTTCTTATCATTAGAGATCTCGTCGCCACCATAACGAGAAATGTTCATGAAGTTTCTGATGTAGGTATTGACATTGTCAGTGCCCTGCTTGAGGTTGACAAACACTTCCTTCATCCTTTCCATGACAATTTCTGATAGATATTGCTCTTTGAAAGCAGCAGTGAATTGCTCCCAAGTAGGCTGAAAACCAGAGAGGTCTGCCTTGAGGTAATTTTCCCACCACAGAGCTGCATCTCCCTTCAGAATGTGAGTGGCACATTTGACCCATTCTTGCTCGGGAACATCCGCATTCATCAGCAACCTTGACACTTCGTGCAGCCAATCATCCGCATCAAGTGGCTGATCAGACACCTCAAATTGCCGTGGGTTGAACTTGAGAAAACTCTTGATGTCTCCTCGCTTGGGAGGTGGAGGTAGCGGAACAAACTCATTCCTCCTCACGCTTTCCTCGAAGCGATGCTGGTTCTGCTGCATAGTGCCCAAAGAATTTGCAATACTTGCCAAAGCAGCCCCAAGTTCAGGTGGTATGTCCTCCTCAGAACGGCGTGGTGGTGCCATCCTGTGATTGATATAAAACACAAGTCAGTACTATAATGGAGAATGATAATAATCCAAAGTAGTACCAAAATGGAATTAACCAAGATTAAAGGATGCAATTCACTAAGATGATATTAAAATATCAACAGAGTTCAAGGCAACTAGAAGATATTAAGCATAACGCACACGAGTAAACAAGGAGTGTGGTATACAAACTAACAAAGAAAAATTTTCCGCAAATTTTGGCATTAAAATACCACTATATGCGCAAAACCACTTCACAAATCAAGATTAGTAACTCTACTAGTTCAACATACAAGAGCAAATGATAAAAGTAGTGGTATGGTCGCGACTCCATCCCGCACACAAATCATTACTCTGCACATGAATCAGTAAAACACATATCCCAACACCTTCTTCTTAAGATGAACCTAAAGATTGGTAACTACGAAAAAGAACACCCCAGCAAGATAACATCGGATAACAAAGAGTAAGATAGATTGCATCGGTATACAACGAATCAGATAGATCGCGTCGGTTTACAAAGGCATGTCGGTATGGAATGTACCAACAGTTGATAACCAAAGGGCAGATAGTGATAACATTTGGATGCAACAGATAGATAAGGAATCACACAGACACACACACACAACCTATGGTACTACGGAACCTAGAACACGTGAATCCTAGTTTGAATTTTTAGAAGAGAATTGAAAACGTTACACTTCCTTACTAGAAAAGGGTGGGTGGGTGGGTAAGAAGAAAAATGGAACCAGTCCTACTCTCACGTTTTGTTTTTCCCTAGTATACATAACTACCAAAAATATTTGCTAGACAGACAACGACCATTTTGGCTGAGACCCTGAAGGGCGGGATGGCTCTGATACCAATTGTAACTACCTCGGTGAATTACGCTCTTAGTTACATGCCTGGATGAACGAAAGTGGTTAAAATAGTACGGTGGGGCCTAGGGCCACTCACGGTAGACCTTTTGGCCATCCTAACCACTTTCAGAACATCGGGACAAGAACGAGCGGCGTAATCGGCAGGCGAAGGGTTCAACTACATACACATGTGAGTATGTATGCAAGCCACATACAACAGTCCTCAGAGCCATTCCATCTAAAAGAAATAGAAATATTGCAATGCCATACGGCAAGATTCAAATATCCTAGATAGAGATAATAATTTAGGATAGCTCCTCAAACAACAAACATCAGAGTATCAGGCGGAAGCGGAAACAAGATCCGAGTATGGATAAGAAGCAAATCGGCATAAGATGCCACATAAATAAACACATCCCGCCCACAGATCTCACGGATCCCCGTTCCCGGAATCTCTATACAGAGTGGTCATTGCCAACAGCATCTGTCTCCTCCACCCAGTATCCATCTTGCGGGTACACCTGTTCATCTGAATCAAACAATTTATCTTGTGATACCCTAGGGGTACTCAGCAAGTCTTTATGCCGCTAAAGGGGACACAACCTGGGGTGACGCAAATGCAGTAAAAGATAATAGCTAACAATTCTATAGATACTCGCTAACCATCCGCGTAACCAATGATAGACGGATGTCCGTGAGTTAAGAACAACAGTGATAACAGTATAATTAACAGATCCATCCTCCTCCTCGTAACCAATGATTGACTATTTACTAGTCAAGTACTTAGTCGAATTAAAAGCGGTACTTTAGTTATGCTTGTCTATGATCGAGAAACTGTGCTCCAAGTCGTCCATAACCGCGGACACGGCTTTCAGATAGATTTACCCTGCAGGGGTGCACGAATAGCAACACACACTCGATCAACCTCGGAAAAACCAACTCGAAACCCAACGAGGCATTCACGACAAAGCAATCACAGGATTCAAAAATATTTCAGGGGGCCACCCCATTAAGCTACCCGCAACGAAGTTGGCCGGCTCCGAGACGGACCCAAGGTTTGTTTCAATGGCTGTAAACGACTGGGAACCCAAAAGTGTGACTGGGCTTGTCGATACCGCGAAAACATTCCACGATCCAAAACAGTACAGGTGCTCCACGCACAATCTTAATAAAACATTAACATGGCATAAGTACAGGTGCTCCACGCACAATCTTAATAAAACAGTAACATGGCATTAGTACAGGATAGTAATAAAGCCCCAAACTACTTGTGGCCCCAAGAAATAATAATGAATCAGGCTCTGGCTCAGAAGGGTCCATAAGGCCTCCCGGATGTGGATAGTGCGAATAGTCAAGGAACAGGAATCAAGTACTCGGGGTCCTACGGGACACAAGTGAGCATGAAAAACCAAATAGCAGATATTACTCACCGGTGCCTCTTTCATTAGTTATCCCATTACTACTCAGGTTAAGATGTTTTGGTACCTCATGATTCATCAGACACTCACATACCCTACTCATGCTTTTCTACGACTCGCATGGCTCAAACAACTCCTGTAGTAATGGCTCATGGGATGGAGGAACAAGCTTCGGTGGGGTTTAAAAGTAAGGTCTATGCAGTACTGGGGATTCAATTCAATGCAATCGTGACTCAATGATGCAAGAATAAGATAGAGGCAATAGGTATTAAATGTATGCAAGCATGTGTTATTGCTTGCCTGGCAGCTCAGTTGAAGCGAGAGATGGATCTGGGTAGTACTCCTGTGATTCCTGGTAATTCTCCTGTTGGGCGTCTATTCGAAGAAGAACCAAACAAACAAGGGCCAACAGAAATAAAGTGCACATCATATGAATTAAAATGCGTGAAGCAAACAAGCATGCCATGATGAGTGGTGCACAATTTACATGGCATTAAAGTAGCATGGCAAAGGTGAGGTGTGGATACAAGAAATAAAGCATTTTATTATTTATTTAACCAAGTTTTATTGTCATAAACAGTTCAGATTTTTAATAATGACATGATGCATGCTTCAATTCAGAACAAAGACTGCATAGATAGAACAGGCTCGTCGCGCTGATCGATTTAGACATATTATTTGCCAAATTTGGAGTTATAGAATTAAAGTTATTAATTTATTAAGGAAAAGGGCATTTAATTGTAATTTTAATCATCTCGAAAATTTAAAGTGTTCAAACATTATTTTGAATGTCATATTTGAATTCCTCAAATTTTTCTAATTCCGAAACATATATCATTTGTATTATTTGGATTTGTATTTTAAAAATTATTTAAATCTTCCTTGAATTTGAATTTAAATCAATTTTGAAAAAGGTTTAAATAAAGCAGACAAACAGGGAAAACTTTTGTTACCCAGCTCGAGCTAGCCCCAGTCTCTGACGAGTGGGACCAAACGGACTGGGCCACGCGCTCAGGAAAATCCTTTTTGCACCGCGGGTTAGTCTAGCTACAGCGTATGACAGGCAGGGCCAGCGGGCTAGGGCCCAGGTGCCAGCGACGGGTCTCATAGAGACTGACAGGTGGGGGGCGTACTAGACCGCGGGTTAAGATTGCAAAAACGGGAGTGCCTTTCTATAAAAAGCACGCAGCGGTGGATAGGTTGGGTAGGCTGAACCGCGGGTTAAGCGCGAGATAAAAAGAGGGGGTTTTCTGTAAGATGGCCACGGCCCCACTGTTCATCTGTTTCCTCTGTCGAAACTGACTGGGCGGCGTTCGACTGATAGAGCGCGGCGCGCGCGGCGCGGGGGCTCGACCTCGCGACCTGCGGGGTGCGCGTCGAGGGCCTGAGCCAGTCCGGTGGCCTACGGGATGGTGACATGAGGGTAGGCGCGGTCTAGGGATGGTTCTGCGCGACGCGGGAGCAAACCAATGCGGTGGCCGACGGCGCGCGCAGCGTGTTCGACGAAACGAACGGTGGATCTAGACGGTGACAGCGAGCGTATGGATGTCAGCGAGGACGAGGGGCTTAGCGAGGAGAGGTCGGTGGTGTCAGTTCGGGAAGAGGTGCGGCAGATCGTTGACGAGGCTGGCGGCCGGAGAATTAGGGTTTGCGTTGGGCGGCGCTGGTACTGGCGGCTCTGGTACTCCTCATCCTCGCTGGCGCGTCCTGGGCGATGCAGGGGATGATCCTCGACCTCCTTGAACACTTCCACGTCAACCCCGAACACAGGAACGAGGGAGCGGTGTCGGATCTGGCGGTGACCGGCGAGAGAGGGCAGGCGTCGGTGCGGAAGAAGGGGAGGAGAGGCAGGTCTCTGGGCGGATTTGGGAGAGGCAGAGGAGCCGTGGGGAAGGAGGAAAGCGAGAGGGAGAGAGGAGAGGCAGCTGTGGGCACGGGGTAGATAAAGGTGGATCGGGTGCCACCTTTTTCCATCCTCCTCATGTGCGTGCTCGGGCTAGGGTAGGTAGGGCATGGCAGGGTAGGTTGGTGGGGCTGCCAGGTGGGCCAGGGCGCTGGTGAGGACGGTGGAGCTGGCTGGTAGCGAGAGAGAGAGAGAGAGAGATCAGGGAGGGAAGGCTCGGCTTAGGCTAGGGTTAGCTTAGGGAGGACTCGGGTTAGCTAGGTAGAGGCTCGGTTAGGGCTTTGGTTAGGGATGGGGTAGGTAGGGCTAGCCTGGTAGAGAGAGAGGGGTGGCCGAAGCCTTGGCATGGAGAGTGAGAGGTAAGGTGAGTGTTTAGATTATACTAGGTTTAGATTGAAATAGAGGAAGAACTAGGGCTAGGGATTTAATTAGGTGTTTATGTTTGAAATCTTGTTTAAAAGACCCACTCAAGAGGAAAAAGGTGAGGCTTGGATTGAGCATGAGATGAAATGGAGGTGAACCCAAGCAAAGAGAGAGAAAGAGGTTTAGGGAAAAGATCTCATTTGAATCAAGCATGGAGAAAAAATAAAAGAAAAAGGTGTTGATGAGAATAAGGGGATAGTGGAGAGGGATGGAGATGATTCACAAAGAAAAGAACCAATAAAACCAAGAGGACTCAAATGGGATAAAGGTAGTGGTACTCTTGCATGGCCCATGCAAAATACTAAATGCCATGATTTATTTTGTGAAAACAAAAATAATAATATGGCATTATTCTTATGCATTCCTAAGAAGTGAAATAAAGGTCAAGCAAAAAGAAGTTAGGATTAGATCCACCCCACCCACATGAGCTAGAATAAATATCAAAATAAAAAGGAATACCAGCTCATGGATAAATGGAATGGTGGAATTATAAGGTGGTGAAAAGAAAGGTGATGGAGTTGAATAAAAGATATGCCCCCAACTCAACCTGGGCCTTTAAACAATATATCAATAACCAAAAACAATAGCGAGAGGCAAATACAATTAATAATGCATATGAGAGAAGCACCAAAAGAAAAGGGTTTTATATGATACTCAAATGCAAGGTGGCATGATGACATGAGCAAGATATAATTATGATGCAACAATTATATATAGGAAGTAGCCATTATATTACTAGACCAAGTAGCATTAAAATTGTTAGACAATTGGGATACTACAACTCTCGAGGTCGCAGACACGCTCGTACAGCACTTCCGTCTCCTCGGACTCGCCGGGCATCACTATGTTTTTAGAATGCCTCCTCTTGCACGGCCTCGCAGGATCAAAGGGCGTGAGTCCGTAGCGCTCTCCGTCGGCCTTCTAGTTGCGGATGTAGAACCACTTGTCTCTCCACCCTTGGATGGACGCCGTGAGCTTGATGTCGAAATAAGTAGCGGAGGAGTCGACATGAATCCCGCAGCATCCTACGTCGTACACTAATGAGCCGGAATCTGACTGAAGCTTTAACTTAAAAAGTATCTTGAAGAGACCGAAGTGTGGCTCGACTCATCAAATGACAAATCTATTGCAATAACCTCATGGTTAAGGCAAGCGATAAAGCATCTCTACAATAAAATCTAGATCTTAATTATTCAACTTCTTATCAAGATTCAACCATAAATTTGTAACGTATCTTCCTCTTGAAGATGAATCCGTGCACCTCAATCGTGTGATCCTTTAGTTCTTACCAACACAAGAAGAATCTAATCCGAGAACTCCTAACCCAAATATTTTTCGTTGATATCAAGGAACTCTGTTGTTTGAAGGCGGCATTGTTTTCCAAACTTCATTTCTTAAATCAGAGAGAAGAAACAATACTATTTTTATAGTGGTCGGTAAGTTCTCTAGAGTCATTCTTTTCTTCCAGCGAAAGAAGTGGATGTAGTCCTTTATCATGTTCTCTTTTCAGCACCGGAGCTATGTTCATCCTATATTTCTCGTCTCACAACAATCCTTGAGGTACTTCAAGTCCTTTCTTTCTAAGAAGCAAAACGCAAGACTTGCAACAAGTCTAGCGAGTTTTGCAAGGTGTAGTAGTCTCACCATTCTGTTGAGAAATCAACTTGGGAATGTGAGGATCTCCTTCGTTCCGAACACCCGCCATCCCTTCTGTTTTCTTCTTTTTCCTAGGAATCTCAGGGCGGGATTCTTGTTTAGTGGGGGATAGTTGTAGCATCCCAATTGTATAACAATTGTAATTAGACTTTCCTAGTCTATGTATTGCTACTTCCTACATGTCATTATTGCATCATCATTATATCATGCTCATGTCACCATGCCACCTTGCATTTGAGCATCACATAAAACCCATCTTCATTTGGTTCTTATCTCATATGAATTATATTGTACTAGTTGTATTTGCTTCTTGATAAATTGTTTCATGCCCAAGTTGAGTTGTGGGCATATCTTTTACAACTCCACCACCATTATTTGTCACCACCTTATAATTCCACCATCCCAATTATATATAAGCCATTGCATTTCTTTTTCTATTTATGTCTAGCTCATATGTAGTAAGATGGATCCACTTCTAGTTCTACATGCCTCCATATATGTTCTCTTATTTTTTTCACAATAATCAATATGTGGAACCTCATGGCCATCATTGCATGCCATGTGAGTAGATTATTTCATATATCTTCCATATGGTTTGACCTGGACAATTGGGTATGTTTAAATATAATTGTGACCAAATGATCTTCTAGTGGGACACACACTAGAATGGCCCATTATATTCATTTATTCTTAATTTCATCCCCCATATAATCATCAATCTTGTATCTTGTGGTTTGGCCTTCATTCCAATTGTGAATGCATGTATAGGACATATGGCCACATTGTCCTCTATTGGTTTTCACAACTAGTACTTGGTCATTATGAATCATGTATGCCCCATGCATGGCTTTACCACTTTCTCTCTATATATGCCTTTTATTTGGTTTTTGAGTGCCTTTTTGAGTTAGGTTGAATTAAAACAAAAGTGGACAAATAAAATTGCATAAACCTACCCTACCACACTTCCCAAATCAACCCCAGCTGAAACCCATCTACCCTCTCACCTAGTTTTCATGTTTTCTTGCAAAGCAAGATGATCAAGCCTCACCCTAGCTACCCCTCGCTTCCTGAGGCCGCACCAGCCCCAACATCGTGCTTGGACCCCCTTCCATCTCTCGGCATCAAGACAAAGAAGAGCGGGGGGAGAAACCCTTATCCCGAGACCTCTCTCCCCTCTAACTCTCCACATTTTGCAAGGTGGAACAAGCCCATGTGCTAGCCCTGCCCTCCTTATCTACACTCCTCAATGCCTTGGCTAGATCGAAACCACCAGGATCCTTCCTCCCCTCTTCTTCCTCCTAGGCCATGGCCACCCCTTTAGCAAAACCCTAGCTAGCCTCCGCTTTTACAATATTTGCATGCACCGGTGCTCACAAAGGCTAACCAGGAACATCGTCACGGCCCTCTGCTTCCTCTTCAACAACCTCTATCGGTTCCCGATGCTGGAGCTCACCGGAGTGCCGCCGCCGTTGCCGTGCCCGTGGATAGAAAGAACGACCTTGGTCTCTACCTTCATCGAGTTCTATAGTAACCCAAGTCTAGCCACCTCTCGTGAGAGCTAATGGTATGCCCCTCTCCCTCAGAGTAAGCTCCTGACTCCATATCTCTCTCTGTATCGTTGGCAGCCTCACCGCTGGGAGCACTCGCCGTCGCTGTCACCGCCAGCACACGCGCACACCTGCTAGAGCACCTATATTCATCATGTCTTAGCTGAGCGCATACATCACCAAAGTCCGATCCATTGGTTCTAATGGATAGCCCTATCACCCCTCTTCAAAATGAGTACCTACACTCCCAGATCCACCAACCATATCTCTTGGAATCGTCCCCACAAGTCTGCATGATCTCACAGTTTTCCGAAGGTTTCAATCATTTTGCACCTAGTGGATTTGTCCCTGTTCATCGACTTATATATGGCTCTACAATTGTTTTCCGGTGATGATTCCTGAACTGAAGTTGAACCTCATGCTCTCCTATACAACTTTCGTTTTAAAGGCATTGCAAAATTCGCAGAGGATTGCTCGCAATCGTCATGCGAAGATTAGTCGAGCTAATAGTTTTTGCGCGCTTGATTTCAGTTTTTTCTTCAGTATCCCGATGTCTTCATGTCGTTTTCTGAAACGACCCTGCGCTTTCCCTCTCCTGAGCCCATCGTCCCTGCTTCGCACACGTGTCATCCCCGCACCGACTGAGCGTCTAGTGGCCTAGTGCAGCACGTGACCCCACCAGTCATTGACTGTGGGAATGCCCTTCCTAAGTGCGAAAAGCCCAGGAGTATTTTCTAATTCAATAAAAATTACAAAAATTGATAAATCAAATTTAATTGATATCTTTTAAAGTAATTTGAATTTGGAAAAACTTATAAAATAAAATATGTATCTTTTTCAAACATGAATTCAAACCTAAATTCAAATTTGACCAGAGTCAACTCCAATTGGTTAAACTTTTAACTTTGAGCCCATATTAAATTGTTTTGCATTGAATAATGTTTTTAAATTCATAAGTCCAAATAATATATATAATATATGTTTTTGAATAAAAAAACATGAGGATTATGATTATGCTATTTAAAATATATTTTGAGGAATTTAAAATTCCTAAAATTTAAATACTATTAAATGACTATTTCTTGAATAATTCATCACTTTATTTCTATAATTCCAAATTCAGTAAATAATATTTCTAAATCGATCAGCGCGACCAGCCCGTTCTGTTTATGCATTCCATGTTATTAATTGAATCATGCACCATACAAATATTAAGAAAATAACAAGGGTTATGGGAGCGAAGCATGCCTAAATAATTAATTAAAGTGATTTATTAATGTTCCCGCATCTCACCCTTGTCATGCTATGTTATACCATGCAATTGTCATGATTATATCATGGCATACCTTGTCTGATTGTCACATATATTCATATGATTGTGCACTTTATTTATTATGGCCCTTTATGTGTTTGGCTTTTATTCTGGATATACACCGATCAAGGGAACTATCAAGAGAACCAAGAGTACTCTATGGATCCCGGTTACCCTACTACTGATCCGACGGGTAAGCATTTCCCCATGCTTGCATACAAATAGCACCTATTCCTCTATCTTATTGTTGCATCATTGAGTCACGATTCCATTAAATTGGAATCCCAAGTATTGCATAGCCTTTACTTTTAAACCGCGTCAAAAGTTGTACCTCAATCCTATGAGCCATTACTACAGGAGTTGTTTAAGCCATCCAAGTCGTAGAATTGCATGTGTAGGGTTTGTGAGAGTCTTTGGATAACTTGGTACCTACAAAACTAAAATTGAGTAGGGTTGTAAGGTGATTGTCAATGATCATAAGACCTGATACATGTTTGACGGTTTTGACGAAGAAATCATCGTTTTCACGTTTATGGCCGTTTTCAAGATCTATTTCCCATAGTTTTAGGGTTCTAGGGAGATTGTCAACAACCGTAACACCTGATACATGTTTGACAGTTATGACCAAAAACTAATAGTTTTCGCATTTTATGACAATTTTCGTGAACTATTTCCCATAGTTTTGAGGTTCCATGGCGATTTACAAACGGCTGTAAGACCCAATATATGTTCGAGAGAGATGACCAAAAACTCGTCGATTTGGCGCTTTATGGTTGTTTCAAGATCCATTGCCCATAGTTTTCGGGTTCTAGGGCGATTGTCAATGATCGTGAGACCTAATAGATGTTTGAGAGTTATGACCAAAAACTCATCGTTTTCTTGTTTTATGACCATTTTCATGAGCTATTCCTCGCAGTTTTGAGGTTCTAGTGTGATTTTCAATGGCTGTAAGACCCGATATATGTTCGAGAGAGATCACTAAAACTCATTGTTTTCGCACTTTATGGCTATTTTCAAGGTCTAGTACCCATAGTTTTAGGGTTCTAGGGCGTTGACAATTATGACCAAAAACTCATCGTTTTTGCGTTTTATGACCGTTTTCATGAGCTATTTCCCACATGTTTGACGTTCCAGGAGATTGACAATAGATGTAAGACCCGATATATGTTCGAGAGAGATAACCAAAAAATCGTCGTTTTCGCGCTTTATGGCCATTTTCAAGTTGTATTGCCCATAGTTTTCGGGTTCTAGGGCGATTGACAATGATCATAAGATCTGATACATGTTTGATAGTTATGACCAAAAACTCGTTGTTTTTTCGCTTTATGGCCGTTTTCAAGGTCTATTGCCCATAGTTTTGGGGTTCTAGGGCGATTGTCAGAAATCGTAAGACCTAGTACATGTTGGATAGCTATGACCAAGAACTCGTCGTTTTCGTGCTTTATGGCTGTTTTCAAAATCTATTTCCCATAGTTTTAGGGTTCTAGGGCGATTGACAACGATCGTAAGACCTGATACATGTTTGACAATTATGACCAAAAAACTCATCGTTTTGGCGTTTTATGACCATTTTCTTGAGCTATTTCCCACAGTTTTCATGTTGCAAGGCGATTTACAACGGCTGTAAGACCCGATATATGTTTGAGAGAGATGACCAATAACTCGTCGTTTTGGCGCTTTATGGCTGTTTTCAAGATCTATTGCCCATAGTTTTTGGGTTCTAGGGCGATTATCGGTGATCGTAAGACCTGTTAGATGTTTGAGAGTTATGACCAAAAACTCATCGTTTTCACGTTTTGTGACGGTTTTCATTAGCTATTTCCCACATGTTTGAGGTTCCAGGCAATTTACAATGGCTATAAGACCCGATATATGTTTGAGAGAAATGACCAAAAACTCGTCGTTTTCGTGCTTTATGGCTTTTTTCAAGATCTATTGCCGATAGTTTTAGGGTTCTAGCGCGATTGTCAATGAATGTAAGACCTGATACATATGTGAAAGTTATGACCAAAAACTCATCATTTTTGCGTGTTATGACCGTTTTCATGAGCTATTTCCCATAGTTTTGAGGTTCCAGGGCAATTTACAATGAACATAAGACTCACTATGTGTTCAATAGTGCTAACCAAAAACTCTTTGTTTTCGCGATCTAGGCTCTTTTCAAGATATATTACCCATAGTTTTCGGGTTCTAGGGCGATTATCAACGATCGTAAGACCTGATACATGTTTGATAGTTATGACCAAAAAATCATCGTTTTCGCGTTTGATGACAATGTTCGTGAGCTATTTTCCATAGTTTTGATGTTCCAATGCGATTTACAATGGCTATAAGACCCGATATATGTTCGACATAGATGACCAAAAATTCATCGTTTTGGCGCGTTATGGCCGTTTTCAAGATCTATTGCCCATAGTTTTCGGGTTCTAGGGCGATTGTCAATGATTGTAAGACCTGGTAGATGTTTGAGAGTTATGACCAAAAACTCATTGTTTTCTTGTTTTATGACAATTTTCATGAGCTATTTCTTGCAGTTTTGTGGTTCTAGGACGATTTTGAATGGCTGTAAGACTCGATATATGTTCGAGAGAGATCACCAAACCTCATCGTTTTCGCGCTTTATGGCTATTTTTTCAAGGTGTATTACCCATAGTTTTTGGGTTCTAGGGCGTTGACAATTATGACCAAAAACTCATCGTTTTCGCGTTTTATGACCATTTTCATGAGCTATTCCCCACATGTTTGAGGTTCCAGGCGATTTACAATGGCTATAAGACCCGATATATGTTTGAGAGAGATGACCAAAAACTCGTCGTTTTCGCGCTTTATGGTTGCTTTCAAGATCTATTGCCCGTAGTTTTCGGGTTCTAGGGCGATTGTCAATGATCATAAGACCTAATACATGTTCAAAAGTTATGACCAAAAACTCGTCGTTTTCGCGCTTTATGGCTCTTTTCAAGATCTATTGGCCATAGTTTCTGGGTTCTAGGGAGATTGTGAAGGATCGTAAGACCTGATACATGCTTGACAATTATGACCAAAAACTCATCGTTTTCGCATTTTCTGACCGTTTTCATGAGCTATTTCTCATAGTTTTGAGGTTCCAAGCCGATTTACAACGGCCGTAAGAACCGATATGTTCGTGAGAGATGACCAAAACTCATTGTTTTCGCGCTTTATGGCTATTTTCAATGTCTATTACCTATAGTTTTGGGGTTCTAGGGCGATTGTCAATGATTGTAAGAGCTAATATATGTTTGACAGTTATGAATAAACACTCATCGTTTTCGTGTTTCATGACCATTTTCATGAGCTATTCTCCACAGTTTTGAGGTTCTAGGGCGATCTATAATGGTCGTAAGACCCGATATACGTTCGAGAGAGATGACCAAAAAATCATCGTTTTGGCGCTTTATGGCCGTTTTCGAGATCTATTGCCCATAGTTTTTGGGTTGTTGGGCGATTGTTAATGATCGTAAGACCTGATACATGTTTGAGATTTATGACCAAAAACTCACCATTTTCACATTTTATGACCATTTTCATAAGCTATTTCCCATAGTTTTGAGGTTTTAGGGTGATTTACAAAGGCTGTAAGACCCGATATATGTTCGAGAGAGATGACCAAAACTCATTGTTTTTGCTCTTGATGGCTTTTTTCAAGGTCTATTACCCATAGATTTAGGGTTCTCCGGCGTTGACAGTTATGACAAAAAACTCATCGTTTTCGTGCTTTATGGCCATTTTCAAGATCTATTGCCCATAGGTTTAGGGTTCTTGGGTATTTGTCAATGATCGTAAGACCTGATACATGTTCGAGAGAGATGACCAAAAACTCATCATTTTCACACTTTATGGCCGTTTCATTAGCTATTTCCATAATTTTTAGGGTTCTAGGGCCATTTACAATGGCCGTAAGACCTGATACATGTTTGACAATTATGACCAAAAACTCGTCGTTTTCATGCTATATGACCGTTTTCAAGATCTATTGCCCATAGTTTTGGGGTTCTAGGGCTATTGTCAATGATCGTAAAACCTGATACATGTGTGAAAGTTATGTCCAAAAACTCATCATTTCTGCGTGTTATGACCATTTTCATGAGCTATTTCCCACAGTTTTGATGTTCTAGGGCAATTTACAACGGACGTAAGACCCGATATATGTTCGAGAGTGATAAACAAAATCTCTTTGTTTTCGCGATTTATGGCCCTTTTCAAGATCTATTACCCGTAGTTTTAGGGTTCAAGGGAGATTGTCCACGATCGTAAGACCTGATACAGGTTTGACAGATATGACCAGAAACTCATCGTTTTCGAGTTTTATGACAATTTTTGTGAGTTATTTCCCATAGTTTTGAGGTTCTAGGGCGATTTACAACGGCTGTAAGACCCAATATATGTTCAAGAGAGATCACCAAAAACTCGTCGTTTTGGCGCTTTATGGCCTTTTTAAAGATCTATTACCCATAGTTTTCGGGTTCCAGGGAGATTGTCAATGATCGGAAGATCTGATAGATGTTTCAGAGTTATGACCAAAAACTCATCGTTTTCTCGTTTAATGACCATTTTCATGAGCTATTTTCATGATCTGATTGAGGTTCCAAGCAATTGACAGTGGATGTAAGACCCGATATATATTGGCGAGAGATGACGAAAAATCATCATTTTCGCGCCTTATGGTTGTTTTCAAGGTCTATTTCCCATAGTTTTCGGGTTCTAGGGCGATTGTCAATGATCATAAGACCTGATACATGCTTGACAGTTATGACCAAAAACTCGTCGTTTTCACGCTTTATGGCCGTTTTCAAGATCTATTGCCCATAGTTTTTGGTTTCTAGGGAGATTATCAATGATTGTAAGACCTAATACATGTTTGATAGTTATGGACAAAAACTCATCGTTTTCGCCTTTTATGACCATTTTCATAAGACCCGATATATGTTCGAGAGAGACGACCAAAAAATCGTCGTTTCGACGCTTTATGGCTGTTTTTTAGATCTATTGCCCATAGTTTTCGGGTTCTAGGGAGATTGTCAACGATCGTAAGAACTAATACATGTTTGATAGTTATGACCAAAAACTCATCATTTTCTCATTTTAGGACCGTTTTCATGAGCTATCCCACAATTTTGAGGTTCCAGTTCGATTTACAATGGTCGTAAGACCCGATATGTGTTCGAGAGAGATGACCAAAAACTTGTCATTTTTGAGCTTTATGGCTGTTTTCAACGTCTATTGCCCATAGGTTTGGGGTTCTAAGGTGATTGTCAACGATTGTAAGACCTAATGCATGTTTGACAGTTACGACCAAAAAGTCATCGTTTTCGCGTTTTCTGACCGTTTCATGAGCTATTTCCCATAGTTTTTATGTTCTAGTGTGATTTACAATGGTTGTAAGACCCGATATATGTTCGAGAGTGATGCCCAAAAACTAGTTGTTTTCGTGCTTTATAACCATGTTCAAGATATATTGCCCATAGTTTTAGGTTTCTAGGGCGATTGTCAACGATCGTAAGACCTAATACATGCTTGACACGTATGACCAAAAACTCATTGTTTTCGCTTTTTAGACCGTTGTCATGAGTTATTTCTCGCAGTTTTGCGATTGCAGGGCAATTTACAACGGTTGTATGACCCGATATATGTTCAACAAAGATGACAAAAAAACATCATTTTTGCTCTTTATGGCTGTTTTCAAGGTCTATTGCCCATAGGTTTGGGGTTCTAGGGTGATTGTCAATGATCGTAAGACCTAATACGTGTTTGGTAATTATGACCAAAAACTCATCGTTTTCGCATTTTATTACCATTTTCATGAGCTACTTTCCCACAGTTTTGATGTTCCACGACGATTTAGAACTGTCGTAAGACCCGATATATGTTCGAGAGAGATGACCAAAAATTCGTTGTCCTGGAGAAAAGAAATATTTCTACCGAAGAAGAAGCGCACGAGGCGGAATACATGAAGCACTCTGACCTTCTTGAACAAGTGCGTCTTCGCGACGAGAGGATAAGGACCGGTGAGCTTCCAACTGCACCAGTGGTTCCTCTGATTCTCGCCGAGAAAGTTGATGTTGAAGTGAATGCAAGTTTGGATAAACTTACTCGCGAACAATATGTAAGTCAGAATTCTAACTCGTGTTTTTCCTTTATTTCATATCATATCCTCTAGCCCCCAAGCATGAAGTAGGATATATAATCCGGGTTTATGCTTCCTTAGGATGCCAAAGAATGAACTAGTTATAGCCCCCAAGGCTCGTGTTGATATTAGTAAAAATATTAGCCCGAGTCTTTAGTAGAGTTCTGACTTTGGGTATTCTGACTTACAGAAATTATATTCCTATAACCAGGATTTGTTGAAAAATGTCTGCAACAAGCGGAGAGAGATCAGAGCTCTCCGACTTAAGAATGCTGAGCTTAAGGTCTCTAAGGATGAGGCCGAAGGTAAACATTCTGAGACTCAAACCTTGTATTTCATGTTTTCATAGTCGAATATTTTTACTGAACCGTTGTTCTTTTTGACTTACATCACTTGTGAAACAGTCCTGCGCTATGATTGAAGAGGCCGAGAACCTCAAAACCTTGGTGGTGGAGAACAAAGAACTTCGCCAAGAGCTGGATAAGCTCAAGGCGGATCATTAGAAGAGCATCACTCAAGTTCTCGAATCCTCCTCCATGGTTACTGATGAGCGTGATCATAAGATTGCTGCTCAAGATCAGAGAATCTAGGATCTGAACAACGAGCTTTGTAGAGAGAAGGACCTTTCCGAGGCGCTCTGGGCTGAACTCCGGAGTCTTCGAGAAGAGAAGACCAAAGTTGACGACGTCATCTTCGGTATGTTTCCATCTTTCTGGCTTGTCTATATTCTTCGAATCTTTTGATGTCGGTTTTTTCCTAACTTTTTGTGTGTGTATAGGTCCTCTGAACTTGATGGACTCCACCTCTGCCGAGCCTCGCACCCACCGGCTTACCCAAGTCGGTGATCTGCTTCATGACTTCCGCCAATCCCTTGAGGATATTGGCGAAGCTCTCAAGATTCCGTACATCCATAGCATGTCGGACTTTCAGGTGCGAGACAAGGCGAAGGAGATGCCGCAGCTTGTCCAGGATTGGAACATGTCCTACGCGCGATCCGCAGCGCAGAACGCTCTCACCATGGTCATGAGCCACCAAGGAAGCATGGAGATATGGCAAGTGACCAGAGGGTATTCTATAGTGGATGAAGACGGACAGGAGCAAGACATCAAGGCCATTATGGAAACCTACGCCAGATATGGATGTCATGTAGCTGACTTGACCAGCTACGACACTCCCTTCTTCACCCGCATGGACACTCCGCCTCCACCTCCCGAAGAAGTAGCCGAAGTTTCCGACGATGACCACACCATTTCGAATGTGGACATCTCGGAACGATATCAAGACAATGTATCCAGCGAGCCGACAGCTCCTTCCTCTCCTCCTACATCAGAGATTACCAGAAACAAATGTATTATTCTGAGAAACATGATGGGTCTGTAAATATGCAGTACTATAATTTTGCTAGTGCTAAGCTTTTGATCTATTCAGCACTTTTGGGATTAAAATTTTGTGTGCCTGAAATGTTTACATAAGCACTTATTTTTTCGTCTATACTTATCGGTTATCTGGCTTTCCGCCTCGTCCCTTTTGTGAGCCTACTAAACCTTCTGCACGAAAACTTCGCCGAGCAACAAACCTCAATTCCTAAACTAGTTTAAACTCGGAAACAAAGCCGGCTTCCAGTACCAACAATTTACTACTCAGAAAATACCCGCATCCGGCAATTAGCCAAATAACCAAACTATAGACTAGAAACTTTAGAGTTATACTCGAAGGTAGCATTTTTAGAATCGGAAATCTAAACCAGAACAAACATGAGCATGAAGTACTTTCGAGTATTCTGGGATTTTCGACTATAACATGATCATTTGGAAATAAGATGGTAAAAAACTTCTCAGAACAAACTTGAGGCAACCAAGACTTTTATTTCTCACAGAACATGTACATATGTATTATTAAAAAGAAGGATAAACTAAGAATAAAAGGGACGTAGCTGACTAATATTCCATGGTCTGTCTAACTCATCCGGATTTGTACTCCCTCCAGCTCTCTTTCTGTTCTTAGTAGCAGGTCTTTCTTTGACTAGCCTCATGTCAGTTAAGTAGTATGAACCATTGTGTAATACTCGACTAACTAAGAAGGGACCTTCCCATACTGGGAAAGTTTGTGCTTTCTTTGTTGCACAAGCCGGAGAACAAAATCACCTTTACTAAAAGATATGTTTCTGACTCTCTGGCTATGATATTTGCGTAACTTGTGCTGATAGGCTGTTGACCTCATTTCAGCAACGGCGCGAACTTCTTCTACTAAGTCGAGATCATTTTGTCGAGAAATCTCGGCATCTTCTTTGATATACGCGGCCACTCTAGGAGAAGTATGAATTAAATCACTGGGAAGAACTGCTTCTGCGCCATAGACCAAGAAGAAAGGTGTGTATCCGGTTGACCTGTTCGGAGTCGTTCGTAAACTCCATATTACAAAGGGCGATTCTTGTGCCCAAGCCCCCGCAGCACGTCGTAGTGGTGCTTCGAGTCTCGGTTTTACGCCTTGTAGGATTAAACCATTTGCTCTTTCGACTTGTCCGTTAGCCTGTGGATGTGCGACTAACGCAATGTCAAGCCGGATATTTTGTTCGTTGCAGAATTCGGCCAATTCTCCCAGAGAAAAATTACTCCCGTTGTCTGTTATAACCATACCGGATTATAACATCCTTGACAAATCTTTTGGATGTTGCTCCATCACAACTAGTGACGGGTTTAGCCTCAATCCATTTTGTGAATTTATCCACCATCAGTAAGAGGTGATTAAATCCACTTGGAGCCCGTTTACCATATCAAGCCCCTAGACTGCAAAAGGTCATGTTATAGGTATTGTTCGCAACATGATCTTGTTGGGCGTACTTTTTGCAGCCCTTGCACGTCTTGACTAATCGTTCGGCATCTTCCTGAGCTGTAAGCCAGAAAAATCTGTGTCTAAAAGCTTTTGCCACTAAAGATTTTGCTACAACGTGGTGACCACACTCGCCTTCGTGGATTTCTCTTAAGACCTCCACTCCTTCTTCCGGAGATACACAGCGTTGAAAAAACCCAGAAATACTCCGCTTATAGAGCTCACCTTTAACTATAGTATATGCTTTCGGACGTCAGATAATCTGCCGGCTCAGAACCTCATCTTCAGGTAATTTCCCATCTACCATATAATCAAGGTAGGGTTGAGTCCAGGTGGGAATTACAGCCAGAACTGCTATTAGAGGTGATTCGGATTTTGTTGAATATTCCTCATCCACTCCCTTTATTGAGGGAACTTTGAGGTGCTCTAAAAAAGCGCCATCCGGGACCTCTTTCTGTACAGAGCCTATCCGAGATAATCCATCTGCTTCCTCGTTTTCTGCTCGAGGGATGTGTTGAACCTCATACCCTTCAAACGATTTGGATAAATCATCCATGACAGCTTTATACGTTGCCATGTGCTTATTTGCATTACAAATATCCGAAACTTGCTGAGCAACAAGATCCGAATCTCCATAACACATCAACCGTTGGATGCCGATATCCTTAGCAATCCGTATTCCGTGAAGCAATGCTTGATACTCGGCAATATTGTCTGTCGCTGTAAAGTGGATTTGCAACATGTATAGAAGTTTATCCCCTTGGGGTGATTTGAGCACCACGCCAGCCCCCGAGCCCCCACGAGCCTTAGACCCATCAAAATATAGGGTCCAATATTCTGACTCAGGGAGGATTATATTCTCCTTTGTCTCTGTCCAATCAGCGACAAAGTCGGCAAGGATTTGGGATTTGATTGCTGTCCGAGGTTTGTACTCAATGTCGAAAGCTGAAAGTGTAGGGAAATGGGTAGGCTACACTAGCGTAAAATCAAAAATTTCTACGGCGTCAACCAGGAATACTATGGTCATAGATCACGGGATTACCACTAGACGTGCAGTTGCGGAACTCGATGAAGCACGTCGGGGCAGTGTAGATGTTCTACGTCTCCACCTCGTCCTCGTCCCTCGAGTAGCTCCCCTTTGCGCGTCTCGTCCAAGTGCTACAGCTGCAGCACCTCCGAGGTATCCACACGTCCGGAGTGGAAGGTCACACGGCAGACTGCTAGGTCCGCATATGCAAGACAGGCGAAAGAGGAGTGGCGGCTGGGTGGAATGCTCAACCCTCTTCAGCTCGCCTCACTCTCTCTTATATAGGCATCCCTGGTGGGCTTCTACATTAGCAGCCCATTAGTAGCCTAAGCCTAGTCTAATTTGGATCCAATCCTCATTAGGCTTCCATCCCCTAAAGTGTGTGACCCTATAGGTTCATACACGTATAGACATGACACGAGTACACTTACTCCATCAATAGTTGGTAGCGGACAACTCCTAAACGCATATAAAGACATGCCAACATCTAAACGCATATAAAGATCACTCGAGGGGCCTCACGATATTTGGTCTAGCTCCAAGTTGACCTCTCTTTCTCGATACTGTGATTCGGAATCCCTTTACTAGGTTAACTCTTAACCATATGTAGCACGGCCATGCATTTCTAGATCCGATCACTCGAGGGGCCTAGAGATATCTCTCTCAAGTAGAGAGGGGCAAATGCCATCTTGATTGATCGATGCCTTGCAGCATGTATCAGTACAAACCCGAAAGCTACCTTTATAACTACCCAGTTACAGAGTAGTGTTTGATAGCCCCAAAGTAGGTCGATCCACATCTCAAATACATACGACAATCTTAGGTCTAAGGAAAAAACGTACAAGATGTGTAGAGAGAGCTGCAATTATTATTGCCAGTCTCATTTTGGGTCAGTCCAACCCCATGTTCATAACATGTGTCCACATCATTAGTTTGACATCTCCATGTCTATGACTTGTGAAACATAGTCATCAACCAATCGATGTGCTAGTCTAATATTCACGTGTGTCCTCACATGAACTCCGACTAGGGATAACTATTAGATAACCATACAAGTAAAGAGTTTCACAAACAATTCACATAATTGCCAATCAATACAAGTTGCCTAATATATGGATATTCAAGGAACATTATAACAACTCATGGATACATATGAAAGACAATCATCTCTACGATTGCCTCTAGGGCATATTTCCTTCAGTCTCCCACTTGCACTAGAGTCAATCTAGATAGTATCTAATACCTATTAGTCTTGTGTGCGCTTCATGCGCAGGCTGCAGGAGTGGCTTTGTCAAGGGATCAACAACATTTGAGTCCGTATGTATTTTGCATAACATGACAGTACCATCATCAATGAACTCATGAATAAGATGGTAACGCATGCGAATATGTTTGTTCTTCTGGTGCTGTCTAGGTTCCTTGGCTTGTGCAATAGCACCATTGTTGTCACAATAAATGTCCATCGGATTGGACGCGCCCTGAACTACACTAAGAGAGATCAGGAAATTCCTAATCCAAACAGCTTCCTTTCCAGCCTCCGAGGCAGCAATATATTCAACTTCTGTTGAAGAGGAGGCCACTGTATCTTGCTTGGAACTTTTCCAGCTCACATCAACACCACTCATGACAAACACATAACCTGATTGTGATTTTGAGTCATCTGAGTCGTTAAGGTAACTCACATCTGTGTAACCCTTTACACTGAGTTCAACCTCACCTCCATAAACTAGGAACATATCCTTAGTCCTACTCAAGTACTTAAGGATATTCTTTACCGCTATCTAGTGACTCTCACCTGGATCAGCCTGGTATCTTCTCGTAACACTTAGAGCATAGGAAACATCTGGGCGAGTACATGTCATTGCATACATGATGGATCCAATAGCCGAAGAATCTGGAACCCTACTCATGCGCTCTCGCTCATTAGTGGTCGAAGGACACTGAGTCTTGCTAAGTTTAATGCCGTCAGACATGGGCAAGAACCCCTTTTTAGCCTCTTCCATGCTAAACCGTTTCAACACCTTGTAAATGTACGTACTCTGGCTTAATCCAATTAGCCTCCTTGATAGAATATATGCCGCTTCTCCCAAGTCCTTCATAGAAAAACTTTTTTGCAATGAGGTCTTAATAGACTCGAGCATAGGAATGTCATTTCCAATCAGTAATATGTCATCCACATATAAGATTAGAAACACAAGTGATTTCCCATTTTCTTTCCTATACACACAAGGTTCTTGTTCGTTTTTGCTGAAGCCAAACTCCTTTACAACTTCATCAAATCGAATGTTCCAACTCCGAGATGCTTGCTTCAGCCCATAAATAGACTTTTGAAGTTTGCATACCTTTCCAGCATTGTTTGGATCGACAAAACCTTCGGGCTGCATCATATACACGTCCTCCATAAGGATTCCATTTAAGAAAGCCGTCTTGACGTCCATCTGCCATATCTCATAATCAAAATATGCAGCAATGGCTAGAATGATCCGTATAGATTTAAGCATTGCTACGGGCAAGAAAGTATCTTCGTAGTCAACTCCTTGAACTTGTCGAAAACCTTTTGCATCAAGTCGAGCTTTATGGATGTTAACATTTCCATCCATATCAATCTTCTTCTTATAGATCCACTTGCACTCGATGGCTTTAAAACCATCAGGCAGGTCAACCAAGTTCTAAACTTGATTGTCTCCCATGGACTCTATCTCGGATCTCATGGCAATCAACCATTTCTCAGAGTCTGGGTCCACCATCACTTCTGCATAGGTCGCAGGCTCATCATTGTCTAACAATAACAACTCTCGCGCTTCGCGGAGCCTTGCCGACCTTTGTGGTTGTGGTGCTTCTATTGCCACGGGTTCCTCAACTTGTTCTGCTACAATAGCATCACTCGTAGAAGCATCCCCAACTTGCTCATCTTGAACTTCTTCAAGTCACACCGAACTTCCACTCGTTCCCTTTGTGACAAACTCTTTCTGTAGGAAAACACCAGTACGAGCGACAAACACTTTGCCCTCTTCTCGGTTGTAGAAGTTATACCCTAAGGTTTCCATTGGGTATCCCACAAAAATGCACTTATCCGATTTGGGTGTTAGCTTGTCCGACTGAAGTCGCTTGACAAATGCATCACAACCCCAAATCTTTAGAACAGACAAACTGGGATTCTTTCCAGTCCACATCTCATATGGTGTCTTAACTACGGATTTACACGGTACCCTCTTTAGTTTGAAAGCTGATGTTTCTAGCGCGTAACCCCAAAATGATAATGGTAAATCCGACTGGCTCATCATCGATCAAACCATATCCAACAAAGTTCGATTCCACCGTTCAGAGACCCCGTTTCTTTGAGGCGTTCCAGCCGGCGTGAGCTGTGGAACAATTCTGCAACTCTTAAGATGAATTCTAAACTCGTGACTCAAATATTCACCTCCACGATCAGATCCCAAGGCCTTTATTTTCTTGCCACGTTGATTCTCTACCTCATTTTGAAACTCTTTGAACTTTTCAAAAGTTTCAGACTTATGCTTCATCAAGTAGACATAGCCATATCTACTAAATCATCAATGAAAGTAATGAAGTAGTGATATCCTCCTCTGGCTGTCGTGCTCATTGGTCTAGATACATCAGTATGTATCAGTTCCAATAAGTCTATCGCTCTCTCGGGAAAACCCGTAAAAGGCGTCTTGGTCATCTTTCCAAGTAAACAAGCTTGACATGTCTCGTATGATTCAAAATCAAACAAAGTTAGAAGACCATCACCATGGAGCTTCTTCATGCATTTTTCACTTATATGCCCCAAACGACAATGCCATAAAAAGGTAGGACTCAAATCATTAGGCCGAAGCCTTTTAGGACTAACATTGTAAACAGATGCATCATCAAGATTTAAAATAAATAACCCATTCACAATGGGAGCACCAGCCACAAACATAGAATTCTTAGAGATTACACAACCATTGTTTGTACTCGCAAATGAATAACCATCCCTCATCGAACATGAAGGTGATAAAATGTTTCGAACAATACTAGGAATGTAATAACAATTATTTAACTCCATAATAAATCCTGACGGAAGGTGAAGTTGCATGACGCCGACGAATAATGCAGAAACCCTTGCTTTATTTCCGACACGAAAATCCACTTCGCATTTCTGCACTTCTCTAGTTCTTATTAGCCCCTGCATCTTGCAAATATGAGCAACCAATCTGGTATCAAATACTCAAGAGTTAACATAAGAATTTGCGAGAAAAATGTCCACGCCATTTACAACAAGCGTACCTGAGTGGGAAGTACTCTTACTTCCACTCTTCTTCAAAGAAGCCTGGTACTTATTGCAGTTTCTCTTCAAGTGGCCATATTCATGACAAAAGAAACACTCAGTGTCTCCTGCAGGTCCAGTCTTTTGCTTGGGTGCAGGGTTCCGCTTAGGGATCGTATCCTTACCCTTGCCCTTATTCTTCTGCCAAGAAGTGCCCTTTTTCTTGAAGCTAGGCTTGTTCTACCCCGCCATCACATCGCTATGCCCTGTAGACTTCTTAATGTCACATTCTGTTGTTTTCAGCATCCCACAAAATTCATTAAGGCCCCTCTGCACCCCATGCATATGGTAGTTCGAAATGAAATACCCATAGCTAGATGGAAGAGATGCCAAAATGAAATCAGTGGCCAACTCTTGGCCTAATGGAAAACCAAGCTTTTCCAAAGTCTGACTGTAACCAACCATTTTGATCACATGGGGGCCTACAGCTGCTCCTTCTGCCAGCTTGCATTCCACAAAGGACTTAGCGACATTGTATCTCTCAGTCCTAGCCGGAGTCTAGAACATGTCCTTAAGCGCAATGATCATATCGTACGCTTCCTGATCCTCAAACTGTTTTTGAAGATCAGGTTCCATGCATGCAAGCATAAGGCATCTAACCTCAAGATATTCATCACATTCTTTCTTGTAGGCATTCTTAAGGGCAACAGTTGCATTATCAGCAGGTTCATCCGGGATTGGGGTATCCAGAATAGTTTCCTTTTTCTCAGCCCTAAAAATAATTCTCGGGTTACGGACCCAGCCCGAATAGTTCTGTTCCATTTAGTTTATCCTTTTCAAGAATCGACGCAAAGCAAAAGGTGATGAATTGTTCGGTGCCATTGATCTACAACAAAAATATGCAAAATACTAAGCCATCTAACCATGAAAGAGTAAAACATATTAAACAATTTAATAGCATATACTCCCACTTAAATCAACATCCCTCTATTGATACTAAGTGATTCAAGATCCACAATTAACAAGTCGACTAGTGAGCTTTAGCATCACTGCTAGAAGACAAGGTAAATCGGTAAAAAACTTTGCTAATCATATCACATATGACTCTTGTTGTTGGGTGACATCTCTATGTCAAAACTAGGCGCCCAACCTTTATGCCCCGATGTCCTTAACTGTTAAGATGACCTTGTTAAGATCAGCAACCCTTATGCGTGTAGGTATCCGATACAAACCCATCCAGCCAAGGAAAACCGCGGCACCCTAATTTCATAGACCCACCAACGATTGTACATGGCATATGATGGTGCAAGGTTTGGTTGGGAGGGCATGGTTTAACTTAAACTTTGTGAGGAATCGTTCTACTTCTATCATCTAAGCATGCATAGTAGTAAAACGTATAAGAATAGCATTCACGTAGATGTGATATAGTATGGCCCATTTTTCTCATGGTGATCTCCATCGCCTTAGAACCTGTCCACCATGATGATCTCCATCTTCATGCTCTATGCGAGCCATCCTCCTAGTGATGAGTTCTCCAAGAACAAATACAAGCTATTATTCCTAAGAGCTAGTAATCAAAATTACATGGTATTGGGATCATCACAAGTTGGCACGCAAGCCATTACAATAATTGACAACACATATGGCTCCAGCCGTGTTGCCCTACTCACAACACGCAGGTCATGAAAAAATACATACATGCATCACATACATTTTTGGGCCATACTGATCACATGCATCCTGCAAAAACAAGTGGTGCATAGAATCGCATTCTACCGGATCATGTGAAATCGTAGCACATATGAACCTAAGGTGATACGGGGTTTGAAGGGGCAGCGCCCCTCGCGGTACCTATACAATTTATACAATTTTCTTTAAGGATTTTGATCAGCAAATCAAATTTACCATAAACCGACCATAGTTCCGATTCGACCAAACTCCTTTGATCACGATACGTTGATTTAGATACAATTCCCGATTCGATCAATCATATTGATCTCACGTGATTCAAAAGGATTTATGTGTCACTGTCTACCTCGATGGCAGAAATCGACCGGTAGGGGTAAGTCGTTCGACGACCTTAGAATCACAATCACGGAAAATAAGATCATAGATCAATCTAGAACCACCGCCATACAGACAATCATATCATCCATATGCAAACTTCCCGAACCTATGACTGAACAACATCGGCTCTGATACCTCTGTAGGGAAACGGGTAGGCTACACTAGCGTAAAATCAAAAATTTCTACCGCGTCAACTAGGAATACAGTGGTCATAGATCACGGGATTACCACTAGACGCGATGTCGTGGAAATGGCCACGGCAGTCGCTGCCACTGGTAGCGATTGAATGTTTCGTGAGCAAGAGTTGGCGGCCATCCGAGCAGAGTATCACCTTACTAATGTGGATATGCCAAAGGGGGTATGCCCAGCAGGATGTTCCGATTGGGCCGAAGGGCCTGTGAGTGCACCTGGAGGATGGCGACTGGACTACAACAGAAGGAGAGGCCTGGCGACTGGCGACTGGAGGCCTAGGAGCGTAACACAAGCTTAGTCGGACATGTGCATCCGCCCCATATATAAACTTCCCTAGGTATCCTAGACAGACACGTTCCATCATACAACCCCTCAAGCGACTCGCTGCATAGCCACCAAGCTCGCTACCCCTGTAACTTGCTCTCCAATAATCTAATCTAGAAGGAGTAGGTCTTTACCCTCCGGGAGGCCGAACCTGGGTAAACCATGTGCATCCGCGCCCATCTCGCACCACAGATGGCCGCCAACTCTTCCTCACGAAACACTCAATCGCTGCCAGTGTCAGCGACTGCCGTGGACATTTCCACGACAGTGGCGCCCACCGTGGGACTGGCCTGAGTTCTGCGGCGAGACCCTACTCGCAGATCGATCGGCCACTCGCCACCGGTTGCATCATCGCCATCGGCCGGATCTTACAGATCCTGCCCAGCAGCTACATCCCGTTGTCACACCCGGTCACTCACGGCGCGGTGATGTTGGTCGGCTCCATCAACCTCTTCGTCGGCTTCACCGGCGCGGTCGACCCAACTGCAACAGTGATCGTCGACGGATCGTGTCCGCACTGTGATCTGCTTCCGGAAGAGCAGGTCCACTCCATCAGGAGCCTCGTCACCGAGTACGACTCGGCCGCCAATGACGCTATCGATACTAACGCCGCCACCAACGACGATGCTCTGAACAATGACGCCGACTCCGCGACCCCTTCCTTGGTCGATGGATCCATCACCGCCGCATCATGGGAGGACTCCATCACGCGAGTCTCCAGCCCCGAAGGCTTCAAGGACTCCTCCATCCTGGGGATCTTCGACTCCGATTCGGGCTCGGAGTCCCCCAAGGATTTTCGCGCCAGATCCAATCGCTTCAACGCGGTCTACATGGCGGGCAGCACGGCCGCCCCGCCAGATCCATTCGCCACGCCGATCCTGCCGACCGCAACGGCCATGGAGGTGGAGCAAGCCCGCCTGCGGCTCGCGGAGGCGCAACGCAACGAACGCGCCGAGCGCGAGAAATAACGCCTCAAACGAGAAACGGCGCGGGAGCTGTCCCTCTATCACCAGCGCCGCATCAGGACCCTCCTGAACTCCAATGTCCAGGGCCACGTCTTGAACTTCAACGACGAGAGCGATCCCGCACGCGCCACCGAGCGCGAATACTGCGAGAACGCGCCTCCAGGCGGAAGCAACCCCGCGAGACCACCACCTGGTGCCCCGGCAACCGGAGCCCCTCCACCACCCATGGGCCGCGCGACCCCGCCGGACCAACCGTGGATCATCATCTCGCCTCAAGCCCGCGACGCCAATGGGCTACCACTATACTCCACCCGGATGGACAACTTCGTCGCGGCCGACACCGCGATTGCCAACCTCGACGTCCAAGGCGACGGCGCGCTACAGATCCAGTACGCCAAGGCCCTACTCGTCAGGGTTGTCGAGCAACAAGCCACGGGAGTCGACCCGCGGGGGCGGATGTACTCCCGCTCATCAGCAAGCATGGAGGCATCAACCGGCCACCCCACCGTGGCCTACGCATTAATTTTCCCACCACCCCAGCCCCTGGCAAACCAACTGCGGGCCGCCAATCCCGCGCTATCAACCTACGAGCCGCGACCGGAGAATATCACGGTCGCCGCCAACGGGCAGCCCCTGGACGCCGAACAAACATCATCAACAGCCAGGCGTGGCGGTCGCGCCAGCCTAACGACCTGAGACACACCCTCACCAACCGCGGCGACCCGGAACCAAGAGGCTCGCTCAGTCGAGTCGGGCCCTAATGCTTCGGGCCCATGATTCACGGGGAAAAAATACCCCGCCAACTTCAAGGCCCCCAAGGAGATCGAAAAGTACGACCCGACGTACGATCCTGCTATCTGGCTGGACACATACCTCATGGCAATGGGAATCGTAGGCCACACCGACCTGCTTGCCGCTCGCTACCTCCCCCTGATGATGGAGGGTGCGACCCGGCAATGGATCAACACGCTCCCTGCCGACAGCATCGATTCCTGGGAAGAAATGCGGGACACCTTCGTCAGGCACTCTGAGGGCTCCTACACCCGCGCCACCACCATAGAGGACTTGGAGCGATGCATCCAGGGACAATGCGAGTCGACTCACCGCTGGATCCAAAGATGGCAAGAACTGTGGATCAATGCCTCCGGCATCCACCCAGACACGGCGATATATTGCTTCAAGAACGAGTGCCGGTATGAACCCCTGGTCGCTAAGATCAAGAGGGTCTACCGGACGCTCGACAACATCCCCAACCTCCTCGAGATTGGCAAACGCTACGCGGAGGAGGACCCCAACCAAGACTCTGACGAAAAGTTGGGAGGAATACGCCGCACCAGCATCCATGACAGCGGGCGCCTACGCGACATGCACTACAGCCACACCCGCATCACCGACAAGTGCCGCACGGATAGGCGAATCGACATCATCGCCAACGCCAGCTACGGCTAGCGCGACTCCAAGAACTACCGCCGCGATGGAGGAAACAACCACGATAGTGGCAACTACCGCTCCAACAACATAGTGAGGCTGAAATTCGACCCCGCTGCCCTGCTCAATCAGCCCTGCATCTACCATAGCAGGGAGGGAAAACCCGCCAGCAACACCACCGCTGATTGCCACTCTCTCAAAGAGATTGATAAGGCGAGGCGAGCAAGGGAGGACCCCAATAACAACCCACCTTGGGACAACGGGAACGGTGGCGGCTTCGGCACTGCCGTCGGCTCGCTACACACCTTCACCGGACTCAGCACCAAACGCGAGAAGAAGGTGCTCACCCACGCAGTTGCCGTCAACGCGGTGACACAAGTTGACATCCCTCGCTTCCTCAAATGGTCAGAGAAGAGTATCACCTAGAGCCGCCAGGACAACGCGCCAAGGATCGAATACCCATGGCGAGTCGCCCTGGTTGTCAGGCCCAAGGTGGCCGACTACTTGCTGCCCAAGACACTAATGGATGGTGGGAGTTCCATTAACATCCTGTACCTGGACCCGTTGAAGAGGCACCAGCTCCCAGAAACAGCCATTGAGCCAACCCTAACGACCTTCCACGGCATCGTCCCCGGTCGAAAGGCATACCCGATCGGGAAGGTGACGCTGGCAATCAACTTCGGCACTCCGGCAAACTACCACACGGAGAGGATCGTATTCGAGCTGGTGAACTTCCGCAGCCCCTACCACTGCGTCCTGGGTCGCTAGGCATTCGCAAAATTCATGGCGACCCCGCACTACGCCTACAACATGATGAAGCTCCCTCGGCCAAGCAGCATCATCACCGTCCACGGCGACCCCGACATGGCCATGGAATGCGAAGACAAAGTCACCAAGCTCGCCGACGCCGTCATCCCCACGGAAACCGACCACACGGAGGAGCTCACGAAATACGCCGGCAACAATAACAAGGACGACCCCACCATCCTGAAGAAACTAACCGCCACGGACTCCATGTTCGAGGCGACCACGCACACCCGCTCCGTCGAGCTTGTCCTAGGCAACTCTAGCCAGACAGTCTCCATTGGGGCGCACATGAGCCCCGCGTAGGAAAGCGCGCTCATCGGGATCCTCCGTGAGAACCGCGACATCTTCGCATGGAATCCATCTGACATACCAGGTGTCCGAGGGAACTCGCTGAGCACAAACTCTACACCGACCCCAAAGTGTGACCAGTAAAGCAGTCGCTTCGGCCCTTCAATGAAGAGCACCGTCGAGCAATCGCTGGAGAAGTTCAACGCCTGCTAGCCGTAGGCTTCATCCGGCCAATCAAATACTCCAAGTGGCTGGCAAACCCAGTCCTAGTTCTAAAAAATAACAGCACATGGAGAATGTGCATCGACTACACCAACCTCAACATCACCTGCCCGAAGGAGGAGTTCGTCCTACCGCGCATCGATCAGATCATCGACTCAACCACAGGATCGGAATCGTTGTGCTTCCTTGACGCTTACTCTGGTTATAACCATATCAAGATGGCGCTCGAGGACGAGGAGAACACGGCGTTCATTACACCATTCGGCGCCTTCTGCTACACGGCCAAGAAGATCAGCCTCAAGAACGCAGGCGCCACATACCAGAGGTGAATGCAGGAGTGTCTAGCGAGCCAAATTGGCCGCAACATTCACGTTTACTTCGACGACGTGGTGGTAAAATCCACCCGCCAAGACGACCTGCTCTCCGACCAAGCCGAAATCTTCACAAACCTGTGGAGGTACAACATCAAGCTGAACCCCAGAAAATGCACCTTCGGTGTCCCCACCGGACAAATCCTGGGATATGTAGTCGCCAAGCAAGGCATCAAGGCCAACCCCACCAAGATCGACACCATCGCGTGACTCGGGAAACCCGAGTGCCTGCGAGACGTCCAGAATTTGGCAGGGCGAGTCGCGGCCCTCAGTCGCTTCATCCCCCGACTAGGCGAGAAGGCAATGCCCCTCTACCGCATGATGCACAAGAACCCCACGTTCCAATGGGACGCGGAGGCCGACGACGCACTCAAAGCGCTCAAAGAAGTGCTACTCGCGGCCCCACTACTCGCTGCTCCACTCGACAAAGAGCCAATGCTCGTTTATGTCGCAGCCTCTACTCAAGTCGTCAGTGCCATGATGGTCATCAAATGACCGGAAGAGGGAATGGAGCACCCCATACAGCGCCCTGTCTACTACATCAGCGAAGTCCTAACGGACTCACGACAGCGCTACCCACAATACCAAAAACTAGTGTACGCGGTATTCCGAGCACAGCGGCGACTCCCACACTACTTCCAGGAGCACCCAATCACGATGGTCTCCTACGCACCCCTACAAGACATCATACGCAATTGCGAGGCGACCGGGAGAGTCGCCAAGTGGGCCATCGAAATTGGCGTCCAGAACATCAAATACGAACCCCGCAAAGCGATCAAGTCACAAGGCCTGGTTGATTTCCTTGCAGACTAGGAAGAAGCAAAACAGCCAGAGAAGCTCCCGTACCTCCACTACTAGTCGTTCCATTTTGACGGCTGGAAGAACACCGACGGCGCAGGGGCTGGGGTCATACTGACCTCTCCCAAAGAAGACAAGCTCTGCTACATGCTCCACCTCATCTTCAAGCCCTGCACCAACAACATGGCAGAATATGAGGCCCTCCTTCACGCCATGAGAGCCGCTAAGGAGATGAACGTCAACCGCCTACAATTCCATGGCGACTCCGACCTAGTCACCGGCCAAGTCGCCGGGACATGCGACGCCGTCTCCCCAACAATGATCGCGTACCGCCAAGCTGTCGACCAGTTGGGAGGACATTTCGGCGGATACTCCGTCGAGTGGATCGACAAGCGCAAAAACAAGGAGGCGGACGCCCTTACCCGCATCGGATCGACCCGACAAGCGCCACCAGTAGGCGTCTTCCTCGACATCATCCACAAACCGTCGGTCGGCCACCAAAGAGATCGACGTCGGGATCCCACTACAACTAGAACCGGCCTTAGTCGCCATGGTTGTGGAACCTAGCGATTGGACAACACCATACGTCACTTTCTTGGAACACAAACTCCTTCCAAGCAATGAGACGGAAGCACGAATGATCGTGCACCGCTGCAAATCCTTCGTCATCATCAACGGCGAGCCCCACAAACGCACCATGATCGGCGTGTTCCAGCGCTATGTACAGCCAGAAGAAGGCCGCAAGATCCTCTAGGACATTCACGCCGGCGACTGCGGCCATCACGCTGGCGCCAAGTCGCTAGTCGCCAAGGCCATGCGGCACGGTTTCTACTTGCTCACCGCACACGCTGACGCCACCAACATCGTCCAACGATGCGTCGAGTGCCATAAGTATGCCCACCAGACGCACCTCCCTGGCTCGGCACTCAAGACCATCCCCATCACGTGGCCATTCGCCGTATGGGGCATGGAAATGGTAGGCCCGTTCAACAAGGCCCCGTCTGGCTTCACTCACCTCCTGGTCACAGTCGACAAGTTCACCAAATGGGTCGTGGCCAAGCCAATAAAAAAGTGTGACAGCAAGACGGCCACCAAGTTCCTACGCGAGCTCATCTACCGGTACGGCTACCTGCACAGCATCATAACAGACAATGGCACCAACTTCTCCAAGGGAGCCATGGCGGAATTCTGTGAAGAACACGACATACGACTCAACCTCGCATCAGTTGCCCACCCGGAGTCAAATGGCCAAGCAGAACGCGCCAACCAGAGCGTCCTCCACGGGCTCAAGCCGTCACTCTAGGTTCCTGTCGAGCGCACCCTAGGATGCTGGGTCGACGAACTCCCCTCTGTGATATGGGGGATCCGCACCTCCATCAATCGCTCCACCAGGTTCACGCCCTTCTTCATGGTGTATGGCGCCGAGACCGTAATGCCAACTGACCTGCAGCACGACTCACCTCGAGTCGCCAACTACGTCGAGGCAACCAGCGAGGTTGCTCGGCAATACATCATCGATCAACTCGACGAGGAACGCGACCTGGCTCGCTCCCGCACCACCATGTACCAGCAAGGACTCCGCCGCTACCACAGCCACCGAGTGCGAACTCGCACCTTCTAGGAAGGCGACCTGGTCGTACGACTGGCCCCAGAAAAGAAGGGCATGCAGAAACTCTCCCTCCATGGGAGGCACCGTTCGCCATAGGTCGAGTCCTTGGAAATGATGCCTACTACCTCGTCGACATACGGGGTGATGGCCAGTTGGAGGTCGGGAGGCCATGGAATGTAAACCTCCTCAGAAAGTTCTATACTTAGAACCTCACATTGTACTCCGCTGCCATATATAATGAAATTCATCCGGATCGCACAAATCGTGTCCACTCGCCATATTCTTGTGCCACTCACACTCGTACATATTAGCAATAGGCTACTTACGGAAGTCAAACTCTGGTCGAGCGACAGGCACGGCTAAGTAGTGTGGCACAAGGGCACCGGAAATATTCGGGCCTTGGGTCGTCCACGAAAACAACAACCTGGAGCGGCCATTGGAGTCGCCTAGCCCGACTGGCCCACCGGGCCAAGACAACCAGTACACGCTTCTCACAGCGACCTGTCCCTCCCATCCTCGTGCAAAGAGACTAGAACGGTTCAGTACCACGCATGGGGACTCCGCAAAACGGGAACCACCACGCGGCTCGGGAACACACCAAGTAAGAGAGCTTCCTAGGACTCGCGGTCAGCTTCAGCACCTCTGACATATCCACCGTGTCGGTTGCCGATGGGTAGCCACTCGTCATGTCGTCAAGGTCGAAGTCGTCGGGGAATTGGGCGAGACCTAAGCTCAACACTGTGGTGTCCCCGCGCCTGAACGCTGAGCACGTCATCCACTCCACGACGGCAGGCACCTCCTCCAGATAGCGCCACACCTCCATAAGCCCACCAGGAATAACTTTGGTGGGGGACATGTCCTGAAGAGCCGCTTGGACGCACAACGCCGAGGCCGTCGCCGCGTTCACCATGGTAGTCACGCACTGCGACGCATTGTAGGTCTGCACCACCAGATTGCTTTGGGCTACCACAGCTGCAAAGTTAGGGACTCGAAAAACGAGTCAGGGACTCGACAAACGAGTCAGGGACTCGACAAACGAGTCAAGAAAATACGAAGACTCACCAAGGAGTTTGCGGCAGTTCTCCGTGACGTGCTTCTCCAAGGCGGTTTGCTCGTTGTGTAGCCCCACGATGTTGGAATCCGTGGCTTTGCGTTCTTCCTTAGCCGCAGCAATGGCAGCCTTCGCTCGCTCCTCCGAAGAAACTGAGGCCGCTTTCGCCTCCTCCAAGTCGTGGACACGGGAGGCTATTCGTCCATTCGCCGCGTCCAGCTCGGCGACTGGAACATAGCCCTCACGGGCCTTCGAAATCACAGCCGAGAAACCATCTGCAAGAGAAACCATCAGCATGCTGTACACCAGTAGTTCACACCCAACAGAGGAAAAGTAAGACCAATAGATACTCACCAATAGATTCCTAAAGCCTCCGGTTTGCCTCTTGTGCTTCGCACAAGTCACGCTCCAAGCGATCTCTCGCGGCCTGCCGATCGGTCGACTCCCTTTGCAATCCCTGCAAACAAACAACACACATCAACATTTGACAAAACAAAAACCTAGTTCCCAGCCGCTGAAATTCAGCGCCTAGGAACTCGGGGACTAGAGAAGGAGAAAGATACTCAATTCCTAGCCGCCGAAATTCAGCGACTAGGAATTCGGGGACTATAGAGGAGCAAGAAGTTCAGTTCCCAGCCGCTGAAATTCAGCGACTAGGAACTCGGGGACTGGATATACCTGAATAGCAGCGTCGAGCATCCTGTGAAGTTCTCCGGCGTCAGTCGACGAGATCGTGAAGGAAGTGTGCCCGCGACGGGACCCAATGTCCGCATCCATGATCTCTGGACTCTACGGAGACTGGGTGTCCGCCACACCTGGAAACCCCCTCGCCACGAAGCGTGGGAACATCACCGACGCTCTGGCGGGGGCACTAGTTGTCAGGGCCGGCGCTTCCAGCATGGACGCAACCAAGAATGGTTCCGATCGCGCCGCCACCACCTCTTCGGTGACTGACGCAGCATCTCGCTCCGCGGCGCTGTCCTTGGCTACGGCGTCGTCAGCACCCCCCTTCTGCTTCTTTGCGACTTCCGCGGTCGCCACATCTCCGGTGGCCTTTCTCTTCTTGAGGAGGTCACCCTCTCCCTTGGGGGCGGCCGGTGGAATCTTAGCCACCGAAGGACGGCCAATCTTCTTGGCCCCCGACTTGCACGAGTTCCCACAATCAATATAACGACAATACAAAAAGGGCGAGGCGAATCGGGGTGAAGGAGCAGTACTCACTTAGCGACCGGGAGGACGTGAAGCCGTTGCTGATGTGGGCGGTCTTGTCCAACTCGGGATCCAACTTGCGGGTGAGCCCCCTCTCGAAGACTTCTGAAGCCCACGAAACCGCAGGCTTCCTCGATGATGAAGCTGCAGTCGCCGGGATCTCCGGGTCCGACGCGGCCATCCTTGATGGTTGCGGCGACTTGGACGTCATCGCCTCAGCCGCTTCTTGGCTTGGAACCCCCGAGGCCGTCAGCTAAATCGCCGCTAGGGGAACCTCTATCACTACCTCCGTGTCCTCGCCCTCCAACCCCTTTGTCAAGATTGCATCCTTTGGGGCCTTGTGCGAGACCTCGGGGGAACCTTCGTCATCGGAATCATCATCCGACTCGAACACCACCGCCAATTTGGATGGCGACGTGGGCCTCTTCGCTGGCGACTTGGGGTTGCGTGCGGGCTTCGACGGCATAGCAGTACGCCGGGACGTGTGCTCTTGCGCGACCTCGTCGCCTCCGTCATGTTCGTCCAGGCTGTGGCTCGCCTCGAACTCACGTTGTTTCTGCATGCGGGTCTTGCGAGCCACAGGCGCTGGGGGATGAACCTCTTCCTCCTCCGCGTCACTGTCGGAAGAGTCTCCCTCAGAGTCTTCCTCCAATTCTTGGGGAACCTCTTAATCGAGCGGAGGAAGCTAGCCCTCCAACACCTGAAAAAGCTGAGAACCACCACGAGTAAAACACCAAACGCGGAGACTGAGAACTGAGGTACGGACATAACGACTTGGAAGATAACTTACTGTGGGGGCTTCATTCTTCACAGGAGTGTACGGGGCAAGCCCGACCGCCACGCTGGTGAACTCTGCGTCGATGATCTTCTTTAGGGTGGCCTTGTAGTCTCTCGGCCTCCCATGATTCCTTGCTGGTTCAGGATGGGTCATGCTTCCCACTGTATTCATACATCCAGTGCGGCCGAGCCGCCAGTGGAACCAGGCGCCGCCCAAGCCAGCAGCTGTAGAGGTTGATCGGAATCAACCCCTGGTCCTTCAGCTTCTGGATCTGGTCCATGATTTCCGTGATGGCCATCCGCTGGTCTTCGGGAAGCTTCTTCGGCACCAACTGGCGAGGCTCGCTCCTCTCGGCGACGAACTCGGGAAGCGCCACCTCGCCAGATGGAGTGGATTCTTTTACGTAGAACCAGCTCTTCTTCCACTCGCTCGCGGCCTTCTTCGGCAGGAGGAGCTTGACGAAATTGGCCTTCGGCTTCAGCTGGAATGTGACGCCACTTGCGGCTAACATCAAACCACCGAACGCCTCATGCCCAATGCGGCCGTGGAAGAGCTCCAACCACAAAGGGAAGTATGGCCTACAGCCAAGATAGCATTCGCAGAAGGCGACGAAGATCGTCAGCTGCTCGATGCTGTGCGGACCAAGATCCGATGGCTTGATCGCGTAATACACGCAGAAGCGGTGGAAAAAGAGTGAAGTGGGGAATCCCAGGCCCCTCTCGAGATGGCTGGTGAAGCAGATGAATTTTCCGGGTCACGGCTTCGGCTCGGTCTCGGAGGAGGGGGGAACCCACCAGTTCTCCTTGCGGAGGACTCCAGCGTCCTCGGAGGATTTAAGCTCGGCTGTGGTACACTTGGATTTTCCCCATGAGCCTTTGGGAGGCGCCATCGGGTAGGATGTGGAATCGCACGATGCGGAAAATACAAGTCGGAAGGATGTAGGGGTCTTTCGAGTGAATGATGGCCAAACCCAATATTTTCAAATCGCGCCCGTTAAGTCAGCATATTCCGTTACACTAGTTCCTGCTGTGCCCCTCCTTCGCCGGTCACTCTTCTTAGCCACCCTGCACGTGTCGTAGGGGCAAATCCATTACTGTACTTTCCTAACTCTCGACACTAAATCTTGCTGCGACGGCGGCGGTGGCCCCTTTTCTTCCATTCCTCGACCCTAAATCTGTCGGTGGCGGAGGACCATTTTTCTCCCTCCCCCGACACTGAATCCGACGGCGGTGGCCCAACATGTCTTGCAAGGCGAAGGTTGAAGCTACGTCGCCGACTAAAAATGGTCTGACGGGGCCTAGGTCTGGGGCTCAACGTGTAGCAGCGGCGAGGTCTTCAGCCCCGGTTAGCGAGGAGGCCAGCAAGGATTCTGCTCCCAAGGTACCTACGAGCAGCGGATTGTTCGTCTTCGGTGGGCAGATGCAGCACTCAGATCTCGAAGAAAAAAACCCGGGAGAAGAGCGAGAGGTGAATTTTTCTTATCTGTGCCTTATCTTGCAAGTAGATTAGTTACGGCATAATAGAATCGAATGAACTGAAATGTTCCCCTTTTTAATCAAATTAGGCACAGTTTTGATACAAGTGACCTATATGAGTTCACAATTCATGTTCAGCAGTACACTGAAGCTTGATTTTGGTTGCGATAGGGTTGTGTTCGGGCAAGATGTGCATCTGCTTGTGAATTGCAAAGAGGTTGTGTCTGTTTCGCAGCTGGTAGATATGCTTGCCGCTAGAATTCCCTGGGGTTCTAGACAGAGGACAAAATTGGTGTGGCGCAACATGAATGATACCTATCAGCAAATTGAGCACTCCCATGAGCTTCAGATGGTTTGGGAGTGTTGTGCAGCTGATCGTAAGGTGAAAGTTGAAGTGATGATTGATGATATGTATGCAGATGCTGGAGATCTTGCTGCCAGAGCTTCTGCTCCTAGAGAATACGGACCAATAGATGCTGATCTAGATAAGTTCAGTATACGCATAGAGGTGGATTCATACATGGCAAAACTTGATGAGGTAGTTAATAAGCCAGTTTCATCATGTACTGTGGAGATCACTGTCGATTCCAAAAACATAACTCTTGATGAAATGAGAGAGATGATCGGTAAGGAAATCAGTATTGGCCCTAAGAAGATGGCAAAAATCCGGTGGTGGCATCATAAGAAGCAGCAATTCATAGATGTTTTGGATACTGAAGATCTTATGCAGATTATGCGGCGAAAGAAGCGAACCAAGAAGGTGTTCTTCCTTGGTACCATTTCTGATGTTGAACATGTTATAGTGGATGTAGATGACCATGTAGTGGCTAAACAGAATGAGGTGGTCGATGTTTATGAGATCTGATGAGAGCTGCTACCCTGGGGTTGTCATATGGACCACGGGGTTCCCCTGCCTGTATTTGTAATATTGACTGCTATTGCATTTAGAGCGTGCTTCTGTGATTATGTTTGTTGAGAGATTGTGATATAATGTTATGTGAGCAGTTGAGATTTTCAGACATGTCAGTCACTGAAACCATCGTTGTTGTAATAAGACATAAGTACATTGTACTTGACATGGTTATGTTTCTGAAGATGACGTACCGTACTTGTTTCAGTTATTATGTTTGTTGGGACATTGAAATGTAATGTTTTGTGAAACCATGACTGTACTAGTGATGCATAAATACATTGTAGTTGACATGATTATGTTTCTTGAGATGATGTACTGTACTTGTTTCTGTTATTTTGTTTGCTGAGAGACTGTAATGGTATGGTTTGCGAAACCATGATAGGACAAGTGATGTGTAAGTTCCTTGTAGTCGACATGATTTTGTTTCTTGACTTGATGTAATATACTTGTTTCTGTGATTAAGTTTTTTGAGAGATTGTAATGTGATGTTTTGTGAAACCATGTTGTGGTTATGTTTGTTGGGAGATTATAATGTAATGTTTTGTGAAACCATGACTGAAGAAGTGATGCATAAGTACCTTGTAGTTGACATGATTTTGTTTCTTTGGATGATGTAATATACTGGTATGTTTTTGTTAGGCAATGAAATTGGGATGGAGGGAGTGCAGGTTTAATATTTGAAATGAGAATGTGTGAAGAGAATCCATATCAGGCAGGAGACAATAATCTAGGGAAAGGGCATGGTATCCATTAAACTATTGTAACATGCCAATTGAGTCATCATTGCAGCGGTAGAAGGGCTCTCTCTCTCTCTCTCTCTCTCTCTCTCTCTCTCTCTCTCACCGACACCGTCGCCGTCGTCGTCGCCGTCGCATTCGCATTCACCATGCTGTCCTTAAACGGCGAGGACGACCAGTCGAGCAGCGACAGCCTTCTCTCCGACATCGAGTATTCCTTCCATGATGTGGGTTCCTCTGTTTTCTCGGGCTAGGGTTAGGCAATCGTAAATCACTCGATCTGAGCTCCATATGTGCATGCAATCGTGTTTGATTTCAGCTTTGCGTTTACCTATAGGTACCAAGGACGATCTACGACTCCGAATGGGAGGCCCTAGATCTCGATGGAGAAGTGCCATGTGACCATGGGCTAAAACTGAGGAGATATGTTGCATTCGAAGGCAGTAACACTAGGAGAAGGTTTTTGGGCTGTACAAATCAGGTTTGTTTACATTATGTGCAACTATGATATGAAGTAAAATGTATCGTGCATGTTCATAACACTATAGTGTGTGTCTTTTTAGGTTGGCCCAGTGTGTAAAGCAGTAAAGTGGGTGGATCTTGAGTTGCCAGATGCACTTCAGAAATGTTTGACACAGTTATTGGAGATGTATGAGTTGGAAAGGTCTTGAGTTACACACTGATGTAAGTGATGCAGCTGAAAAAATTATAAGTTGTCGGTACGAAATAAGGAGCTGGAACAAGAAATAGAGAATTTGCAGTCAAAGCTAACTGACGGAATCGATGGGAGCTTGGTTGTTGAAACTGCAGAGAAGCTTCAGGATAGTCACAGGTTACTGATTCATAATGCATAAAAGGAGAGGGATCAGCTCAGGGAAGACAAGAAGAAGCTGGAGTGCTGCATTGTGGATCTGTTGAAGGAACTGAAGAAGGCGCGCGAGGGTGAACAAGGACAGACTATAGAGGATAAAGGAAATTTTAGATGAATAATTTATGTTGTACCAATGCCTGAAACTAGTTCATTGTAAGACTTGTAGTTGCGCTTTCCGAACTAAGCCAAACTAAATCCTCGAGCAAACTAATTTCAGACGAACACACATATCGTGCATAGAGTTAAGTTCACGCTTACAAAATAACCACTACAGAGGATAAACCAGGCAGTTCAGTACTAAATAGACATATGTTGTTTTCAAGCGAGCCTGGCCCGGAGCTGCCTATTTTCCTCCCTAAGATTGGCTAGCTCCTTCAGTACTATGTCGCGCTTCAGCTGTAGGTTCCAGCGCTCCATCACAGATTAGAGAATTTTGTCCGTAGCCATACAATTTTCCTTCAAGATCCCTTTCATGATCTCCGTCTGCTTCCTAGCCGAGGTGCGACCTTCACTATGTAGCTTCGCCTAGTCGGCGTTTAACTCCTTCATTTTGCATGTGTGTTCTTTTCACATACCACCAACGGATCCACCAGTGTCATTGAAATGTGTGTTCTCTACAGAGACCACACATGGATCCACCAGTGTCATTGCATGTGTGTTATTTTTAGTAACAACAACTAGAGTCATTTTGCATCTGTGTTCTTTTCACATACCACCTATGGATCATCCGGTGTCATTGCATGTGTGCTCTTTTTAGAAACAACAACCAGAGTCATTTTGCATGTGTGTTCTTCTCACATACAACCTATGGATCCACCTGTGTCATTGCATGTGTGTTCTTTTCACTAACAAAAACCAGAGTCATTGCATGTGTGTTCTTTTCACATACCACCTATGGATCCACCAGTGTCATTGAAATGTGTGTTCTCTACAGAGACCACACATGGATCCACCAGTGTCGTTGCATGTGTGTTCTCTTTAGTAACAACAACCATAGTCATTTTGCATGTGTGCTCTTTTCACAATCCACACATGGATCCACCAGTTCCATTGCATGTGTGTTCTTTTTAGTCACAACAACCAAAGTCATTTTGCATGTGTTTTCTTCTCACATACCACCTATGAATCCACCAGTGTCATTGCATGTGTGCTCTTTTCACAATCGACATATGGATCCACCAGTGTCATTGCATGTGTGTTCTTTTTAGTAACATAGAACCAGAGTTATTTTGCATGTGTGTTCTTCTCACAATCCACCTATGGATCCACCAGTGTCATTGCATGTGTGTTCTTTTCACTAATAACAACCAGAGTCATTGCATGTGTGTTCTTTTCACTAACAACAACCAGAGTCATCGAAATGTGTGTTCTCTACAGAGACCACACATGGATCCACTAGTGTCATTGCATGTGTGTTCTTTTCAGTAACAACAACTAGAGTCATTTTGCATGTATGTTGCTTTCACAACCCACCTATGGATCCACCAGTGTCATTGCATGTGTGTTCATTTCATAATCCACCTATGGATCCACCAGTGTCATTGCATGTGTGTTCTCTTTAGTAACAACAACCAGAGTCATTGAAATGTGTGTTCTTCTCATATACCACCTATGGATCCACCAGTGTGATTGCATCTGTGTTCTTTTCACTAACAACAACCAGAGTCATTGCATGTGTGTTCTATTCACATACCACCTATGGATCCAACAGTGTCATTGAAATGTGTGTTCTCTACAGAGACCACACATGGATACACCAGTTTCATTGCATGTGTGTTCTTTTTTGTAATAACAACCATAGTGATTTTGCATGTGTGTTCTCTTCACAACCCACCCATGGATCCACCAGTGTCATTGCATGTGTGTTCTTTTCAGTAACAACAACCAGAGTCATTTTGCATGTGTGTTCTTCTCACATACCACCTATGGATTCACCAGTATCATTGCATGTGTGCTCTTTTCACAATCCACATATGGATCCAACAGTGTCATTGCATGTGTGTTCTTTTTAGTAACAACAACTAGAGTCATTTTGCATGTGTGTTCTTCTCACAATCCACCTATGGATCCACCAGTGTCATTGCATGTGTGTTTTTTCACTAACAACAACCAGAGTCATTGCATGTGTGTTCTTTTCACATACCACCTATGGATCCTCCAGTGTCATTGAAATGTGTGTTCTCTACAGAGACCACACATGGATCCACTACTGTCATTGCATGTCTATTCTTTTTAGTAACAACAACCAGAGTCATTTTGCATGTGTGTTCTTTTCACATACCACCTATGGATCAACCAGTGTCATTACATATGTGCTATTTTTAGTAACAACAACCAGAGTTATTTTGCATGTGTGTTCTTCTCACATACCACCTATGGATCCACCAGTGTCATTGCATGTGTGTTCATTTCATTAACAACAACCAGGGTTATTGCCTGTGTGTTCTTTTAACATACCACCTATCGATCCACCCGTGTCATTGAAATGTATGTTCTCTACAGATACCATACATGGATCCACTAGTGTCATTGCATGTGTGTTCTTTTTAGTAACAACAACCAGAGTCATTTTGCATGTGTGTTCTTTTCACATACCACCTATGGATCCACCAGTGCCATTGCATGTGTGCTCTTTTTTGTAACAATAACTAGAGTAATTTTGCATGTGTGTTCCTCTCACATACCACCTATGGATCCACCAGTGTCATTGCATGTGTGTTCTTTTCACATACCACCTATGGATCCACCAGTGTCATTGAAATGTGTGTTCTCTACAGAGACCACACATGGATCCACCAGTGTCATTTCATGTGTGTTCTTTTTAGTAACAACCAGAGTCATTTTGCATGTGTGCTCTTTTCACAATCCACATATGGATCGACCAGTGTCATTGCATGTGTGTTCTTTTTAGTAACAACATCTAGAGTCATTTTGCATGTGTGTTCTTCTCACATACCACCTATGGATCCACCAGTGTCATTGCATGTGTGCTCTTTTCACAATCAACATATGCATCCACCACTGTCATTGCATGTGTGTTCTTTTTAGTAACATGAACCAGAGTCATTTGGCATGTGTGTTCTTCTCACAATCCACCTATGGATCCACCAGTGTCATTGCATGTGTGTTCTTTTCACTAACAACAACCTGAGTCATTGCATGTGTGTGCTTTTCACATACCACCCATGGATCCACCAGTGTCATTGAAATGGGTGTTCTCTACACAGACCATACATGGATCCACTAGTGTCATTGCATGTTCTCTCTTTTTAGTAACAACAACCAGAGTCATTTTGCATGTGTGTTGTTTTCACATAGCACCTATGGATCCACCAGTGTCATTGCATGTGTATTCATTTCATAATCCACCTATGAATCCACCACTGTCATTGCATGTGTGTTCTTTTTAGTAATAACAACCAGAGTCATTGAAATGTGTGTTCTTCTCACATACCACCTATGGATCCACAAGTGTCATTGCATGTGTGTTCTTTTCACTAACAAAAACCAGAGTCATTGCATGTGTGTTCTTTTCACATAACACCAATGGATCCACCAGTGTCATTGAAATGTGTGTTCTTTAGAGGGACCACACATGGATCCACCAGTGTCATTGCATGTGTGTTCTTTTCACTAACAAAAACCAGAGTCATTGCATGTGTGTTCTTTTCACATACCACCTATGAATCCACTAGTGTCATTGAAATGTGTGTTCTCTACAGACAGCACACATGGATCCACCAGTGTCATTGCATGTGTGTTCTTTTCACATACCACCTATGGATCCACCAGTGTCATTGAAATGTGTGTTCTCTACAGACACCACACATGGATCCACCAGTGTCATTGCATGTGTGTTCTTTTTAGTAACAACAACCAGAGTCATTTTGTATGTGTGTTCTTTTCACACAACACCTATGGATCCACCAGTGTCATTGCATGTGTGTTCTTTTCACAATCCACATATGGATCCACCGGTGTCATTGCATATGTGTTCTTTTTAGTAACAACAACCAGAGTCATTGAAATGTGTGTTCTTCTCACATACCACCTATGGATCCACCAGTGTCATTGCATGTGTGTTCTTTTCACTAAAAAAAACCAGAGTCATTGCATGTGTGTTCTTTTCACATACCACCTAAGGATCCACTAGTGTCATTGAAATCTGTGTTCTCTACAGAGACCACACATGGATCCACCAGTGTCATTGCATGTGTGTTCTTTTTAGTAACAACAACCAGAGTCATTGAAATGTGTGTTCTTCTCACATACCACCTATGGATCCACCAGTGTCATTGCATGAGTGTTCTTTTCACTAACAACAACCAGAGTCATTGCATGTGTGTTCTTCTCGCATACCACCTATGGATCCACCCGTGTCATTGCATGTGTGTTCTTTTTAGTAACAGCAACCAGAGTCATTTTGCATGTGTGTTCCTCTCACATACCACCTATGGATCCACCGGTGTCATTGCATGTGTGTTCTTTTCACTAATAACAACCAGAGTCATTGCATGTGTGTTCTTTTCACATACCATCTATGGATCCACCAGTATCATTGAAATGTGTGTTCTCTACAGAGACTACACATGGATCCACCAGTGTCATTGCATGTGTGTTCTTTTTAGTAACAACAACCAGAGTCATTTTGCATGTGTGCTCTTTTCACAATCCACATATGGATCCCCCAGTGTCATTGCATGTGTGTTCTTTTTACTAACAACATCCAGAGTCATTTTGCATGTGTGTTCTTCTCACATACCACCTATGGATCCACCAGGGTCATTGCATGTGTGCTCTTTTCACAATCCACATATGGATCCACCACTGTCAATGCATGTGTGTTCTTTTTAGTAACATCAACCAGAGTCATTTTGCATGTGTGTTCTTCTCACAATCCACCTATGGATCCACTAGTGTCATTGCATGTGTGTTCTTTTCACTAACAACAACCAGAGTCATTGCATGTGTGTTCTTTTCACATACCACCCATGGATCCACCAGTGTCATTGAAATGGGTGTTCTCTACAGAGACCACACATGGATCCACCAGTGTAATTGCATGTGTGCTCTTTTCACAATCCACATATGGATCAACTAGTGTCATTGCATGTGTGTTCTTTTTAGTAACAACAACCAGAGTCATTTTGCTTGTGTGTTCTTTTCACATACCACTTATGGATCCACCAGTGTCATTGCATGTGTGCTCTTCTCACAATCCACATATGGATCCACCAGTGTCATTGCATGTGTGTTCTTTTTAGTAACATCAACCAGAGTCATTGAAATGTGTGTTCTTCTCACATACGACCTATGGATCCACCAGTGTCATTGCATGTGTGTTCTTTTCACTAACAACAACCAGAGTCATTGCATGTGTGTTCTTTTCACATACCACCTATGGATCCACCAGTGTCATTGAAATGTGTGTTCTCTAGAGAGACCACACATGGATCCACCAGTGTCATTGCATGTGTGTTCTTTTTAGTAACAACAACCCGAGTCAGTTTGTATGTGTGTTCTTTTCACATACCACCTATGGATCCACTAGTGTCATTGCATGTGTGTTCTTTTCACAATCAACATATGGATCCACCGGTGTCATTGCATGTGTGTTCTTTTTAGTAACAACAACCAGAGTCATTGAAATGTGTGTTCTTCTCACATAGCACCTATGGATCCACCAGTGTCATAGCATGTGTGTTCTTTTCACTAACAACAACCAGAGTCATTGCATGTGTGTTCTTTTCACATACCACCTATGGATCCACCAGTGTCATTGAAATGTGTGTTCTCTACAAAGACCACACATGGATCCACCAGTGTCATTGCATGAGTGTTCTTTTCACAATCCACATATGGATCCACCAGTGTCATTGCATGTGTGTTCTTTTTAGTAACAACAACCAGAGTCATTTTGCATGTGTGTTCCTCTCACAATCCACCTATGGATCCACCAATGTCATTGCATGTGTGTTCTTTTCACTAACAACAACCAGAGTCATTGCATGTGTGTTCTTTTCATATACCACCTATGGATCCACCAGTGTCATTGAAATGTGTGTTTTCTGCAGAGACCACACGTGGATCCACTAGTGTCATTGCATTTCTGTTCTTTTTAGTAACAACAACCAGAGTCATTTTGCATATGTGTTCTTTTCACATACCTGCTATGGATCCACCAGTGTCATTACATGTGTGCTCTTGTTAGTAACTCAACCAGAGTCATTTTGCATGTGTGTTCTTCTCACATACCACCTATAGATCCACCAGTGTCATTGCATGTCTGTTCATTTCATTAACAACAACCAGGGTCATTGCATGTGTGTTCTTTTCACATACCACCTATGGATCCACCAGTGTCATTAAAATGTATGTTCTCTACAGAGACCACACATGGATCCACTAGTGTCATTGCATGTGTGTTATTTTTAGTAACAACAACCAGAGTCATTTTGCATGTGTGTTCTTTTCACATAGCACCTATGGATCCACTAGTGTCATTGCATGTGTGCTCTTTTTAGTAACAACAACCAGAGTCATTTTGCATGTGTGTTCCTCTCACATACCACCTATGGATCCACCGGTGTCATTGCATGTGTGTTCTTTTCACTAACAACAACCAGAGTCATTGCATGTGTGTTCTTTTCACATACCATCTATGGATCCACCAGTATCATTGAAGTGTGTGTTCTCTATAGAGACCACACATGGATCCACCAGGGTCATTGCATGTGTGTTCTTTTAGTAACAACAACCAGAGTCATTTTGCATGTGTGTTGTTTTCACATAGCACCTATGGATCCACCAGTGTCATTGCATGTGTGTTCATTTCATAATCCACCTATGAATCTACCAGTGTCATTGCATGTGTGTTCTTTTTAGTAACAACAACCAGAGTCATTGAAATGTGTGTTCTTCTCACATACCACCTATGGATCCACCAGTGTCATTGCATGTGTGTTCTTTTCACTAACAAAAACCAGAGTCATTGCATGTGTGTTCTTTTCACATACCACCTATGAATCCACTAGTGTCATTGAAATGTGTGTTCTCTACAGACAGCACACATGGATCCACCAGTGTCATTGCATGTGTGTTCTTTTCACATACCACCTATGGATCCACCAGTGTCATTGAAATGTGTGTTCTCTACAGACACCACACATGGATCCACCAGTGTCATTGCATGTGTGTTCTTTTTAGTAACAACAACCAGAGTCATTTTGTATGTGTGTTCTTTTCACATACCACCTATGGATCCACCAGTGTCATTGCATGTGTGTTTTTTTCACAATCCACATATGGATCCACCAGTGTCATTGCATGTGTGTTCTTTTTAGTAACATCAACCAGAGTCATTTTGCATGTGTGTTCTTCTCACAATCCACCTATGGATCCACCAGTGTCATTGCATGTGTGTTCTTTTCACTAACAACAACCAGAGTCATTGCATGTGTGTTGTTTTCACATACCACCCATGGATCCAACAGTGTCATTGAAATGGGAGTTCTCTACAGAGACCACACATGGATCCACCAGTGTAATTGCATGTGTGTTCTGTTTAGTAACAACAACCAGAGTCATTTTGCATGTGTGTTGTTTGCACATAGCACCTATGGATCCACCAGTGTCATTGCATGTGTGTTCTTTTTAGTAACAACAACCAGAGTCATTTTGCATGTGTGTTCTTCTCACATACCACCTATAGATCCACAAGTGTCAGTGCATGTGTGCTCTTTTCACAATCCACATATGGATCCACCAGTGTCATTGCATGTGTGTTCTTTTTAGTAACATCAACCAGAGTCATTGAAATGTGTGTTCTTCTCACATACGACCTATGGATCCAACAGTGTCATTGCATGTGTGTTCTTTTCACTAACAACAACCAGAGTCATTGCATGTGTGTTCTTTTCACATACCACCTATGGATCCACCAGTGTCATTGAAATGTGTGTTCTCTAAAGAGACCACGCATGGATCCACCAGTGTCATCGCATGTGTGCTCTTTTCACAATCCACATATGGATCCACTAGTGTCATTGCATGTGTGTTCTTTTTAGTAACAACAACCAGAGTCATTTTGCATGTGTGTTCTTTTCACATACCACCTATGGATCCACCAGTGTCATTGCATGTGTGCTCTTTTCACAATCCACATATGGATCCACCAGTGTCATTGCATGTGTGTTCTTTTTAGTAACATCAACCAGAGTCATTGAAATGTGTGTTCTTCTCACATACGACCTATGGATCCACCAGTGTCATTGCATGTGTGTTCTTTTCACTAACAACAACCAGAGTCATTGCATGTGTGTTATTTTCACATACCACCTATGGATCCACCAGTGTCATTGAAATGTGTGTTCTCTAGAGAGACCACACATGGATCCACCAGTGTCATTGCATGTGTGTTCTTTTTAGTAACAACAACCCGAGTCAGTTTGTATGTGTGTTCTTTTCACATACCACCTATGGATCCACCAGTGTCATTGCATGTGTGTTCTTTTCACAATCAACATATGGATCCACCGGTGTCATTGCATGTGTGTTCTTTTTAGTAACAACAACCAGAGTCATTGAAATGTGTGTGCTTCTCACATAGCACCTATGGATCCACTAGTGTCATAGCATGTGTGTTCTTTTCACTAACAACAACCAGAGTCATTGCATGTGTGTTCTTTTCACATACCACCTATGGATCCACCAGTGTCATTGAGATGTGTGTTCTCTACAAAGACCACACATGGATCCACCAGTGTCATTGCATTAGTGTTCTTTTCACAATCCACATATGGATCCACCAGTGTCATTGCATGTGTGTTCTTTTTAGTAACAACAACCAGAGTCATTTTGCATGTGTGTTCCTCTCACAATCCACCTATGGATCCACCAGTGTCATTGCATGTGTATTCTTTTCACTAACAACAACCAGAGTCATTGCATGTGTGTTCTTTTCATATACCACCTATGGATCCACCAGTGTCATTGAAATGTGTGTTTTCTGCAGAGACCACACGTGGATCCACTAGTGTCATTCAATTTCTGTTCTTTTTAGTAACAACAACCAGAGTCATTTTGCATATGTGTTCTTTTCACATACCTGCTATGGATCCACCAGTGTCATTACATGTGTGCTCTTTTTAGTAACTCAACCAGAGTCATTTTGCATGTGTGTTCTTCTCACATACCACCTATAGATCCACCAGTGTCATTGCATGTCTGTTCATTTCATTAACAACAACCAGGGTCATTGCATGTGTGTTCTTTTCACATACCACCTATGGATCCACCAGTGTCATTAAAATGTATGTTCTCTACAGAGACCACACATGGAGCCACTAGTGTCATTGCATGTGTGTTATTTTTAGTAACAACAACCAGAGTCATTTTGCATGTGTGTTCTTTTCACATAGCACCTATGGATCCACTAGTGTCATTGCATGTGTGCTCTTTTTAGTAATAACAGCCAGAGTTATTTTGCATGTGTGTTCCTCTCACATACCACCTATGGATCCACCGGTGTCATTGCATGTGTGTTCTTTTCACTAACAACAACCAGAGTCATTGCATGTGTGTTCTTTTCACATACCATCTATGGATCCACCAGTATCATTGAAGTGTGTGTTCTCTACAGAGACCACACATGGATCCACCAGGGTCATTGCATGTGGGTTCTTATTAGTAACAACAACCAGAGTCATTTTGCATTTGTGCTCTTTTTCCAATCCACATATGGATCCACCAGTGTCATTGCATGTGTGTTCTTTTTAGTAACAACATCCAGAGTCATTTTGCATGTGTGTTCTTCTCACATACCACCTATGGATCCACCAGGGTCATTGCATGTGTGCTCTTTTCACATTCCACACATGGATCCACCACTGTCATTGCATGTGTGTTATTTTTTGTAACATCTACCAGAGTCATTTTGCATGTGTGTTCTTCTCACAATCCACCTATGGATCCACCAGTGTCATTTCATGTGTGTTCTTTTCACTAACAACAACTAGAGTCATTGCTTGTGTGTTCTTTTCACATACCACCCATGGATCCACCAGTGTCATTGAAATGGGTGTTCTCTACAGAGAC
>OU342740.1:61678815-61690376 GCA_910589775.1 Avena eriantha
TTTTTGGGTTCTATGGTGATTTACAATGGTTGTACGACCAAATATATGTTTCGAGAGAGACGACCAAAATTCGTCGTTTTTGCGCTTTATGGCCGTTTTCAAGATCTATTCCCCATAGTTTTAGGGGTTTAGGGAGATTGTCAACGATCGTAAGACCTGATACATATTTGAGAGTTATGACCAAAAACTCATTTTTTTCGGCGTTTTATGAACGTGTTCATGAGCTATTTCCCATTTTCTTTTCAGGTTCTAGGGCGATTACAACGGCCGTAGCACCCATATATGTCCAGGAGAGATGACACAAAACTCATTGTTTTCATGCTTTATAACATTTTCAAGATCTATTGCCCATAGTTTCAGGGCTCTAGGGCGATTATCAATGATCCTAAGACCTGAACATATTTGAAAGTTATGACCAAAAAACTCATAGTTTTCACATTTTCTAAACGTTTTCATGAGCTATTTCCCACAGTTTTTAGGTTTCTAGGGCGACTTACAACGCCATAAGATCCGATATATTTTCGAGAGAGATGACCAAACTCGTTGTCTCCGTGCTTATAACCGCTTCCAAGAGATTTACAACGGCCGTAAAGATCCGATATATGTTCGAGAGAGATGACCAAGAACTCGTCATTTTCAATCTTTATGGCCGTTTTCAGATCTATTGCCCATACTCTTAGTTTATAGGGAGATTGTCAATGAAGTAAGACCTGATACATGTTTGACCATTATGACCAAAACTCACCATTTTCGTGTTTTATGACCATTTGATAACTATTTTCCATAGTTTTTTGGATTCTTGGGTGATTTACAATGGCCGTAAGACCAAATCTATGTTCGAGACAGACGACCAAAACTCGTTGTTTTTTTGATTTTATGGCCTTTTTCAAGATCTATTCCCCATAGTTTTAGGGATTTGGGCGATTGTCAATGATCGTAAGACCTGATACATATTTGAGTGTTATGACCAAAAACTCACTGTTCGCATTTGATGAACGTGTTCATGAGCTATTTCCCATAGTTTTTTTCAGGTTCTAGGGCGATTTACACGACCGTAACACCCGATATATGTCTGGGAGAGATGCCAAAAACTCATTGTTTTCATGTTTTATAACTGTTTTCAAGATCTATTGCCCATAGTTTCGGGTTCTAGGGAGATTATCAATATCGTAAGACATGATACATGTTTGACATTATGACCAAAAACTCATCGTTTTCATGATTTATGACCATTGTCATGAGCTATTTCCCATAGTTTTTAGGTTCCGGGGTGATTTACAATGGTCGTAAGACCCGATATATTCAGAGAGATGACCAAAACTCGTCCTTTTCGCGCTTTATGGCCGTTCTCTGATCTATTGCCCATAGTTTTGGGTTCTAGGACGATTATAAACTATCGTAAGACCTGATACATATTTGAAAGTCATGACCCAAAACTCGTAGTTTTCGCGTTTTATGAACGTTTTCATGAGCTATTTCCCACACTTTTAGGTTCTAGGGCGATTTACAACGGCCATAAGACCAGATATATTTTCGAGAGAGATGACCAAAAAACTCGTTGTTTTCGTGCTTTATAACCGTTTCCAAGCGATTATATGTTCATGAGTTATGACCGTTTTCGCGCTTTCTGGCCGTTCTCAAGATCTATTGCCCATAGTTTTAGGGTTCTAGGGCGATTGTCAACTATCATAAGACCTTATACATATTTGAATGTTATGACAAAAACTCATAGTTTTTGCGTTTCTGAATATTTTTCATGAGCTATTTCTCAGAGTTTTAAACGTTCTAGCGCGATTTACAACGGCCATAAGACCTGATATATTTTCGAGAGAGATGACCAAAAACTCGTTGTTTTCATGCTTGATAACAGTTTCCAGCGATTTACAACGGTCGTAAGACCCTATATATGTTCGAGAGAGATGACCAAGACTCGTCGTTTTCGAGCTTTATGGCCGTTTTCAAAGACCTATTGCCCATACTCTTAGGGTTCTAGGGAGTTTGTCAATGAAGTAAGACCTAATACACGTTTGAGCGTATGACCAAAAACTCACCGTTTCATGTTTTATGCCCATTTTGATAAGGTATTTTCCATAGTTTTTGGGTTCTATGGTGATTTACAATGTCGTACGACCAATATATGTTTTCGAGAGACGACACAAATTCGTCGTTTTTGCGCTTATGGCTTTTTCAAGATCTATTCCCCATAGTTTTAGGGTTTAGGGCGATTGTCAACGATCGTAAGACCTGATACATATTTAAGAGTTATGATCAAAAACTCACTGTTTTCGCGTTTTATGAACGTGTTCATGAGCTATTTCCCATTTTCTTCAGGTTCTAGGGCGATTTACAACGGCCGTAGCACCCGATATATGGCGAGAGAGATGACACAAAAATCATTGTTTTCGTGCTTTATAACTGTTTTCAACATCTATTGCCCATAGTTTTAGGGTTCTAGAGCGATTATCAATGATGTAAGACCTGATACATGTTTGATGATGTTATGACCAAAAACTCATCGTTTTCGTGTTTTATGACCATTTTCATGAGCTATTTCCCCAAGTTTTGAGGTTTCCGGGGTAATTTACAATGGTCGTAAGACCCGGTATATGTTCGAGAGAGATGACCAAACTCGTCCTTTTTGGGCTCTATGGTCGTTTTCAAGATCTTTTGCCCATAGTTTTGGGGTTTTAGAGGGCGATTATCAACTATCGTAACACCTTATTCATATTTGAATGTTATGACCAAAAACTCATAGTTTTCCGCGTTTTCTGAATGTTTTTGATGAGCTATTTCCACAGAGTTTTAAGGTTCTAGCCGATTTACAATGGCATAAGACCCGATATATTTTCGAGAGAGATGACCAAAACTCGTTGTTTTCGTGCCTGATAACAGTTTCCAAGCGATTTACAATGGCCGTAAGACCCTATATTTTTCGAGAGAGATGACCAAGAACTCGTCATTTTCGAGCTTTATGGCTATTTTCAAGACCTATTGCCCATAATCTTAGGGTTCTATGGAGATTGTCAATGAAGTAAGACCTAATACCGTTCGAGCGTATTGACCAAAAAATCACCTTTTCATGTTTTATGCCCATTTTGATAAGGTATTTTCCATAGTTTTTGGGTTCTATGGTGATTTACAATGGTTGTACGACCAAATATATGTTCGAGAGAGACGACCAAAAATTCGTCGTTTTTTTGCGCTTAATGGCCGTTTTCAAGATCTATTCCCCATAGTTTTAGGGGTTTAGGGAGATTGTCAACGATCGTAAGACCTGATACATATTTGAGAGTTATGACCAAAACATTGTTTTCGCGTTTTATGACGTGTTCATGAGCTATTTCCCATTTTCTTCAGGTTCTAGGGCGATTTACAACGGCCGTACACCCGATATATGTCCAGGAGAGATGACACAAAACTCATTGTCTTCATGCTTTCTAACTATTTTCAAGATCTATTGCCCATAGTTTCAGGGCTCCTAGGGCGATTATCAATGATCGTAAGACCTGATACATATTTGAAGTTATGACCAAAAACTCATAGTTTTCATTTCCACATTTCTAAACGTTTTCATGAGCTATTTCCCACAGTTTTAAGGTTCTAGGGCGACTTACAACGGCCATAATCCGATATATTTTCGAGAGAGATGACCAAAAACTCGTTGTCTCCGTGCTTTATAACCGCTTCCAAGAGATTTACAACGGCCGTAAGATCCGATATATGTTCGAGAGAGATGACCAAGAACTCGTCATTTTCAATCTTTATGGCCGTTTTCAAGATCTATTGCCCATACTCTTAGGTTTATAGGGAGATTGTCAATGAAGTAAACCTGATACATGTTTGACCATTATGACCAAAAACTCACCATTTTGTGTTTTATGACCATTTTGATAAGCTATTTCCATAGTTTTTGGATTCTTGGGTGATTTACAATGGCCGTAAGACCAAATCTATGTTCGAGACAGACGACCAAAACTAGTTGTTTTTGCGATTTATGGCCGTTTCCAAGATCTATTCCCCATAGTTTTAGGGGATTTGGGCGATTGTCAATGATCGTAAGACCTGATACATATTTGGAGTGTTATGACCAAAAACACACTGTTCTCGCATTTGATGAACGTGTTCATGAGCTATTTCCCATAGTTTTCAGGTTCTAGGGCGATTTACAACGACCGTAACACCCGATATATGTCTGGGAGAGATGACAAAAAACTCATTGTTTTCATGTTTTATACTGTTTTCAAGATCTATTACCCATAGTTTCGGGGTTCTAGGAGATTATCAATAATCGTAAGACATGATACATGTTTGACAGTTATGACCAAAACTCATCGTTTTCATGATTTATGACCATGTCATGAGCTATTTCCCATTTTCTTCAGGTTCTAGGGCGATTTACAACGGTCGTAAGACCCGATATATGTTCGAGAGAGATGACCAAAACTCGTCCTTTTCCGCGCTTTATGGCCGTTCTCATGATCTATTGCCCATAGTTTTGGGGTTCTAGGACGATTATAAACTATCGTAAGACCTGATACATATTTGAAAGTCATGACCCAAAACTCGTAGTTTTCGCGTTTTATGAACGTTTTCATGAGCTATTTCCCACACTTTTAAGGTTCTAGGGCGATTTACAACGGCCATAAGACCAGATATATTTTCGAGAGAGATGACCAAAACTCGTTGTTTTCGTGCTTTATAACCGTTTCCAAGCGATTATATGTTCATGAGTTATGACCGTTTTCGCGCTTTCTGGCCGTTCTCAGATCTATTGCCCATAGTTTTAGGGTTCTAGGGCGATTGTCAACTATCATAAGACCTTATACATATTTGAATGTTATGACCAAAAACTCATAGTTTTTGCGTTTTCTGAATATTTCATGAGCTATTTCTCAGAGTTTTAACGTTCTAGCGCGATTTACAACGGCCATAAGACCTGATATATTTTCGAGAGAGATGACCAAAAACTCATTGTTTTCGTGCTTGATAACATTTTCCAAGCGATTTACAACGGTCGTAAGACCCTATATATGTTCGAGAGAGATGACCAAGAACTCGTCGTTTTCGAGCTTTATGGCCGTTTTCAAGACCTATTGCCCATACTCTTAGGGTTCTAGGGAGTTTGTCAATGAAGTAAGACCTAATACACGTTTGAGCGTATGACCAAAAACTCACCGTTTTCATGTTTTATGCCCATTTTGATAAGTATTTTCCAATAGTTTTTGGGTTCTATGGTGATTTACAATGGTCGTACGACCAAATAATGTTCGAGAGAGACGACACACAAAATTCGTCGTTTTTGCGCTTTATGGCCGTTTTCAAGATCTATTCCCCATAGTTTTAGGGGTTTAGGGGGCGATTGTCAACGATCGTAAGACCTGATACATATTTAAGAGTTATGATCAAAAACTCACTGTTTTCGCGTTTTATATGAACGTGTTCATGAGCTATTTCCCATTTTCTTCAGGTTCTAGGGCGATTTACAACGGCCGTAGCACCCGATATATGGCTAGGAGAGATGACACAAAAATCATTGTTTTCGTGCTTTATACTGTTTTCAACATCTATTGCCCATAGTTTAGGGTCTAGAGCGATTATCAATGATTGTAAGACCTGATACATGTTTGATAGTTATGACCAAAAACTCATCGTTTTCGTGTTTTATGACCATTTTCATGAGCTATTTCCCATAGTTTTGAGGTTCCGGGGTAATTTACAATGGTCGTAAGACCCGGTATATGTTCGAGAGAGATGACCAAAACTCGTCCTTTTTGGGCTCTATGGTCGTTTTCAAGATCTTTTGCCCATAGTTTTGGGGTTTTAGGGCGATTATCAACTATCGTAACACCTTATTCATATTTGAATGTTATGACCAAAAACTCATAGTTTTTCGCGTTTTCTGAATGTTTTCATGAGCTATTGCCCAGAGTTTTAAGGTTCTAGCGCGATTTTACATGGCCATAAGACCCGATATATTTTCGAGAGAGATGACCAAAAACTCGTTGTTTTCGTGCCTGATACAGTTTCCAAGCGATTTACCAATGGCCGTAAGACCCTATATATTTTCGAGAGAGATGACCAAGAACTCGTCATTTTCGAGCTTTATGGCTGTTTTCAAGACCTATTGCCCATAATCTTAGGGTTCTAGGGAGATTGTCAATGAAGTAAGACCTAATACATGTTCGAGCGTATGACCAAAAACTCACCGTTTTCATGTTTTATGCCCATTTTGATAAGGTATTTTCCATAGTTTTTGGGTTCTATGGTGATTTACAATGGTTGTACGACCAAATATATGTTCGAGAGAGACGACCAAAAATCCGTCGTTTTTTGCGCTTTATGGCTGTTTTCAAGATCTATTCCCCATAGTTTTAGGGGTTTAGGGAGATTGTCAACGATCGTAAGACCTGATACATATTTGAGAGTTATGACCAAAAAACTCATTGTTTTCGCGTTTTATGAACGTGTTCATGAGCTATTTCCCATTTTCTTCAGGTTCTAGGGCGATTTACAACGGCCGTAGCACCCGATATATGTCCAGGAGAGATGACACAAAACTCATTGTCTTCATGCTTTATAACTATTTTCAAGATCTATTGCCCATAGTTTCAGGGCTCTAGGCGTTATCAATGATCGTAAGACCTGATACATTTTGACAGTTATGACCAAAAACTCATCGTTTCGTGTTTTATGACCATTGTCATGAGCTATTTCCATAGTTTTGAGGTTCCGGGTGATTACAACGGTCGTAAGACCCGATATATGTTAGAGAGGATGACCAAACCTCGTCCTTTTCGCGCTTTATGGCCGTTCTCAAGATCTATTGCCCATAGTTTTAGGGTTTCTAGGGTGATTATCCAACTATTGTAAGACCTGAATACCATATTTGAAAGTTATGACCAAAACTCATAGTTTTCGCATTTTCTGAACGTTTCATGAGCTATTTCCCCACAGTTTTTAGGTTATAGGAGAATTACCAATGCTGTAAGACCCCGATATACTGTTCGAGAGAGATAACCAAAACTAGTCGATTTTTGCGCTCTATGGGCCATTTCGAGATCTATTGCCCATACTCTTATGAGCAAAAATCACCGTTTTTCGTGTTTATGACCATTTTCATGAGCTATGTTCCATAGTTTTACGTTTTAGGGTGATTTACAATGGTCGTAGACCAGATATACGTTTTGAGAGAGATGACCAAAAACTCGCCGTTTTCACGCTTTATGGATGTTTTCATGATTTATTGCCCATAGTTTTAGGGTTTAGGGCGATTGTCAACCATAGTGAGTCCTGATTACATGTTTGACAATTATGACCATTTTATGGACCATTTTCATGAGCTATTTCCCGTAGTTTTGAGGGTCCAGGGGCGATTTACAACGGCCGTGAGACCAATATATGTTCAGGGAGAGATGACCAAAAACTCGTTGTTTTCACGCTTTATAACCGTTTTTCAAGATCTATTGCCCAAGTTTTGGGGTTCTAGGGCGATTGTCCACGATCGTAAGACCTGATACATGTTTGATAGTTATGACCAAAAACTCATCGTTTCTCGCGTTTTATGACCGTTTCATGAGCTATTTCCCACAGTTTTGGGGTTCCTGACGATTTACAATGGCCGTAAGACCCGATATATGTTCGAGCTACATCACCAAAAACTCGTCGTTTTTGCGCTTTATGGCCGTTTTAAAGATCTATTGCCCATAGTTTTCGGTTTCTAGGTTCATTTACAACGGTCCTAACACCCGATAGATGTCCGGGAGAGATGACCAAAAACTCATTGTTTTCGTGCTTTATAACTGTTTTCAAGATCTATTGCCCATAGTTTTAGGGTTCTAGGGCGATTATCAATGATCGTAAGACCTGATACATGTTTGACAGTTATGACCAAAAACTCATCGTTTTCGTGTTTTATGACCTTTGTCACGAGCTATTTCCCATAGTTTTGAGGTTCCGGGGTGACTTACAACGGTCGTAAGACCCGATATATGTTCTTGAGAGATGCCCAAAACTCGTCCTTTTCGCGCTTTATGGCTGTTTTTCAAGATCTATTGCCCATAGTTTTGGGGTTTTAGGGCGATTATCAACTATTGTAAGACCTGATACATATTGAAAGTTATGACCCAAAACTCATAGTTTTCGCGTTTTATGAACGTTTTCATGAGCTATTTCCCACACTTTTAAGGTTCTAGGGCGATTTACAACGGCCATAAGACCAGATATATTTTCGAGAGAGATGACCAAAAACTCGTTGTTTTCGTGCTTTATAACCGTTTCCAAGCGATCTACAACAGCCGTAAGACCCGATATATGTTCGAGAGAGATGACCAAGAACTCGTCGTTTTTGAGCTTTATGGCCGTTTTCAAGATCTATTGCCCATACTCTTGGGGTTCTAGGGAGATTGTCAATGAAGTAATACCTGATATATGTTTGAGCGTTATGACCAAAAACTCACCTGTTTTTGTGTTTTATGACCATTTTGAATAAGCTATTTTCCATAGTTTTTGGGTTCTAGGGTGATTTACAATGGCCATAAGACCAAATATATGTTCGAGAGAGACGGGCAAAAACTCGTCGTTATACGCTTTTTGGCTGTTTTCAAGATCGAATCCCCATAGTTTTAGGGGTTTAGGGCGATTGTCAACGATCATAAGCCCTGATACATATTTCAGAGTTATAACCAAAAACTCACTGTTTTCGCGTTTTATGAACATGTTCATGAGCTATTTCCCATTTTCTTCAGGTTCTAGGTCGACTTATAACGGCCGTAACACCCGATATATGTCTAGGGATAGATCACTAAATAAACTCATTGTTTTCGTGCTTTATAACTGTTTTCGAGATCTATTTCCAAAATTTTAGGGTTCTATGGCGATTATCAATTATCGTAAGACCTGATACATGTTTGACAGTTATGACCAAAACTCATTGTTTTCGTGTTTTATGACCTTTGTCACGAGCTATTTCCCATAGTTTTGAGGTTCTGGGGTGATTTACAACGGTCAGTGAGACACGATATATATTCGAGAGAGATGACCAAAACTCGTCCTTTTCACGCTTGATGGTCGTTTTCAAGATCTATTGCCCATAGTTTTGGGGTTTTAGGGCGATTATCAACTATCGTAAGACCTTATACATATTTGAATGTTATGACCAAAAAATCATAGTTTCAGCATTTTCTGAATGTTTTCATGAGCTATTTCCGAGAGTTTTAAGGTTCTAGCGCGATTTACAACGGCCATAAGACCCGATATATTTTCGAAGAGAGATGACAAAAAACTCGTTGTTTTCGTGCTTGATAACAGTTTCCAAGCGATTTACAACAGCCGTAAGACCCTATATATGTTCGAGAGAGATGACCAAGAACTCGTCGTTTTCGAGCTTTATGGCCGTTTTCAAGACCTATTGCCCATACTCTTAGGGTTCTAGGGAGATTGTCAATGAAGTAAGACCTAATACCAGTTTGAGCGTATGACCAAAAACTCACCGTTTTCATGTTTTATGCCCATTTTGATAAGGTATTTTCCATAGTTTTTGGGTTCTATGGTGATTTACAATGGTTGTACGACCAAATATATGTTTGAGAGAGACGACCAAAAATTCGTCGTTTTTGCGCTTTATGGCCGTTTTCAAGAACTATTCCCCATAGTTTTTAGGGGTTTAGGTCGATTGTAAACGATCGTAAGACCTGATACATATTTGAGAGTTATGACCAAAAAACTCGTTGTTTTCCCGTTTTATGAACGTGTACATGAGCTATTTCCCATTTTCTTCAGGTTCTAGGGCGATTACAACGGCCGTAGCACCCGATATATGTCCAGGAGAGATGACACAAAACTCATTGTTTTCGTGCTTTATAACTGTTTTCAACATCTATTGCCCATAGTTTTAGGGTTCTAGGGCAATTATCAATGATTGTAAGACCTGATACATGTTTCACAGTTATGAACAAAAACTCATCGTTTTCGTGTTTTATGAAGATTGTCATGAGCTATTTCCCATAGTTTTGAGGTTCTGGGGTGATTTTACAACGGTCGTAAGACCCGATATATGTTCGAGAGAGATGACCAAAACTCGTCCTTTTCGCTGCTTTATGGCCGTTCTCATGATCTAGTGCCCATAGTTTTGGGGTTCTAGGGTGATTATCAACTATCATAAGACATGATACATATTTGAAAGTTATGACCAAAAACTCATAGTTTTCACGTTTTGTGAACGTTTTCATGAGCTATTTCCCACAGTTTTAAGGTTCTAGGGCGACTTACAATCGGCCGTAAGACCCGATAATATTTTCGAGAGAGATGACCAAAAACTCGCTGTTTTCGTGCTTTATAACCGTTTCCAAGTGATTGAGACCCGATATATGTTAGAGAGAGATGACCAAGAACTCGTTGTTTTCGAGCTTTATGGCCGTTTTCAAGATCTATTGCCCATACTCTTAGGGTTCTAGGGAGATTGTCAATGAAGTAAGACCTGATTCATGTTTGAGCGTTATGACCAAAAACTCACGGTTTTCGTGTTTTATGACCTTTTTCATAAGCTATTTTCCATAGTTTTTGGGTTCTAGGGTGATTTACAATGGCAGTAAGACCAAATATATGTTTGAGAGAGACGACCAAAAACTCATCGTTTTTGCGCTTTATGGCCGTTTCAAGATCTATTCCCAATAGTTTTAGGGGTTTAGGGCGATTGTCAACGATCGTAGACTGATACATATTTGAGAGTTATGACCAAAAACTCACTGTTTCGCGTTTTATGTACGTGTTCATGAGCTATTTCCGATAGTTTTCAGGTTCCAGGGCGATTACAACGACCGTAACACCCGAATATATGTTCGGGAGAGATGACCAAAAACTCATTGTCTTCATGCTTTATAACCGTTTTCAAGATCTATTGGCCCATAGTTTTAGGGTTCTAGGGCGATTATCAATGATCGTAAGGACCTGATACATGTTGACAGTTATGACCAAAAACTCATCGTTTTCGTGTTTATGACAATTGTCATGAGCTATTTCCCATAGTTTTGAGGTTCCTGGGTGATTTACAACGGTCGTAAGACCCGATATATGTTTGAGAGAGATGACCAAAACTCGTCCTTTTCGCGCTTTATGGCCGTTTCTCAAGATCTATTGCCCATAGTTTTAGGGTTCTAGGGTGATTATCAACTATTGTAAGACCTGATACATATTTGAAAGTTATGACCACAAACTCATAGTTTTTCGCATTTTCTGAACGTTTTCATGAGCTATTTCCCACAGTTTTTTGGTTCTGGGAGAATTACAATGGCTGTAAGACCCGATATACGTTCGAGAGAGATAACCAAAAACTAGTCGATTTTGCGCTCTATGGCCATTTTCGAGATCTATTGCCCATACTCTTATGAGCAAAAACTCACCGTTTTCCGTGTTTTATGACCATTTTCATGAGCTATGTTCCATAGTTTTACGTTTTAGGGTGATTTACAATGGTCGTAAGACCAGATATACGTTTGAGAGAGATGACCAAAAATCGCCGTTTTCACGCTTTATGGATGTTTTCATGATTTATTGCCCATAGTTTT